>UWZB01000579.1:69523-89838 GCA_900536885.1 Peniophora sp. CBMAI 1063
AAAGCCAAAAGCGGCGCCGACGCGCTGCGGGAGACAACCGGATGACGCGTGTCGCACGCGTCAAAACTGTGCGCCCCGCGTTCCGATTTGCTCTCGACGACCACCCTCTCGATCCGTGACTCGTAGAGGAGGTTCGGGTACTCTCGCGAAGGCACCCAACACAGACTAGTTTGGACCAATGCCACAGTATGCACTCCACACGCGACGGAGGCGGAACGACTCGAGTCCGGAGGCAGGCCATAGTCCCGGGCCTGCTCATGACGGAGGCGCTGCAGGTGGCAAGTATATAAGGCAGCAGGCTTTTGTCGGACCGCATTCCAACTCGAATCGTATAGACTGTCGTCCGTAGAACCTGTTCAGACTCCCGGCCGTACATCCGACATGTCTACTTCACCGACGCTGCCCGCTGAAGGCCGGGCTGGCTCTTCCAAGTCCGGCTCCTCCGGCTCACTTCAACGAGGAAAAGCGTGTCTTAACTGTCGGTTCGCATCCTATTTCTTTCTTACTGATGTCGACAGCGTATACTCACAATGCTATTGTATCTTACGTGATTCAGACGCAGAAAGATGGTACGTGCAAACAGGCGACTTCGACAAGATTACGCGTGTATCAAAAGGCTCACTTACACGTTCTCCCCACAGAAATGCGACGGCATACGTCCAACCTGCGGTCCGTGCAGCCACGCAGGCCGCGCCGAAGACTGCGAGTATGCAGACGCACAGGGTCGCTCCCGCACGCAGACCCTCCTCGATACGATCAAACGCCTAGAAACGCGCATACAAGAACTCGAGAACCCAGAAAGCACCGCACCGAACGTCCTGCTGTTTGACCCTCACAGCACTGCTCAACTTCAAGCCTCGCCCGGGCACTCCCCGACGGGCCCATCGAGCCCCGCCGAGAGTGAGTCGTACTGGTCTCCCGCGTACCCGTCTTCGTGGCAGATTACCGACCCAACGCAACTCGCAGGTTCGCGAGGCGGCCCGCCGACTACGATCTGGGACGCGGAAGACCTGCCGCCCGAGATCGCGTTCGAACTGTCCGTTGAGCACCCTCCTACATTGTTATCACCTGTGGCGCGGCCCCGGGCCGCATAGTACTGACTTTGTTTGAACTTCTGCACAGCATCGAGATTTTCTTCCAGAATGTCGGGCATGTTCCCTGGTTTCTGCACGAGGAGCGCTTCCGGGCGAGCGCCGCACTGCCGCCGGGAAACTTCGACCGCCCGGTCCCGGCGCTTCTCACCGCGGTGCACCTCTGGGGCATCAAGTTCGCAGACTCGGACGACCTGTCCCTGCACGCGCCCGGCATCCTCGCGCAGGCGCTCAGCCAGATCGGGCACGCGCTCGCGGGCGCGCCGTCGCATAGTGTCGTGCAGGTCATCCAGGCGCACGTCCTCCTCAGCACGTACCTCTACCACGTCGGCCGCTTCGTCGAGGGCAGCGTGCACACGGACGCCGCGGCCGCACTCGCGGTGCACTGTCACCTGCACAAGCTGCGCTCGGCGCAGCCCACGCCGCCGCGGGCGACGTATATGGACCCGATATGCGTCGTGCTGCCTGAGCCGCGGGACCAGATCGAAGAGGGGGAAAGGATTAACGCGTTTTGGGTCAGTTTCGCGCAGGATAGGGTGTGGGCGGTCGTGCTGGGCGTGCCGACGGCTATATTTGATGTGGATGGGGTCACGCAGATCGATACGCCGTGGCCGTTGGAGATGGAGGTGTACGAACGGGTGCGTTATCTCCTCGTTTTTCATCTTGATATGCATATACTGACGGGACGACAGGGCTGGTTGCACCCTGAATTGAGAACGAGTGGCACATTGAAGGCGTTTCTCAACGGATTGACTACGGGCTGGCCATGGGAGAACGACAGCACCCTAACCCGCCTCGCAAAGGGCTCCGCCCTCCTCGAACGCGCCACGCGCCTCGCCGCATCCTGGCGCCCCGACCTCCCCGACGCGACCGGGTTCTACAACGACTTTCTCGCGCTCGACGCGCGCATCGAGGAGTTCAAAACCAGTTTATCCCCCATCTCAACCTTGTCCACTATGCCAGTGCCGGACCGGCAAAGGCTGCACGCGACGCACTGTATAGCGCAGTGCGCGAGCATACAGCTGCATGCGGCGTTTTCGGGCCAGAACTCGGGATCGAGGACGAAGTGTCTGGAGGCGGGGTTGGCGATTATTAGGACGGCTGCTGCTGCGCGTGTTACAGAGTTCAGCTTTCTCGACCACGGTGTTGCGGTACGTTCCCTCCCATTCACTATGTCCGACAAAGGTCGTTCTGACGTTCGATGTGTACAGGCGATGTGGGCAGCCGTGTGCCGCGTCCTGATCAACGAGATCATCACCGTGCGCTCGCTCTACGTCGACCCGACCGCGGTCCAGATGCCCGGGAGGGAGGCAGAGCTGTTCGCGGCGCTGGACGAGCTGCAGGCTGCGATGGCGCATTTCGCGCCGACTTCCGCTTTGATGAGTCCGTACTTTCTCTCTTCCCGTATACATTTACTGCGATGATGCTGACGGAGTGGATGCAGATTATCAGCTTGGGCGCATTCAGCAGGAGCGCATTGCCGTTTGACGCATACCATATGGACGACGTTGGATACCCACTACTCATACTCATTTAGACTAGTGCACGCATACAGGGCGATTGATGATCCTGAGGATAACTCATAGATGTACATATACTTGCTACTATTGCCATTTCCCACTCTTTACACCACGCCGGGTGTCTGCGCGTGTTCGTTCCGACGCGTCGCAGTCTTCCTAGCCACCACTTCTCTCCAAAAGACACCCGGTATGGGCTGCGAGAGCTGCGTATGCCCCCAAAGCGAGCTCTCGCCTCTTTGAGTGATGCGGCGCGCTCTCTGCTGACAGAAACAGTGGCACGCGTCTCGGCGGGCCCGAGCATTGTCTCTTCCCCGCTACGCCTCGTTGGGTGTCTCTATGCGCGTTCGTGCCGACGCGCTGTCTTAGTCTACTGACCTCTGGGGGTCGCCACTCACACCATGCCTCCTAAGAGACACACCCGAGAGCACTGCGTATGCCTCCGAAGCGCGCGCTTGCCTTTCTGAGAGGTGTCGGCGCGCCGCTGAAGCAGTACGCGTTTCGATGGGCTCGGACCCTGCATCTCCCCCGCCAGCGCACTTTGCATTTCTAGCTATCAATCCCATCCCTCTCCACGCCTCAAGGCCTCAAATCCTCAAGGCCTCAAGCACCATAGAGGGCAGTAGAGGGCTGAAACTCGAGAAGGGATCAGCGGTATGAGTCGCGCGAGAAAAGCGCACGTGGCGGCGAAATCGAACACGGTCACGGGCCTCGGGTACGTGCCGAAGGCGCTCGCGGGATGCGTTGGTTCTGCACGACCACAACCGCCTCGGCTCGCCTCAGGCCAGAGTGCACCTCCGCACTATTTCTGCTCTCGCTCACGACAGCGCCTGGCACATACCCCCTGATCTATAATACCTGAAGCACTCGACCGGGCCACGACCACGAACACTAGACGAGCTTCGCAACGATGTCATCGGCCTCGCTCTCGACGGCGGAGTTTTTGAGCCAGTACGAGCCGCTGGATATTGTGGGGAACGGCTCGTTTGGGGTTATCAGGAAGGTCAGGCGGAAGGTCGACGGCGCCGTACGTGCTCTCTCTACTCTCTTGCCACCCGTTCTCTAGTCGTCACTCACTCACTCGCCGCGTCGCACAGATCTTCGCGCGGAAAGAGCTCAACTTTGAGCGGATGACGGAGCGCGATCGTAAGCAGATTGTTGCGGAGGTGTACGTCGTTGTGGCTCATGCTGTGGTCGTATGTGTATGTGCTGACGAGTAGTGGACAGGAATATATTGAAGGATTTGCACCACGACCACATCGTGCGCTACCACGACCGGCACGTCGACCGCGACCAGGGCATCCTCTACATCCTCATGGAGTTCTGCGGCGGCGGCGACCTCTCCTCCGTCATCAAGTCCGCGCAGCGCACCGGGCGCCCCATCGCAGAAGAGACGATCTGGAACTACTTTATGCAGATCCTGCTGGCGCTGCAGCATTGCCATCATCCGAATGGGCATGCAAGGTCGAGCAGCAGTGCGTCGGATTCGGGGGAGGGGGGCAAGGAGCGGAGGCCGCAAATTCTGCATCGCGATTTGAAGCCGGATAATGGTGCGTATTCGTCCTTGTGGGCTATATGCTATGCGTGTACTTACTTGTGGTGTAGTGTTCCTCGACGAGATGAACGCCGTTAAGCTCGGTGACTTTGGCCTGTCCAAAGCACTAACACAAGCAACGCTCGCCGTCACATACGTCGGGGTAGGTTCCCAACAAACATACCATTCAAATGTCGACTAAACGCATTACAGACACCATACTACATGTCGCCCGAAGTGATCCAAGAGAAAGCGTACGACTCCAAATCGGACATCTGGTCCCTCGGCTGCCTCATCTACGAGCTCTGCGCGTTGCACCCGCCCTTCCACGAGGCAAAGACGCACGCGCAATTACACATGTGCATCCAGTGCGTGTCACCCACACCCCCCAAATTCCAATCCTTTCCCGCGGCTGATTGCGACGTCTAGGAACGGACGCATCCCGCCGTTACCGCGCGGCTACAGCCCGGCGCTGTGGAACTGCATCAAGGCGATGCTCAATATCAACGTGCGTGTGCTCTTACTCGTATCCGTTCTGGGAGGAATACTGAGGATGTCGTAGCCCGCTATGCGTCCGTCCGCGACACAGCTGCTCCAGAACGAGCGCATAGACCTCGCGCGCCAGATCTCCAACGCACACACCATGTACGCCTCTCCCTCTCCCTCTCCCTCTCGCTCAACTTTACCCTCAATAACATACTGACGCGCGCGACGCAGGTTCGAAGAAGTCAAAGCGCACCGCGCGCGAATCCTCCAACGCGAGCGCGAAGTCGCCGCGCGCGAAGCGCACCTCGCGCAGCTCGAATCGCACCACGCCGCCGAGCTCGCCAAACGCGACGCCGAGATCCGCGAGCTCATGGCGCAGCTCGCCCAAGCCCGCGAAGCCGTCCCCCTTGCCATCGCCGCGCGCGAAGAAGAACTCCGCGTCTTAGTGCTGCAGAAGGAGGCGGACGTCGCGGCGCGCATGGAGGCGCGCGAGCAGGAGATTCTCGCGGCGATCTTGGCGCGGGAGGCGGAGATCGAGGTCGTGTTTAGTACGCGGGTCGCGCAGGAGCGCGAGGCGGCGGAACAGGAGGCGGAGGAGAGGCTGAGCGAGGAGTGGGCGCGGGTGGAGGGGATGAGGGAGGAGGTTGAGAGGGGGTGGCGGGCGTTGGAGGAGGCGCAGCGGAAGAGTATGTCTCTCTCTTCATCCATTATCATCTTCAAGTACTGATATCCTTGGCAGGTCGAAAGGAGAAGGCGCCGTTGGAGGAGGTCAAGAACGTCCTCCAGCCCCTCCCCACAATGTCCAAAGACCCCGCACCACCCAAACGGCGCCAACCAAGAGCACCAGCATACGAAACGCCCCTCCAACGCGCGCCCAAGCCCGTCTTCCCCCTCGCGAGCGCGATGAAAGGCGTAGTCCTGACAGCCAGCGGCGAAGCGCTCGCGACGCCCGCGCCCGCGCTGGACAACGAGCTGTCGCGGTTCTTCGCGCCGTCGCCCAAGACGAAGTCTGGGCTGGGGTTTGCGCGGATATTTGACCATACGGCCAAGGGAGATAGCGATGAGGAGGAGGAAGAGGGGGAGGAGGAGGAGGTCGAGAGGGCGTTGGAGAAGACGCCGCAGCCCCTACCCGCTCCTGTTCCCATCCCTGTTCAGGCGAAGGACGCGCCGCGGTCACCGAGTAAGAAGATGACCAAGTCCAACTCGACGAACTCCGTCGCGTCCTCATCCACATCCTCTGCTGAATCGGGGTCGTCTTCGCGCGGATCCCAAGACGCGAACGGGAAACTCGGCGCGCCTGCGCCGTCCACGCGTCTGCGCCGGCCGTCAATCGTGCGGGGCTCGTCGACGCGGCCTGCCGTCGTCGCCGAGGAGAAGACTGAGCGCATAACGAGCAGTAGGACGAACGGCGGCCGGACGACGTCTGCCAAATCCACCGGCACATCATCATCGTCAGATACAGCAGGAGGCCGCCCACAAACGACGCGCTCAGCGTCCGTCCCCGCCGCATCATCTTCCTCGGGTGTACCGCATACGCCGCCGGTGTACGACCTGGACGACGAGTCGAACCTCCCCTCGCCCTTCCTCAAGAAGATCGAGCGCAAACCCGCTGCACCTGAACGTGCGACCACACTTCCGCCCAGCCAATCCGCACCCACTCTCGCAGGCGCCGGAGGTGGAATTGGTGCTGGTGTAGGAGTGGGTGGGGCGAGAGCGACGACGAAGCGCCCGAGCTCGGGCAATATGCTCCGGGCGTTTGCGGCTGCTAACAACGCCAAAGGCGCTGGTACCAAGACGAACGGTACGACTGCTGCGACGAAAGGCGTGGCGAGGACGAGGACAGGCGCGGGGGAGGAGGCGCGCAAGGCTTTGCTACGGACCTAGCACGGTCTCGTGTGTATAGTTTTCGCTGTTCCGTGTTGTATTCTTGCGCATTATTTCGTTGTTTCTGTTTATACCTGCATGCATGCATAGGATCATTCAAGTTATGGCCATTCACGTTCACGTTCTACTCATGATGTATACCTGGACATTTCATGTTATGATATTTCATGATCATGATCATGATGTTTTGTCACCACGCGTTCGAGCTCGTTTGACTTGAAGCTTGAAGGAGACGCCTGTGAGGTGAGAAAAAAGACTATGAATTGACTACGGTGATATAAGGTACAAGATACTGAGCATGAGATCTAAGCTAAGGTACTCTACGATAGTGTGTGGGAAGAATAGAGGTGGGGATAATGTGGCCAAGCGTCATCGAGGAGGCAGAAGTCCGAATTAAGCTACATGGTACGCGAGCGCTTGACGGGCTTCGCAGCGTTCTCCGCGGGTTTGTCCGCAGGCGTAGGTGTGGTATCGGCATAGTCCTCTGTGGGTGTAGCCTCTCGCGAATGTTCTTCGGGTTGACGACTCAGGTCTTTGTCGCTGGCGCTTGCTTCGCGCTTCCGCTTCTGTTGCGTTACGGCTGTCGGTTCAACCTCGGCTTGTGGCGTTTCCGGAGGATCGGGAGACTTGTCCGCCGGTGCTGGACAGCGGTGCTCGAGGAAGGCGCTATGCGTCTCCCGAGATTCTTCATCTGCGTCGATCATGTCGCGCAGTGCAATCGGATCAAATGGCAAGGAAGTGTCTTTCCTGAGTGCAGCCACGATGAAGGCTCTGTGAAAATATGAGCGTTGTGGTAGGGGCGAACCAAGGCCAAACCCACATGATAGCGCCCTCCCCGTCGAAGTACCCACGCATACGCTCCATAGGAAACATAGTTCCGAACGTCTTCAAGATCTCAGCAGCAGTATATCCATGATACCACAGCATATACGCGTCGAACTCGAACTTGCTCAATCTGGGATTATTTCGCTCGAGGTAGTACTTTCCGGGCGGTATCGTTGGAGGAGGTGCGGCGCGAGGCTCGATGTTGATGGTATACTTGGATGGGTCGAGTGTAGGGTCGTTCTGCTCCTGTAGAGTCATGAGACGCATGTATACTTCATACGCACAGTACGCGTCGCTCGCAGCGTCTACCGCACACCATCAGCAAGTCATATCTCAAAGCGGATGAGGAACGGCGCACATTCTCGCTGAGCTTGAGTCAAAGGGTTCAACTCCCAGTTGCTCACGCGGACAGGTCCCTTCGGTAGCGTACGGTCGAGATAGTACAGCACTATCTGCGCGAGCGTGACGTTGCGTCGTGGAGGGTGTAATGCGAGGAAGCCTGGATCTATCTGGCGCGCTAGGGGCATCAGGTTGATCAAGCTCTTGGGGAGTATACCGTAGTCGTCGCGAAGCTTGGCTCCGTCAGCTATCGTAGTGTCAGCTCAAGATGCGAGCAAATGGTAGGAGATGCGCGCACCCTCAGTGTAGTGGCCTATCTTTTTAATTGAGGGGTCTTCGAGGATGGTCTGAGGTCTCAACTATCAGAAGAGCAGCACGGCGCGACTGTAGGTCAAGGTACCTTTAGCTTCTCCGGGAACACTACGTCGGGGATTAGACTGAAGTAGGCTTGACAGAGCTCAAGCACATACCAGTGAAAGCCGAGAGTTGTATGAGCAAGATTCTGGAAGCATTGCTGAGTTGCACCAACGCGGTACGGCCCGGAACAGGCAAAGCCTTGTACTCGCAGTCGAATCCGTACGGTCTACAGCAGTGTGAGTTCAGGTCCTATGACAGTATAAAGCCCTACTCACCCTTCAAAGTCTGTGAGAGCACCGTTGAGTTCAGTGGCTGTCCTGATGTAGTGTACGGTAGGGGAGGGGGAGTGGTCTGTATAGGAGTAGATCGGTCGGGTGGCCTGGATAGCTTGTGTGGTTGAAGCGCGCGAGAGGTTCACGGGCATCCTGAGATATACACGGCTATGGCGCAGGTGGCCTGACCCAAAGGAGTAGCGCTGTAGGTTGTCTTGGATTCGATTCTTGGTTGTGTACGGCCGCAAGTGACCGGCAGACAGAGTAGGAATAGGATGAGGCGTGTATGCTTTTTGAAGCCTCGAGAGAGCCAGTGTTGTAGATAGCAAGACGCAAAACACCCGTAGCAAATGCCGGCCAGTAGTGTCCACGGCCGATGGTGGTCGAAAGCAAGTATTGTCTCGCGGGGGAACGCCGGTCCGCGCGCTTAGGTTCGGCGCGTGCGTTCACCTGCCTCTTGCCATCACCATCACGGACTTGAAACCCAATCTATGCTATGACTCCAGACGATACCGCGCAATCTAAGCGCCCTGAGGACCTCTTCTACAATACCTATCTAGATGCTGCGAAGACCGAAGATGAGGCACGCCCAAAGAACTGGGAAGGAAGCACGACTGGTATCTTAACTTTTGTGAGTCTCGATTGCCCTTGTTCTCTGAGCAGAGCAGAGTGCTAAGGAATCATAGACCGGTCTATTTGCTGCAACTGTCGCGGCCTTCATCATCGAGAGCTATAAGACACTATCAGTCGATTCGGGGGACCAAACAACATTCCTACTCTCTCAGCTCCTTACCGCTACAGCCAACGCGTCAGCTGGTATCTCAGTGATGATAACTCCACCCGAACCCTTTTCTACCTCCGCTACTTCCATTGCTACCAATGCATTATGGTTCTCCAGTCTTCTCATTGCCCTGGTGTGCGCTTTACTATCAACATTGGTGCAAGAGTGGTCCCGCAACTACGTCCACGACATGAACACGCGTGAAGTGCTTCACGAAACGCTTCAATCTCGCGTTTACAACCACATCTACATCCGGATGGGCGTCAACCGGTATGGGATGGATCAATTCGTGTCTTGGATTGTCGCTCTGGTGCACCTAGCGGTGCTCCTCTTCGCTCTAGGTCTTCTCATCTTCCTATTCCCCATCGACCGAATAGTGGCGGGCGTATGCACGGCCGTCTTCGGTAGTTTTGTCATACTCTATGGTCTGGCCAGCCTGCTTCCGCTCCTCGACAAGAGCTGTCCTTATCGTACGCCACTGACCTACGTGAGTGCTTGCGTGTACTGGCTATACGTACACCTCTGGGACCTTGTTCAAGTGATCAAACAAGATCGACCGCGCTCGACTTCAGTCAAGAGTCATGCCAGCTTTCGCAACATCGTCTCTCGGCGATATACAGACTCTGTTATACGATGGCAGTTCCTCACTAAACGCCGTTTTGTGTTCGCTTGGGAGCACACATTCCCTCACGTCCCTGAACATTCGCGCTCGGAGGTCTTACGCGGCTTGTACTGGGTCATCACTTCGCCGCTCAGCCGAAGGGATATCCTTGCCTACTTGTGCAGCCACACACAGCTGATTACCGACATCCTAGCCGAATACCAGGCAGATCCTGATATTGCTCGCTCTATGCCGCCGCATCGAACAGTCGATCCCTTCCTGTTTACCACAACAGCGGACCTCGCCAGCATGATGTTTGCAGAGAACGTGGAACGATACGGACAGCGAATGGAGGAGAGTCTTCCATCCAGTATACCCTGTATCAGTGTCATCGGCTGTGTCTCCCGTATCGCAAACATCGACAGACCAGACCAAACATTGGCACGCCTGTGCATCTCTTATGCGCGATCATCGATCCTGAGGCTATCTGAACAGGCGTTTCAGCACAATGTTCCGACTCTTCGCGAAGAGCAGGCGGCTCAGTTCTACGAAGACATACGCTATTTGAACCTCAAGACGAACGAACTGCCCGTGAACGCCGTTCTGCTCTTGCTGGTGGCTGGCTCGTACGATGGCCACTATTGGACCGGTACGCATTCGACGCGTCTGTTACCCCTGCATGACGATGACTGCTGCCGTTCCTGGAAGTGCGCTCTCACGCCCACCGGACTTGCACATATAGCCGCGTGCAATGCGTTGGAGATCGTCACTCAGCTCGTACGCTGGGGAGGGGAGGAGGACGGTTCAGATCCCACCTTGGCTCTCAATTGCGCAGGCGGCGTTCTCAAGCCATGGGTGGAATACGCCGAGACGCCGGATGATCGGAACCCTCCCTCACCCGAATTCGTTTCCTTCCTCTCCTCCGTTGGACTTCAAGAATGGCTTCAGCCTGGAAGTCACTTCAATACTGGTCCGAGCGAAGGACCACATCACAGATTCCTCACCTCCACTTACTTCGGACATTGGTCGATGAAGGCACTGCAGAAGTTGGCACGAAACGTCGACTTCGCGGCGTATCGAGATCGAGTACAGCCTGTATCGACTCTCTTGCAACCATACCTGTCCGACAACGGCTTGGATGTATCCCACGAGGCGGAGAACCCTCAGGGCCTTCCAGCCTCACACACTGGATCGCCACCAAGGACTACCGTTGGGGTCAATGACACCGCGGAATTGAAGAGTGTTCTAGTAGAAGACCATGATGGCGGACTTCTGATGTCTATACCCGCTGAAGAGGGTAGGAACGTGTGGCTCATCGACCCATAAGAAGACATGTAAGCAACGGATATGGAAGTTGCCGCGGTTGATCATCAAATCCTCGCAGAGCCCTGCACCGCCGCTTGTACGAGCGCAACGACATTCCTTTGTACGACCGTGCTTTATCAATGTAATGACACGTACTGTGTGCTAGGACCGCTCAGAGGCAATCCGCGCATGCGCAGGCCAGAGTCGGATGCGTGCCGTGTGACTTCAAGACACATCGGGTAGTAGGCTGCACCGCGTCAGGTGCCGACGCCTCCTCTTTCAGGACATTCACTCTTGTCGTGGCCGAGTTGCCACGATCTTCGGGTGTTATCTTACATGGCACGTATCCCTTCCCGCTTTGATCTCTTCGATTCCCCGCCTGGGACCGTGGGAAAACGAAGATTCAGTCCAGAAGCGTATTGCGATTGACAAGACCGAATATGCTCATCAAGCTGCATTATCCTGTACAAACTTGACGGTTAGATCTCCATGAGGCTACGCGGCGATGACTCTTGCGAGTATGATAGGTGTGTTCAGGCGGTGCTCAGAGACGCCTCTTTGCATGACCCTCTTCACACAATGCGGGCCTTGCCAGTCCTAGGACTTTGATGCCTAAGATGCTCCCAATTACCACAGCACAAAAACCCCGCATGACCGAGGGCGGGAGTGCGTGTACGAATGTTCAATGTTGATTGATCGCGATTCGTGGTGCGGGCTGTGCCCGTGCGAAGCTAATACGCGGATAGCACCGAAGAGAGGACACCTATGTACTCACATGCATCCTTCAGGGCGCTCGACAGGCAGTGCCACGGGACAAGTGAACTTGAGGTACTTATACATTGTGATCCCCTCTCCCGCTTGGGCACTCACCCTGCGTAGTCACACCTCGCCGCTTGCAACTTCACCTCTCGCGGAGTTCGCCCTGACACTTGCAATGTCTCTAGAAGACACCAAATCCCAATACGCGAAGCCGGAGGACCTGATCTGGGACACGTATCTGAAGGCCGCTCAAAGGGAAGACGAGGCCCGACCAAAGAACTGGGAAGGAAACACAACTGGCATTCTGACCTTTGTGAGTCTTCGCCGTGCATGATTGTACACGCCCAGCTTGCTCAGTGGTACCATAGACAGGTCTATTCGCTGCGACGGTCGCTGCGTTCATCATCGAGAGTTACAAGGACCTATCTGCGGACCCTGGCAATCGAACGAACGTTCTTCTGGAGCATCTGATAGCCGCGATGGCGAACGCCTCAGCTCATAACCCTGTGACTGCTCCGCCTCAGGAGACATTCTCGGTCGCGCCCACCGCCATTGTCACCAACGCATTTTGGTTCTCGAGCTTGCTCATCGCACTCGTCTGCGCGCTGCTATCTACTCTAGTTCAAGAGTGGTCTCGGAACTACGCACAAGACATCAGTGGCAGTCATGTGGAACATGAGAACTTTCGCACCCGAGCTTTCAACCACATCTACATTCGCATGGGTGTCAATCGCTACGGAATGAATCAGTTCGTGTCGTGGATCGTGATGCTCATGCACGTCTCTGTTTTCTTCTTTGCATGCGGTCTTCTTGTCTTCCTCTTCCCCATCAACCACATCATAGCGAGCGTGGCTACTGGAGTCATCTCGATATTCATCATCATATATCTCCTCGCCAGTCTACTTCCGCTCATCGATCCAAGTTGTCCGTATCGAACCCCGCTTTCGTACATGATGGCTTTGGCATATTGGGTCACTCTTCGGGTACTGTCTATCTGCATGCCACGACTGTGGCCGCGGAATGAAAAGGCTATACGCATGGAGGATCCTCGGCGTCTCATCGAGAGACAGTATGCCGGATACCATTGGGAGTTCATGACTGACACTCGATTCGTCTTTGCTTGGGATTACACCTATGAACACATATCAGATGAATCCTTCGAAACGTTCCTGGTGGCGTTACCTTCCGTGTTCAATCGCCCGAGTATATGGAGTCGTTTGTGCTCCGATCTGGTCTTCATGCGGAGGTTGTGGCTGTATTTGGACGGGCTCCACCGCGGGACGAGGTCGAATCCGTCGTCGTTGCTCATTGAAACGGGAGTACTCAATCTGGTCGCTTGCCTCTCGGATAGAATGTATGCATTGGAGGTCGAGCAGTATGGGCAACGACTTGAGGAGGACGCATACACGAGCGCATACTGCCTGGACGTGCTCGGAAGCATCTCGCAGTTGACCGTGCTAGACGGCCCCTCTCAACTGTCGGCTTGCCTTTGCCTCGCCCATGCGCGCTGGTCCCTTCTGAAACGCTGTCAAGCAGCCTTCAAACAGAAGATGCCAGTCATCGATGTGGGAGGCGTACCAAAGTTCTTCCGCGAGGCATCCCGCAGTGGCTTCCGGCTGGAGGGCGATCGGCATGGCAGTCCTTGCGGCGTCCTCTTGCTGCTCATTTCCGGGTCTTACAGAAATCGTAGTTGGGAGCATAAGAGCACATCATCCCTGGTCCCGTTGCACGACGGAGACTGCTGCAGATCCTGGACGAGCATCCTCATGCCCAAAGGCCTGGGGCATATCGCGGCGTGCAACGCATTGTCCACGGTCGCGTACCTCCTACGGTCTAGCGAGGAGCAAAGGCGCAACGCGAGGGGGATGAAGGTGAACATCAACATTATCGCGGAGAAGTGGGATGCGTCATTCTACATGGACGATACCAGTCGAGGAATGCCGTCTCGCGAGTTTGTCGAAGTTCTCCATCTGGCGGGTCTGGAAGAATGGCTTGAACCTGACAGCGAGTACGTGACGGGACCGGCCGAAGGTCCTAACCGCCGGTTCTTGACGAACACCTTCCAGGGGAAGAGTTGTGTCCGAGCTTTGCGCAACCTAGCTCAAAAGGTGGACTTCGAGGCCTATCGTGCACGTCCCGTTCTC
This sequence comes from Peniophora sp. CBMAI 1063, assembly GCA_900536885.1. Lineage (NCBI taxonomy): Eukaryota > Fungi > Basidiomycota > Agaricomycetes > Russulales > Peniophoraceae > Peniophora > Peniophora sp. CBMAI 1063. The sequence continues at coordinate 83,419 of UWZB01000579.1, forward strand.
AGGTTCCCAATGCCTCAACTCCCACCGTCATCATCGGGCGCTGAACGTCCCATGTTGACGGTAGCTCCCGCTATGCCCACCCCGGCCCTGAACATATCTCCATATAACGTCTTCCCCTTGCCGGACGGGACTGTCGGGCGGTACGTCGTGCAGCAGGAGTCGCCTACGCGGACGAATGCAAGGCTTGATACGCGCCAAAGCCCCTCGTCAGGTTCTGGACGCGATAATGATGGTGTCTTCTTGGTTGACGCCGTAAGGCAGACACACCCCGACGATGATCCGAGCCAGCAAGAGGACGCGCTTAGCGGGTCTTCCGACCCAAGGACTCTCCGGCGCATCTCTCGCCGGTTGGGTACCGTGTATACCCGATACGATCCGGACATCACGCACGACGGCATACAACCGCGGTCGCCGTATGCCAACGAGGATCTCGAGCTGGATACGCTCGTACCGTTATTGGCCGGTGCTGGCTCTCCGCAGGGAGCCGAGGCGGATTGGGGCGTAGGACATGGGTCCCCTAGGCTCATGTCAGTCGCTATCATAGACGACCGGCTGCATGTCGGTACATTACCTGGAGATGTTGAGGCCGCTGCCGCCACCGCGAGTGGTTCGTTCTTGCAGAGAGGATGGGGAGAATATTGGAAATAGATGATATTGAGGGTTTGTACCGTACAACAACTGTAGAATTGATGTTGCGAATCCTGTATCTTTCCCTAAGCGAGGTCTGAACAGCACATCTTGCGAACATATATATGTGGCATGAGTTTGGGAGAAATCCTGGCGTAGACGTGGCTGCTCGTAGTCAAGCGGCGCCCATGAGTGGTCTCGCGAACGCGCATCGCCGACGTCGGCCCGGGCGTCCGATGATCTCTCGTGGTCGCGCATACTGACCTTCGTCTCCTACTCAACTCCTACGTCCATCATCGTTGCGCGTACTTGCTATACGCAATGGCTGAAGCAACCCAGGCTCGATATGATAATCCGGAGGACGTCATATGGGATACGTACCTGAAAGCATCCAAGCACGAAGACGAGACCCGCCCGAAGAATTGGGAAGGAAGTACAACCGGCATCCTAACTTTCGTACGTGCGGATGCACCCCTAGACCGAGGCGAACCTGACATCATTACTAAAGACCGGTCTGTTTGCTGCAACCGTTGCGGCCTTCATCATCGAAAGCTACAAGTTACTCTCACCGGACCCCAGCGACCGGACGAACGCGCTGCTAGAGCAGCTTTTCATCGCGATGGCGAACACCTCCTCAAACAGTCCAGTGATTGTCCCAGCTACCGAACCCTTTTCCGTTCCAATATCTGCCACCATTACCAACTCTTTCTGGTTCTCTAGCTTACTCATCTCCCTCATATGTGCCATGCTGTCGACCCTCGTTCAAGAGTGGTCTCGAAACTACGTACAGGACATCAACAGGCATACCGTGCTCCACGAGAGCTTGCGAGATCGCGCGTTCAATCACATATACATACGGATGGGCGTCGATCGTTATGGGATGGACCAGTTCGTGTCCTGGATAGTCGCTTTGGTGCAGCTCGCCGTAGTCCTCTTCGCCTGCGGGCTCGTTGTCTTCCTCTTTTCCATCAACTCCGCCGTCGCCGCCGTCTCCAGTGCCGTTCTCGGGACATCCCTCGTCATATATGTATTCGTCAGCCTGCTTCCCTTGTCGGATAGGAGCTGCCCTTATCGGACGCCAGTCTCGTACATCATGGCATTTCTATACTATGTCGGGTTTTGGTGCATGTTCATGATTCTACGAATACCATGGGACGCCGGGAGCGATTTCCGCAACATTTTGACGAGAGAACACTCGGGGTTTGCATTGGACTTTCTAACGGACGAACGTTCGAGCTTCATGTGGGAACACACGATCCCGCATGTCGGGGCAGCGAACAGCCTGCTGTTTCTCAAAGGCTTGTCTTCTCTCATCGGCTTGCACAAGGACCACGCAGCCTTTCGAAGTCGTCTATGTGCAGACCCGCGTTTCATCTATGACATTCTTCGAAGCCTCCTGTCTGAGCAATTTAGCCTGGAAAAGGACGGTCACCGGACATCAGCGTCCGCGGTGGACCCCTGGATATACAGGCTGATAGCCAAGCTCTCGGAGAGGATGTTTGTGCTGGAGGTAGAACATCATGGAGAACACCTTGAGATCCCGCATACAAGCTCGATGCTTCTGAAGGCGATTGGCGACGTCCTGCGGATAGCCGAGCTCAAAGGGCCCTCACACCTTTTTGCTCAATGCTGCCTCGCGTATGTGCGACGGAGCCTCTTGGTTCTCAGCTCCAGAGCGTACGAGAAGAACATGGATGTTGTACAGGACAGCAAGGTGTGGTATCTCTTCAATGACTTATCGTCTCATGACTTCCGGCTAGGCAACCACCATCCGATAGGCATTCTTCTGTTGCTCATAACTGGAAGCTATAGCCGGTCCGAGCAGTGGGGAAACTCGCACGAGTCATGTTTAGTTCCCTTGCACAAGGACTCCTGTTGTGCAGACTGGCGGCATGCTCTGACTCGGAATGGTCTCGCACATGTAGCGGCGTGTAACGCGCTCTCGCTCGTCGCATTCATACTGGATTCTCCAGATGACCAAAGAACTCACCCTGACGAATTCCTCCTTCGGACGATCTGGGGTCTAGAGGGGTGGGATAAGATGCTCAAGATGCCGCAGGAGGAAAAGCGTATGCCTTCGACCGAGTTCGTCGCCCTTTTACGCTTGGCAGGCCTAGACGAATGGATGGAACCCGGGAGCTCGTTTGACTCTAAGCCGCGAGAAGGTCCCCATCGCGGGTTTCTCACTCGTACGCCGCTGGGTAAAGAGATCCCCGACGTCCTTCGGGCTCTCGCACGGCACGTAGACTTTGCTGCATATCGCGAGCGACCACCGACGCCGCCGCCCGATGCACTACACGTGCCGAATCCTGACTCAATCTTCTTGAATGGGCACAACACCACGCCAGATAAAGCAGGCAATATGGCCTGGTTCGCAGAAGTCCCCACTATAGAGGATGACGGGGTCTTCATACCGGCAGATTACGAGACGATGGACATAGATCTGTCTGATCACTCTGACAGCCAGGTTAACGCCATCATGCTCGACCGGGCTCCTTTGGAGAGACTCGAGGCTCTACTGCATTGGGCCAAGACGGGCGAAGGGATGGGGCCCTCTACCGCACCGGCGCTGAGGTCTGATCCACGCAGCAGTAGAGATATCCCTGATGAGACGGCCGACGAGAAACAACAACCAAGCCAGCCCATGGAGATCCAAGAAGTCGTTCATCCGGACACTGGTCGCCCCGCTACACCGGCGTTACGGGAAGTTGTTGTAGACAACGACCATGATGGACTCGAAAAGGAGGCGCACACTGCAGAGGATGACTATCATGCAAATGTCCTCAGGGCTCTCATGCGGCGCGACAGCATGTAAACATACCCCCAAACGCCTGTAGAAAGCTGGTTTATGCCATATGTGGGGAATTTTACTTTATTGTAACGACAAGCATGTCATGTACCGTATCAAAATTCTCGCAGATATGTATAGAACGCCCGAACATGGGCGATTGGGCAATAAAGCTCTGTCATATCGAGTAGCTACCTGGTAGTTTTATTAGAAAATACAGATGAAACACATCAGGGTCACACGCACGTTATATAGTCTGCCAATTTCGTCGCCTTCCCTGGGTCTTACCCGCAGGTCCACGCTACAAGCTCGTCATACAGCTGCCCCAATGTTCCCTCGCTCCATAGCTTCTAGCCCGCACTTCCTCCAAACGGCTGTGCATGAGCATCGAGGTTTAGACGTGTACAACAGCAAGTCAAGCGAAGAACCACCTAAACCTGGACCTGCATCAATCAAACCGAGAGCCCTTACATTGTCCCCGATGACCTGTGTATCCTCACACGCGCTCTCCGAGTAAGTTCACCAGCACCTCCGCTAGACCTCTTTCCAGTAACGCACGCCGTCCTCATCATCCCAGACAGTAATGTGCGGGCGCCAGCATGGCCCAGACGGTGAGTGACGAGGAGGCCCCGGCAACGAAGATGACAATGTCATGATGGTGGTAGTAGTTCAAACACTCAGATCAAGATCTCGACACCGCCAACGCCGGTGACGCGTGCCTGCAGCCGTCTTGATCGTCGGCTTTCGCGGCGTCTGAGCAGCCGGCCGACTTCCTTTATACCCTCATCATCATCCGAGCTGCTTCCACCCAGACATCCTACGCGATGTCAGTACTGCCAGTCCCAGATGGGCACCACTACGAAAAGCCCGGTGATTTCATATGGGACACCTATCTTAAGGCCGCTAAAGCCGAAGACGAAGTGCGGCCGAAGAACTGGGAAGGCAGTACGACCGGCATCTTGACCTTTGTGCGTTTGACCACCTCGATTTAGATCATCATGCTAGATAGCTGACACGAGATCTTGTAGACTGGTCTCTTCGCTGCTACAGTCGCGACTTTCATAGTCGAGAGCTACGCATTGCTATCTCCAGATCCCAGTGACCGCACGAACGCACTCCTCGAACAGCTCTTCGTCGCAATGGCCAATGCATCCTCGCAAGCACCCATAACGATACCGCCTGTAGAAGCATTCTCTGCTCCTCCAACGGCTGTCGTTACCAACGTGTTCTGGTTCTCAAGCCTGCTCATAGCACTCATCTGCGCGCTCCTAGCAACTCTAGTCCAGGAATGGTCACGCGCCTATGTGCAAGACATCAACAGACGTCAGGTCTTCCACGACGACATACGAACCCGCGCCCTCAATCACATCTTCATACGCATGGGTGTCAACCGTTACGGGATGGACCAGTTCGTGTCGTGGATCGTAGCGCTCATGCATCTTTCCGTCCTTCTGTTTGCCTGTGGCCTCCTAGCCTTTCTCTTCCCTATAGATCATATCGTCGCTGGCTTTGCCACGGGCGTCATAGCAGTATTTCTGCTCATATATAATGCGGCGAGCATGATCCCTCTTCTCGATAAGAGCTGTCCGTATCGGACGCCCGCTTCGTACATGATGGCATTCGCCTGTTGGCTTCTTCTGCACATCCCGCTTCCTACTACAGGGTCATCTGCAGGTCCTGCTTTGCCCACATCACGCTTACAAGTCACACTACACGACATCATCACGCGGAAACATCCAGACGAGGCATTCATATCCCGCCCGCACTCCCAATTCATCTGGGAGAGCACGTACCCGCACATAGACCAAGGCAACGATGCACTGTTTCTTACCGATTTACCCTCGTTCATCACCATGCACGTCCCGGAAGACTTCGACGTCCTCCTATCGCGCATGTTCGCGAACTTCGATCTCTCTGAGACGTTGTCGTCCTTTTTCCTTCGATTATACCGCGAAGGCTCCTCGTCGCTTTCGGCGCCCATTGACTCCGAGATACTGCGACTGGTGATGCTCCTGGGCAAGATCACATGCGACCTGGAAGGAGCACATTACCGTGATGATGATGGCAAAGGTCTCAACGCTCACTTTCGCGTGGTCTACTGGATGGGCCTGCATTACCGTCAAAGCGCGAACATCATCTCCCGCATCGCAGACGCCAACGGCCCTTCATCCCTCTCCGCATCAGCATGTCTCACATCCGTGCGATGGTCTCTGATCGGGCTGTGCTTTCGGGTGCTGGAAAACAAGATCCCAATCCCGGACGAAGAAGAGGTGCGCAAGGTCGTGCGGCTCACCAGCTCGCCCGTCGAGGCGACGCTCAGCCTCGCTCCGCACACGCTTTTACTACTCTTCGCCGCCGGAACATATCCCGACTTCAATGGTTCGTGGTATCGCACGGGCGGGACGACGCTGCTTCCTCTACACGACGACGACTGTTGCACGAACTGGCGACATACGCTCGACGGCGGAATGAAGGGTCTGGCGCATATGGCCGCATGCAACCTGCTGACGATGATAGCGCGTATCTTTGAGTCCACCACCGAACAGAGAGACCACGCAACCAGCCTCTTCACCGACCTCAGCCAGAACTTCAGAGACTGGGTCCCCACATACTCGCTCACGTTCCGCCTTCTACGAGACACCGGCAAGCGGAAGCCTCCATCAGAGGCCTTCGTATCCATGCTACATTCCGCAGGACTCGATGCGTGGCTGGAGCCCGGAAGTTCGTTCGAGTATACGCCGCCTACTGGACTGGAATTGGGTCTGGATGACGGTGGGAATGATGTCTTCGGCAGTAGCTGTTCGCGGGTTCTGCGCGACCTCGTGCAGTGCGTTGATGTCGAAACATATCGTCCGGGGCGGGCGCGGTACCCGTCGTCAACTCAACCGTCCTCGCCGGTGCTTCATCGTGTGCCACGGGATGGGGTACTGGGGCTCGAAAGAGACACAGCTTGTGGCCGCGGGACTTGAATCCGTCACATCCAGGCACGTGATCATTTTCAGGCG
>UWZB01000579.1:99604-144991 GCA_900536885.1 Peniophora sp. CBMAI 1063
TACTGGGGCTCGAAAGAGACACAGCTTGTGGCCGCGGGACTTGAATCCGTCACATCCAGGCACGTGATCATTTTCAGGCGGTCAGGCGATCACGCAGAACGCGCGCACGCCGCGGATTTTTTCCACCGCGGGACAGAACGCACGCGGATCGGCCTTTGCCGAGACGTGGGAAGGCTGACACGATCATATGACTACATGTTGTGACTGGCTCGGAAGGAGTTGCTCTCGGCTTCGACGATCCCGGTCATCTGAACGTTGCGCTATTCGATAGGAGTCCACATCATATTTTGGGGGTGCAGATGCGGTGTGTGGCGGCGCTCAGATTGTCTAGCACCTTACGCTCGCGCCTCGTGGGCGGATCCTAAGCGAGGCGATGGCGGGCAAGTGCTTGGGAATTTCTCTAGAGTCCCGCTGTTTCGTACGCATCCGGGCGTGTCCGGCTACGCCTTGTCCTGTCCTCTTTCCGTTCTGTGCGTCTTGCTGTTATGCTGCACCCATTGCTTGCTGTCTAGAGCAGTCTGGCTATCGGGGGAGTGCGAATACACGGATCCGGTCCGTGCTTCCTCGCTTCGGTGGACGTGCTTCTAGGATGTTCTGATAGGCATCTGATCGTTGGTGCGCCTGTCGTCTTTTGGTCGTGAGATCGTCGTTTCTAACTTCGGCTTCTAGGCAACGTGTCCGCACGCCCGGTTGGGCATGTCTGCCTAGAAAGGTAGAAGTGCGATGGCGCGCGTTGCGGTCCGCGATGGTCGGCCAGGCTTCTTTGCGCGCTCATTTACGCGCGTTCCTGCCACTCGCTCTCCACGTTTTTTTTCGCGGTATGTCGCAGTGTACTCGAGTGATGCAGGATGACCAAGTTGACTGTTGCTTCGTTTTGCATAGCGCGAATATATCTTGATTTTACTCGGAGTCGCGGGTTCGGGGCAAGCGTGCGGGTAAGTTGTCCCCGCGTTTGAAATTCGTCTGGACTCAGGGGCTGTTCAGTGAGAAAGTCGCGTATACATCATTGTATGCGCAGCCACGAATCAATCAGCGTGGCTCTTGTGCGGTCGCGTCTTCTTTTACGTCGCCGTGCAGTCCGCGGTCCTCGTCGCGCGCCGAGCATTGCAAGAAGACGCCGCTGCCGACCCTGCACGTCATTGTATACAGATGGCTCGCTTTGAGTTGGTCGACGGTCGACGATTGGTGCGTTCAAGTTGGCCTGTATGGGTAAGTTCGTACTTTCCGGTCAGCCGAGCGGCGCAGATGGACCTGCGGCTACTTCCGCTGTGAGCTGATGTGCATATAAAGCCCTCCTTGTCGCGTCCGCCCTTCTGCAGGCAGCCCCTGGACATCCTTCTCTACGACCATCATGAACTTTATTGAAGTCGCCGGCGGCCATGGCTGGCTGTATGAGGCAACTTTTGTTTGGAGCGCGGGTGCGGCGCCACACCGACTTCTATCGTCCGGCTTAGCGTACTGATTGTCTTGCGCAGAGGCCGCCTTTCGCGCGTGGATGCGCGAGGTGCTTTTTCCTATCGCCGAGGGCATCGACGCGAACGGTACACCTTTGACAGGACCGTCGCTGCACGCGCACGGGCCGGGCCAGTACGCCCTCCCGCACTCTCTCCAGTTCCTGGAGGAAGTTGTTCCTGTCGACGGGTCGCGTTGCGACCACCATGTAATTTTTAACGGCGAGCAGATTGGGATCACCACCAACTCGTGCGTCTTGTTGGCGTTCTTGGTATGCGGCAATTCTGACCGTTCTGCAGAGACGTCTGGCAGCCGGCTGTCAATGGGTACGCCAATGGTCGGCGCATATCTGTGCGCACGCTACAACACGCTCACGCAAATCTGTGGCACTTCTTCGCCCTGCTCGGGCGAATTCACGTTCAGCACCCCCAGTGGAACCCCTTGAGGGTCCTGACGGCCGCTCTTCCCAGTCTCCCTACAAGGGAGAACCGGTATACCTGGGCGCCCCTCATCTACCCGGTCGTCAGCCCTTGGAACGTGTGAGATAGGTGCGCATCGGTTTGTGATGTTGTATCTTGCCTCAGGCGACTGATTGGTTGCTTACTAGATGATGGCGGGCGCGGTCTTGGGATTAGGCCGGTCGGGGCCCACGCGCTTTTTCATGCTCGTTTTTTACTCTGGTTCACGCTGTACACTGTAGCTTCTTATGATCGATATGTGCCGTTGGAGTGAATGATGCGCCAATTCGAATGCGCCGTGTCGGTCGAATATTTCATTGGTTGTGACGGGTTTCTGACGTGACTCGGGTCGCGGCCGAAGCGCGTCGCGGGGCGCTCGGCTTCAGCGTTGCGGTGACATCACGGTGGTTTGGTCCCCGTGGTGGTTGGTGGTTTATCGTGCACTTTCGGTATATATTCGAGGGCGAGGCCTTGGGTTATTTCCGTCCTTCTCGCACCGTCCGTCTCAGAGGACGCCGATCTTACCAGCGTTCAACTCGTCGATCTTACCAGTCTCGCCATAAGCATGGCTTTATTCTCTCTAGGCGGTCCTCTGGTTGCTCCTCTCAAGACTGCAAGGGCGTCGATCCGCGATATGCCTGCTGAAGTCTTGTCGGAGATTTTCGCGTACGCAAGGGAGAACAATCGACCGCTCGTCACTGAGGGAGGCAATGTACTTACGCCTGGTTGGATGTCTTTCGCTATGGCGCGGCTCTACTACACGGGAACGATATACAACGCGCTAGCGGGGGAGTTCGCCAGGTCCATCGCCATGACTCAGATCCCTACTCGGTTCGCGTTTCTCGTGAACAAGATCGCCGAGCGTCCGATTCACTTCGAGATCTCTCCTTACTCTCCTTACGTCGACGAACAAACATGGTATTTGACGAACGCGCTTTCTGCTGTCAATCTCTGGCAGCAAGGCCTTGCGGTTGCCCCTAGAGTGACAAGCATGTGTATCGGCGTTTGTCATAACTTGAGCAGGTTTTGGTAAGGTCGTTTTTGCGTTGTTGGCTGTCTGCAGAGGCTAACTTCATTTATCAGCGACGCTGAGTTTCCCGATGTGCTGCAATCACTATCCGCGCCGTCTCGCTGGCCCAATCTCGTGAAACTATCCCTCTTCGGCCTCAAAAAGGACCATATCATCCAGTTCGCAAACCACATCAAGGAGGTCGAGCTTGCGTTCGAATACTGTGCAAAGGACTCGGTAGAGCGCGTGACTCCGCTTACTGTCGCGCAGGCGCTCTTCAACAACCAGCACATCGAGTCTCTTTCGATCAGGTTTGATGGTAACGTCAACGGCGCGGATTCGGAAGCTGGTCCTGCAGCAATCGCGCACATGTCGCGCTTAAAGCGCATGAGGTTTTCCGGCTGCGTCGACCTTCAATTTCTCTGCGGCATCTTCTCGTGGGTCAGGCTCGAATCGACATTCGAACTCGTGCAAATCGATATCGCGGTCGAAGAGCATCATCTCGAGTCACACCTTACCGGGTTCTTGGACTCCGTTGGTAAGTGCTTTTATTAGGGTTTTTGCTTCGCTGAAGGCTAACGTCTTCTAGGATGGATGCATAACTCGTGCACGCACTTTCGAGTGGTCGTCGATATGAAACGCGATACGTACGAGCTACATCTCGAGGGTTGGGGACAGCCCGATGTTGAGGTTGCCGCGTCGGAGCGTCCACGCGTCAAGGCGGGCAAACATTTTGTGGAGGGCGATGCTAGGGTCAGCCTTTCGCTGTTTGCGCAGAGCCACAACATCCCGGTCGAAGCCGCCGTTGTGCTGCTGATAGACAAGCTGTCTTCCGGCTATGCGCACGTCTTGTTTGTGGATTTTTCCGACTTCTGCCATGAACCGCCGACGTGTAACTGGAACTGGCTGGGGAAGTTGGACGCGCGTATCGTCGTGCCCTTCAACGAGGTGTATTCGTGCTACCGAAGGCAGACGGAAGAGAACTGCTCTGCACTGTGGGAAATTGTGGTAGCGAGGAGAGGTGCGCGGGCGGAAAGGCAGCCTTGGACTTACTGCGAAGAGGCTGTTGTGTACGACGCTCTTACCCCTTTGGAGCAGAATGAGCTGAAGGACATGACTATTTTGAACTGGGTATCTGGATATCTACGTGATGTTTGAATGTATGTACTTGATAAGAATGCTATGCTTCGTATTGCGTAATTCGTCATTGTCCTGTCCGAGACCGGCGCTGAATCGGGTTTACTCCGTGTACCCCATGCGTAGAAAGCTTCCAACACCGTGCGCACAAAGCACTATTGAGATGCTTTCAGATGCAGCTCGTGCTTTGGTAGTGCCATACACTTTAGAGTCGTCTGGCGGCGCCGTATCTTGTTCCGCGCGTCTCGCGTCTTTCTTTTGCAGGCACCGTGACAGACCGCGACGCGTCAAGCGCGTGTCTCATGTGATCGCGTTTCGGCGCGGCGCGGCGGGTCTGGGTTTTGACCTTCTTACACAGCGTCTATTGTATTGCTGTTGCAGAAGGAACTCGATATATAGTTTCCCAAACTGAAGGGGATGGTGGGTGGAACCGAAACAGCCCCCTTGGAGAGTGCGCTGACGTTCACATCAGGCGAGGCATTGCCACCGTTCGAGTCTTTCTCCTCGCGTCCAACATTTTGCTTGAATTGCCTTTCATCATTCTATAGGTTCGCTACTTTGAACATTAATACTAACCTACCCATGTGATGTTGGTGACGACTCCGGGTATGTGCAGGTCCTCGAGCTCGGGCCGCGGCGGCGGATCAAGTGCCCAGTTGCGTCTTTCGTCTACGTCTGAGAGTAGGTCCATCCATCCACGCTCTTGGTACTTGCCGTCACCCATTGGGTCAGCTCGAAGCATTTGGATCGAGAGATTGAATTCGATGTCGTGGTTCGCTTTAGCGCGGAAAAGCGCGAGGCATTCGGACACGGAACGCGTAGCCGTGCGCCGCAGGGCGTCGGACACGCAGCGTAGATTAATCGACGCAAGGGACGGCAACGCGCCGTCCTTTGCAGTGGACCAGGTCAGCGGCGTGAATATGGCAGCGACAATCTCGCTCTCCCTCTTTCCGAAGTTTGCGCGGGAGCAGCCGTAAGGGTAGTGTCTTTCGACGGTCCAGCCAGTCTTGGTTACAGCCGGGACCGATATGTTGATGGTTCGTATGGTCGAATAGTTGGCGATGGTCGAGAACATGATATCTCGCGCAAAGTCTATCAGCCCAGAAAGTCGTTCGAGTGAGCTGTGAAACTCGAGATGCAAGATGCAAAACCCGGCTATGTTGTCGCGGGGTCTAGTGAAGGCCTCTGTTCCGTGTATCATCAACGCCTCTCCGAAGTAGATGTTGGAACAGTTGCGTTGTTGTAACGGGATGGTGATGATGCGCGAGATGGACTTCATGAGGGGCATGACATGAGGTTCGCCCAAGTGTAGGGTGTTGCCGTTCGGCACCTCGTCGTCGTCGGCTTCCTCGTTGACGCGAAGGTTCATGTGGATCCCTCTGAGGGCAGGGAGTGTCAAGCCGTTTAAGAAGTCGGTCATGTCATGGGGCATCATGCTCACGGACAAGTAAGCCAGTTTGGGTAGCGTGACGGGAGTTAGACGGCGGGGCTCGGTTGTATCGGAATCGGACATTTCGAAGGCTTCGCAATCTATGGAGAGATCCTCGAGACACGGACAAGCGTTGAGGTGTTTGATGAACGTGGGTAAGGCGGGGCAGATTACCTCGGTCAGTGTGAGGCGCTGTAGCCGGGAACCTTCCCACATCGCATAGGAATCTAGTGTCAATTCCCCGATACACTTGAGGGTAGCTAGCCTGAGATCGGGCATCCGAGTGAATGCTTCTTCGAGTGCGCGGCAGAGCGCGTTGTTCTCAAACAAGTCGATATCCAGCTCGCGAAGGTTCGCTGCCGACGCGTTGTCGGGAAAGGCGATCTCTGTGCACGCATCGATCAAAGGGTCGGCCGAGATATCGCATTTGATGCTCTCGATGCGGTGGAGATGTTTTTGAATGACCTCGACTACGCGGCGTAGTCCTTCAGGGAATTCTCTGTCCTTCCGTTGTATGTAGATTCGGAGAGACAGAGGGGCGGATCGCGTGACCGCGTTGCTAAGGAGGAGAGGGGGGTATCGTGGAGATATATACTTCCACATTGCAGGGCGTTGGCAGCGCGCGTTCCAGCTTTTGCGTACCAAACATAAGGTGACGGTATCGTAGGCCCACGGGGCGGCTCTGAACAGTATATCATCGAACACTTCAGGTGTAAGGTCTTCGATTGTGCGGCGCGGAGGCGGCTGCATGGCAGATATGAAAGCGAGGGTTGTGGTGGTATTTGCTCAGATAGAGCTGCGACGTGCGCGGCTACATTCGGCGTGCTCGGTCCGGTCGGAGCCTGACCTGAAACTTCCGTGAGGCGGGCATACTGATCCGGGACGTCGAGGTTTGCCCTCGAGCGTGTCTTGCTTTTCGCGCTCATCGCCCCTCCTCTCATCCCCTCATCAGCATAAGTCGCTGCTTTTCCTGTTTATCTGTCGCGCCAACTCGAACAATGAAGAGAACTGCCGTCCAGCCTCAGTCACCTCGCAAAGTTCGCGTGCTGGAGCATCTTGAGGGTACGCAAATCCGACGGGTGGAATTGGTTGTCTTGTTCATTCTGTTTGTAGCCGCTCACGATCATAGTACATCGTTTGTATCTCTGCAAGAAGGTCTCGAAATCGAGTCCGACTCTATTGGGAAGCCTGCTGCTCTGGGTATGTCGCTGTATATCATACCCCGGCATTTGTCATTCACGCCGGGCGCAGCGTCATCCTCCTGGAGCAGACTGTATTTTGCTACGTACGAAGACTTCTTTCTCTACGCACGACAGCGTGGTGCGTGCTTCTTCTGTCGTGACAAATCTCATTGTTCTGAATTTGCATACAGAACATCCTGCTGTGCGTGCGCTTCGCATGCGTCGGGCAGATAATCCGAGCCCGATGGCTGTTGATGCGCCATTGCCTGTCGTGATGCCCGTGCCTGTCACGTTGCCTCCGGTACCCATTGCTGGCGGTCTCTTTTCTCGAGTTGGCGTGAGCTGTACGTGGAATTTGTTCGGTCGACGTGGTTGTGTTTTCGCGCGCTGACGAGATTTTCTGCAGCATACGAGTCCATGTGCACTCCCGTCTCTCTCCAGGCTCATCCGACACCATTATCTGTCGGTTACAATGGGCTCTTTCATCGTGGTGACTTGCCCAGTCAGTGTTCTGCCGTCGACCGTCAGGCGCTATACTGAATATTTGTTCTGTTGGCACAGACAACGATGCCATGCGCGTTGCGGGGCTTGTGTCCGAGCGCTGCATCTCGCCGATGGCTATGCCGCTGGATCTGACTCCGATTGAGGAGCTCCCGCTGTTGGATAATCGTGGTGCGTATTCTCGCTCGCCTTGCCGCTCTACAGTCGCTGATTCCTTCCTTTCGCATCGGTCCCCATCCTCGTTACTCTTCGGTCTTGTGTCCATCGCGTTCGTCGACTCGCGCACGGGAATATGTTTTGTGTCTTTGCGCACATTTCCTGTCGTTGTGTGCACCGCTCTTGTGTGTATCACCCGTTTGTCTCGCTGTGCGGTCATGACTCGCGGTATTACTGCCTTGTCTTGTCTTGTGCTGGCGCCGTAATCGAATTTTACGTGTTTTGCGTGCACCTGCGGGTCATGTTATCCGTTGCACCCGGTTGTGCGTTCAGACAAAGTTCACGACGTCGTGGAAGACTGGTCTCGTGCGATTGAGGATGGCAGGCAGCATGTGGTGTCGATTGGCATGCTGAACCGTTGGTTCAAGTATGTCAGTACTGTGAGGGATCTGTGTGAGGTAGACCATATCGTCGAGCAGTTGCCTCATCCTGCCAATGCCCCAATGCTGTTGGTTAGCGGCAGTTCGCTTCGCTTGCTTTGTGCAGAGTTCGTTATGTTTCAAAAGCAACACATATCTTTACTCTTCGAACGCCATTGCCTGCGCCGCGGGCAGTCGAGTAATGCGGTGGCCCTGGTACAGCTGCGGGAGCACTTGCAGAGTTGCCGGTGTCCCGGTGAATACTACGTTTTCGCCGAGTTGGGCAGTCAGCGTCGTTTGCAGAAACGTACACGATACGCATCGGGTCATGCACTTGATCCGCAGACCGAGAAGATCAGACGTCGCAGACCGAAAACGGTGCCCGTCGTCGTACCGGCGCCGGAGTTGCCCATACCTTTGTTGCGGGATCCTGATGTTCCCGCTGATCTCTTCCCTGAACAGTATTCCAATGAGCTTCGCGACACTATTATCTTTGAGTGGCAGGCCATGATGGAACCGATAGAGTGGACGAGGAAGACTTGCGCGGTATGTGGGCAGATGCATTTCAGGGACAGGGTTCTTGTGCGCGATGTCCCCGATGAACAGCTGGAGTTGTTACAGGATCATTCAGTGCCGGCGAATCTCATGCCAGTTGCGTATGATTTGAATATCTATCGCTTTGCGCTTCTACATCCCGATGGCGTTATCCTTCCCCGTGCGCGAGGTAGTCTTCAACTGTGCACCAGTTGTTCTTCGTCGCTGAAGCGCCGAAAGATGCCGAAAGATGCCATCGCCAATAAACTGTATTATGCTCATGACAGGCTTCCGCCCGTTGTCAAGTCTGCGTTTGCCAAAGCGACTCTGGCCGACAAGATGTTCATGGCAGGGTGCCGTATGACCAAGATAACCTTTCTCATTGAGAATCCGGAGGATTCTGGTAGGCAACTGCCGCGTCAAGGCGCGAATCGAGGACATTGTGCGTTCATACCTCAGGACTCTGGGGCGTTGACTCGGGTGCTACCGCCCGCACCCGATGATCCATCTCTTGGAATCTGTGTTCTGTTCGTTGGTCGAGGAGTAGCGCCCACGAAAGAGAATCTTGCTACGGTATTGCATCCTTTGTTATGCCAGCTTCAGGTCTTGAGCGTCGTGTGTCCGTTTTTGGCGCAGTCGAATCGGGCATTTCGGGATCGTAACATCATGTACAGCGAAGCCAACCTTCGCGCCATCGGGTCCGCTTTTCCTGATAGCGAGACTGGTTTGGCGTCAAATGTCCAGTTGACTGTTCTCGATTCCGGGTCTGCTGTCGGCGTCCATCATGCTATGCAGAGCGGTTACTCTAATGCTGACCGCGCCGATCTCGTTGTTCCGGCTGGCCAGTCCTTCATCCAGAACGTGGGATACGCAAACGAGACGCAGAGTTCCAAGGCAGCGACGGCTGCTAAGGCACAAGCGCTGGATTGGATCCTCAACAAGAAGCCTTTCGTGCAAGTCACCGATGGAAGTCAACTGTTCTCTGACCGTGATCGAGACGCGCTCACGTTAACTCATCCGCATCTAGATCCGTACGCGTTGGGTCCGTTCTTTCATGAAGATCGTATAGGGCCTAGGCATTTGTCCATGCAGCGCCAGTTGAAGAACATGCTTCTTATGAAGGACGCGCCGTTTGCGGCGGACCCAAACTTCGCCTATGTGTTCTTCAACGCGATCCAACGTATGCAGACCTCGACCGCTGCGACGTTCAGGGTTGCTGAGAACCAGTATGCCTCGTTTACCGACACGCTGATGGAGAATAGGGGCATGCTTGAGGCTTTAGAAGGGAAGTATCGTGCCAATCCCGATGCCCAGCCTACTACTTCAGGAGAACGGAAGCTTGTCAATGCCATGAATCAGTTACGGGTTATGTGCAAAGACGTGATGGGCTCCAATGCGTCCAGGACACGGATGAGGTCGAAGCTTCGCGCACTCTTGAAATCTTTCGGTTGCCCGACGCTGTTTGTCACGTTGAATCCGACCGACGTCCTTTCTTTACAGTTGCACATCCTTTGCGGCGGCAACGCGGACGACTTTTCGCAGATGAACGACTATGAACGTACCAAACAGGTAGTCGAGCATCCCGCTGAAACGGCGATCTGGTTCGATCGTATCATGAAACTGTTCATCAATATAGTACTGCGTCATAACTCGGAAGGTCCCGGGCTCTTCGGGACGTCTGAGGCTTACTTTGGGACTGTAGAAGCGCAGGGACGTGGCTCGCTTCACTGTCATATGTTGCTGTGGTGCAAAGGTAGTCTGTCGCCACAGGACATACGTAACAAGATGCAGTCGGATGAGGCGTTTCGAGATCGCATGTTCGGATGGCTAGAGTGTATCGTGAAATGCGAGTTGCCCGGCATGCAGGAGGTGTTGCGGCAGCGACCAGGAGAGGAGTTGGAGAACCCTCTAGACAAAACGCAAGGGAAACCGGGGCTCCGTATACCGCCTTTGATACCGAATCCCGAGACAATGTCGTCTGAGGAGAGAGCACTATTCGAAGAGCGGTTCCAAGACTTTGTGCATGATCTTGCGTGCGCTTTCAACTGGCATAAGCACCGGGCGACCTGTTGGAAGAAACTGAAGCCCGGTCAGGAGAAGACTGACGCTAATTGTAGGATGCGCATCGATGGGCATACTACCCCATTTACCGAGCTGGACGAAGAGACTGGCGCTATTTTGCTGAGAAGGCTTCATCCCTGGATCAACAATTTCAACGACGTTGTGCTGTTTCTGCTCAGAAGTAACATGGACGTCAAGTATATCGGGTCCGGTCAGGTGGCGAAGGCTCTGGTCTATTATATTACAGACTACATCTCTAAAGGCACGCTTCCGATGCATGTTGGTCTTGCTGCTGTCATCGCCGCCATAAAGAAGATGGAACTCTCTGCTCCTGCGGACTCGGATGAAGTGACGGCAAACGTACAGCGAAGGCGGTTCTTGATCAAGTGCGTGAACGCCATGATGGGACGCGTAGAGTTATCGCATCAGCAGGTCATGAGTTATCTTGTTGGCGGCGGTGACTTCTATTCTAGTCATCAGTTTGCGTCCTTGTATTGGGGAGACATGAGCAAATTCCACTTGCCTCCCGTTCTATCGAGTGGCGAGGATGATGACGTCGAGGAGTATGCCGGAGGCGTTGATGTCACGGTCAATCTACGAGACAATGACATCGTGCCCTCTAGTCAGCTCTTGGATTACAGATTCCGTCCGAGTGGTCACGGCTTCGATGAGATCAGTGTTTGGGAGTTTGCTGGCCTTGTTGAGAAGAGCAAGATCAAACGCAAAACTGATGAAGCTGTCGATCCGCCTGCATCGGCCATGTATGAAGTCGATGATGGCCATGAGGGGGAGCTGTCGGGAATGGCGAGTCGAGCCAAACTGTCGTTCATGGAACCGCATCCGCAAGCCGACACGCATGTCATACATCTCAGAGGGAATGTCCATGTCCCTATTCTTAGCGGGCCTGTCATTCCTCGCTACTCGAGTGAAGATGGCGATGCCTGTGAGAGATTTTGCAGGGCCATGTTAATTCTGTTCAAGCCTTGGAGAGAGCGAGGCGATTTACTTGGAGGTTATGGGACTTGGAAGGCGGCTTATGATGCTCATCGCTTTCCCGATCATCTCTCCCGTACTATCAGGAATATTCACGTCGAACATGAGTGTAAAGAAGCGCGGGACGATCATAGTCGTGCGTGGCGCGAAGGCTTACAGGAAGACTTGTTATCGGGAGCTACAAACGGGCGACTCTATGGTCTCAGCAGCGTGGATCCGGATCTTTTCGAGTTCGCTATGATGTGCGAAACAGCTGACAGTTCTGGACTCGTCTTTCCAGATCGTGACGAGGCCGGTGAAGATCCGGATGTGGACAACAGGCCAAAGGTGCCGTATCTGGGTCACATACCACCGTCTGCAGCGCAATCAGCAAAGATCTTGGAACGCTCCGATATTCTCGCACCTGATGCGGCTATACAGGAACATTTGGCTTCCCAACGCGGAACGCCGGCTATGTCGCTTCAGGCATCGTTTCGTGTGCCCGACCTAGTTAAGATGCGTAAGTTCATGGAGAAATTGCGCAAGTTGAGAAGGCCCATAGCTAAAGCGTCCAATCGACAACGCGAGGCTACTGGCGCATCGTCGCGTGCGCGAAGTTCTCGGGTGACTGTAGAGCGGCTTAAGAAGCCCGTAGAGAAGATCGTGGAGAGACCGCTTGTCCTTGAATCAGCGGATGGTATGGTGAACAGTCTGGATGATGATTCTGACCAGACTGTGCTCGCGCAGATCATCAAAGACTTCGAGATGAAAGATAATGCGGAGCAGCGACTGGTGATGCAAATCTTCGACGACCATCACGAGCGAGGGATGTGCAGAAAAGAGCAGCTCTTGATGTACGTCGCAGGGGTTGGCGGTACTGGAAAGAGTCATGTCATTCGAGCTGTCACGTCGTATCTCGGTAAGCAAGGACATGCGGATTGGATACTTATCGCTGCACCCACCGGCATCGCAGCCGTGCTTGTCGATGGGTACACGATCCATGCCTTGACATACTTGAATGTGGGTGGTAACGGACGAGATGACAACTACTGCGAGTTGAATGCAGAGAAGAAGAAGGCGATCGAGGCGATCTGGAGACGCGTGAGATATCTTATCATTGATGAAGTATCTATGATCTCTGCAACTCAGTTGACGTACATATCTAAGCGCCTCAAAGAGGCTCGTAGTACCTTGCCTGGGGGTGATCTTCCGTTCGGGGGTGTCAACATTGTGGCTACTGGAGACTTTGGTCAGTTGGAGCCAGTCGGGGGAAGGGCACTTTTCCATACCAGTTTAGTTAATCGCCTTGACGAGAGTGCCGGATCAACTGATAGCAAGCAATTCGCTTTGCACGGTGCTTATCTATGGCGCCTGTTCGATAAAGTTGTCGAGTTGAAGAAGGTTGTACGACAGCAAGATGACCCTGAATACGGCGACATGCTGAGTAGAATCAGGGTGGGATCTGCTACAACGTGTGGTCCTGGAGGGGTGATGGAAGGCTCCGATTACCATACGGTTTCGCAACGCACGTTGGACTCCATAAGGGTTGGTGGCGCTGAATCGCTGACCAAATTCCAAGATGCTCCCATCATAGTAGGGGATCGCGTATCCAGAGATGCGTTGAACCTGCGCTTGGTGCATACAAAGGCCATGAGATCTGGGGTGCAGCCCGTCTTCCTGTGCGCCAAGGATCGTCAAACTGGAACAAAGACTCCGCTGTCGGGTCCCTTGGCGAAGGCTGCGATCCTGTTACCGCCGGGGAGAGCGGATACGCTAGGCTGTATGCCATATTTTCCCGGAATGCGCGTCATGATTACTGAGAACTTGGCCATGTGTCACAAGGCCGTCAATGGTCAAGAGGGTGTGTTGCAGAAGGTTGTCACGGAAGAGGGTGCGGATGGCATGCTTCACGCGACTTGCGCGTTTGTAAAAGTCGAGGGCATTGGACAGGTGTATCCTGAGCTTCCAGAAGACATTGTGCCTGTATTTCCTTCGCGCACAACGCACAAGTTCTGGTCTGTGTATGCGGATACTTGGGTCAGTTTCGTTCGCGAGCAGTTGCCTTTGATGCCTGCTTACGTTTACACCGACTACAAGGCTCAAGGTAGGTCGTTAGACGAAGTGATTGTAGACCTCGCTAGCACCACCAAGCCGCAGGGCAGGTATGTGATGCTGTCCAGAGTCAGGTCGCTGGCGGGTCTCGCGGTTCTGAGGCCGTTCTCGTCGGAATGCTTCAGTAGACCTTTACAGAAGTATATCAAGGACGAGCTAAGACGCGTGTCAGAGCTTGCCTCCCAGACTAAATGGGAATTTAGAGAGAACCCACACAAGGACGACGAGGAATACGAGGATGATCTCGGGATGACTGTAGACGCCACATCTGAAGATGGCGAACCGATGGACGTCGAGGCGAGTTCCAGCTCGCAGGACGGCACAGACTCTGAGTCATCTGCCATTGAGGATGACGAGGACTGTGACACAAATAGCGAGGTATATTCCGATTACGAGGAAGAGTACATGGTTACGGATGGAGAAGAATATGAGATTGAGATGGAGGTGGAGGGCGAGTTCTGAACGAAGGGTGTGTGGGTAAGTTAGCGCATGGCCTGTAGCCGTCGGATGTTTCTCACATGCGCGCTTGCTTTCGCCCACTAGGGCTCATCCTCTTTGGTGGAACTGCTACCTCTTGTTCTGCGTCTGCGTCTGCTATTCCTTCCTTCTCTTGCTCTTATGCTGCTCTCGTAAGTCTGTTCTCAATCTATGTGTTTTCTTACTCGCGTGGTGCGCTTGCTGATCGCGTCATCGCGTCATGTTCCAGTAAATTCATGCCCTGTATCATCGCCCTATTCTTGTGGTTCTAGTCGACGGGATGAGATATGAGGAGCTGCATGCGATGGGAGCGGGATACGGCCGGTCAGACATATGGTGCGTCGCCGTGTCGTCAATCTGCCGTGGAATTGGCAGGACTCATTATCTTTGTAGTCCGCACTCTCGTAGGCGCCAGCAAATAGGCGTTGGGTTATGTCGGGAGAAGAGATAAGGGGTCTTGTCATAATGGTGCGTACATGGGAAAGTCTTCTCCTTCTGGGAGTCTTACGATTTCTGCTGTAGACGCTCGCCGCCCTTTGTTTGCGTGTCCCAGTTTATGGGCGTTGTCCTGGATTCTTTCAAATCCGTAGATCCGGTATACGTCTACCGGTACTGAGGCGGCCTGAAAGATTTGGCGAGGGGTGGTTTTGCTCCTGGTTGCGACGACCTTCTTACGCACAAGGCCGGGGTTTTTTTCGACGCACCATGTCATGCGGTGCGCAACACGCCTCCGATGTCTGCCATCTTGGTAAGTCGTCTTGCTCCATAGCGTGTGTTCGCGACTGATGGTTACGACAGTCATTCGTTCCTCTCTGATTGGTCATACCAATCTTTTGCGTAGAAAATTGGCGTGTATCAGGCAGGGGGATGCCCCTGCGTTTATTTGAGTTTATTCGGGGTTTTCCTGAATCACTGTAGTGCGAACATGTTCGCGTCGTGCAATGTGTATGGATACTTCAATTGAACTGGTCGTGGGCGTAGCGTCCGCGAGTACCTGCGCTGAGATCGAGCGGTACAATTCCATGTGAATCTGAGGACGGTAGTGTGACACTCTCGCCGTCGTAGCTTGGTGGGGTCTTCTTTTTCTGCTTCATTTTGCTTTGCGTCGCGTACGAATGCTCGCGAGGACTTGCTGGCACCAGCGTAGAGTGTATGCACCGAACATCAAGTCACTTTGTCGTGGGATCGAACGGAGTACTATTCAAGAAGTGTGGTATATCATCAACTCGATTACTTACATTCCAGGCGATACATATCAAACTGATCGACTCGACGCATATGTTCTACATACTGCTGAAACGGATCGTTCGGATTAGGGTCTCGCAGCGTCGCGGTGCTGCCAAGTACGTATCCGATCCGCGTGAGTGGCCATGCAAATGCAACAGGACGAAGTAAGTACAGCGCGTTGGCGACTTCTCGCATCATCGTGTCGCGAGACCCGATCTCCCATGCCTCTGTACTGTCGGGCAGGACCAGCGTCTTGATGGGAGGGTAATGCAGGGCTCTGAGAGTGTTTACAAAGATGCGGAAGCAGAGGAGCCAAGATACCGTCCTCGGCGTTTGCAGCGTGACGGTTTTGCAGTAAGGGTCGAATCGGCATATGTGGCGTGCGTTGGGTAGGTCGTGAGCCCAAGTAAACTCGATTCTTGAGTACGTGTTTCGTATAGCGACGTTACGAACTCGAAGGTATCTGTGTTCGTCGTGAGGCTGGCCCCATACTGCGGGCACGTCAGTATTCTGCATATGGCATTGAGTTATGGACGTACACAGTTTGTGGAAGATATTTTGGATCTGGGAGGTCACGGAGGAGACATGTGGTTCGAGCTTGACGTCCGCGTGTACGGTACAAGATGGAGTAACCAGGATTCGGGTGAGAATCTCGTCCATCGCGCCGAAGTTGGTGTGTCCGAGTTGCAAGTACTTGAGGTTCGGGAGTTCGACGACGCTGGCCGTTGGATGAGGGTCGTTTTCTTCGATGGCGTCGACGAGGATCACTTGCGACAACGTTGCCGAGGAACGCGAGAGCATGCTGACGATGTCCGAGATGGTTGGCCTCGTGACGTCTGAGGGCGGGTCGCAATAGTCGTAGGTGCATGTAAACTCGGACAGTACGGGCGCGTCGAGCGGGTAGCAGAGGTTGGTAAAGGTGACCGATCGCAGAGCGGGTGTGTATAGGGGCACGTTGGCGAACGGGTCCGCGCAGAAGGTCGCCCTGCAGGTAACGTCAGTCTGGATGTAAGACGCTGGGTAAGTTGGGAACCGTACACGGCAGCGTGGTCCGCTTTGTCATCGAACTCGGTGGGGCCTTCTACTTCCAGAAACTCCAATAAACGTAGCCCGTAGGTCGAACAAGAACCCGCGTGGATCCATTTCATCATATGGCTGGCGCAGATGCGCATGTCCGTGCTAGAGATTGTGCGGTAGTCTTCTGCGGGGTTGTCTTTGAGTAAAGTTGCCATGAGTCGCCTGTCCAGCTCGGTTCCGATACTAAAGGCAGACGGAATGGCGGGCAGCCAGGTCGAGACCTCAAACGTGAGAGGTACGTTACGGGCCAACGAGCGCAATGCTGGGTGGGCGCGAGGAAGTTGGGTGCATACGGCGGCCCAGAATCTTGAAGCTTGCGACATGGCGTCTCGAATGCCGGAGCAGGTCTGCCGTAGCGCCATCCAGCCGAGATTGTGGTCGTGCCAGCGTCGTACGTCCGGGGGCGCTATCCATGCCAATATGAGGAAGATCTCCTCGAAGACTTCTTGTGGTAGGCGGAGTATGTACGCGCTGGATGCACAGGCAAGTGCGTCAGTTCTACTAGTGTCTGCCTGGACCGTTGGGATGCGAGTACTCACAGTGAGCATGTCTGGTTGATGATCTTTTTGAGCGTGGCGCTCAAGTTGAGGGCCTTGTTCGCGATATGCAGCGTGCTGTTGAGAAGCAACGCGAGATCCTGGCCGCTTAAGGTTGTGATACCGTAAGAGACTTCTTCTAATAGCTGGGCATGGGGTAAAGCGAGAGCAAGGTCCTGAAGGACGTCCGTGCTGGCATGACTTCAGCTTGGGAATGCGTGAAAGAGCTTGGACTGACATACGTTAATTTTGTGAATGTTGCCGACGAAGGATCCGTGAATATTTTGAACGTGCCTGCACCCAGAGCAGAGAGGGTTGTGCGGGAATTTATGGACGTGGACTCGAGCGGACGAAGAGGTACAAGGGCTGGTGCGTTGTCCATAGTGGATACGAGGGTGAGGGACAGCACTTCGATGTAATCCTCTGCGTATTATACAGTATCCCCCGCGCGGTGTGCGGGCCGATGCAGTCCATCCTGTCGGTTGGCGCGTAAGATGTCAACAAACTTGCAAGGTTGGATCTAGGTCGACGAAGCATACATGGGCGTCAATAATACATAATAACGCTAGGCCGGAATAGGAAGACGTCCACGGCCTTGTACGTCAAGACACCAGATGGACCCGGGATGAAAGCGTGCCAGAGTCCATGGACGATGTGATATGCACTCGCGGCGACCTCTCGATGCATTCAGTTGCAATAACGTTCAAGAAGTTTGGGGTCGCGGGTGATACACGGGTTCTGTGCGTTCTTGTCAGGGATACTGCGACAGCGCCCGAGTAAATTGGGGTGGACGGGGACCTTGAGAGCGTGTAATGATATCGGTGTACCTCTTGAGCAGTTGTTGGCGACGCGAACGAAGATCGCGCCTAGCTGGGGAGCGCAGGCTGTTTTGCAGTCTTTCGCGACTATAGTGCGGCATCTCTAGACTTCGGCTTGGACCGTATACGAGACTTTCGCCAGAAAAAATGGTGTGCGGGTGCTGCGGGCGCTACGGCGGTGGTAGTCAAGGTCTTGCCAGGCCGCGGCGTCTTAGCTCTTGATGCCACGTGGCATGTGCTGATGGAAACGACATCTTCTCGCGTTGCCAGTTGTAGCGCAAGCATCTTTTCCATTACGCAGTAAACTCGTACAGTCCACGGTAAGCCTATACTGGCTCACTCGTCTGGTTTTTCTACGACATAGGTACTAGGCGTACGCTTTCCAGGTTCTCCTCTCCTCTGTCTTGATGATGGTAGAAGTACTATAGGTCGTGTCACGCGTCTTCCATCTGAAGAGGTCGGGACCGATAACGGAGACGTCTGCCAGAATAGGATAA
Source organism: Peniophora sp. CBMAI 1063 (assembly GCA_900536885.1). NCBI lineage: Eukaryota > Fungi > Basidiomycota > Agaricomycetes > Russulales > Peniophoraceae > Peniophora > Peniophora sp. CBMAI 1063. The sequence goes on from UWZB01000579.1 coordinate 117,658, forward strand.
CCACGGCCTTGTGATGCCCGCGTGTCTCCACAAAAGTGATCCCGTCGTGATTGAGTTGTGCGCGGGGCGCGGCTGCCGCGAGTGCTTGTACGTGGATGTAGATCAGAGGCGTCTTTGCGGCTACTCGAGGCACACGTCAGAGTTGACCCTGAGTGTCATATACAGCCATTTACCCCGTGTATGCTCGGGTATCAGAGAGGACTGTGACATTTGTTTGGGGTTCCGCGGTCCGGTGTAGACCTGTCCGTGAGGCGTCTCCCCGACGTATTCCTGATATGGTTAAACCACAGTCCGAGTCGCGGACGGCGACCTTCGACTTCTCTATTGGGCGTCTTGAGGGTCATGTACGCTCGCGCTCGTATTTGCTTGGTTGCTTCAGATATTGTGCGTGCCGAGCGGACGGGCGTACCTCGATCTCGGCAATTGCAGATGCGCCTGTCTGGTGGCTCAGTCAATGCTTGCGATCTCGACCGTGAGCCGTCTTCAGCTGGCCGGCCAAATATATGCGAGACCATTTGCGAGTGGTCTGAGATATTGCGTGTCTTCCCCTCAGCGTTGAATCCGTCGCAACATGACATCGTGTGCGTATCTCTCGGTATCATATGCGGGTTGTCCGGCTCATGGAGTATGTCGCAGTCCATGGCGCTTGGAATTCTATTCATCTCGATACGGTTGTGAAGCGGATTACTTCTCCGGACATGCGATTCTGGATGTACAGGTACGATGTGCATGGCTGGCTTCCGAGCGTGAGCTGACATCTTGTATGACTCGTCTATGTAGCAACGCGAAACTTTCAGAAATGATCGCGTTGTGCAGCACACTTCTCTATCACGGCGTCTTGGCTCGTGGTCTAGGGAGAGGGAAGCGCAACGCGTTCGAACGCCTGCCTATCGAAGTCCTTGACAACATCCTTCTGTTCTCGGGCGCGTCGTCTCTTGCGACTAGGAATGCCATCCAGCTGGTGTCGCGGCAGTTTCGCTGCATCGTTGTCCTCAACACAAACTTCTTGCGCGACCTAGCATCCTTGCCAGTCCAAACTTCGGCTTTCTACGCGCAGTTTCAGCGGGCCCACTCTCTCGGACGCACTTTCGATCTCATTCTAGACGAGCGTAATGAACGGCGACCTTTACCGCCACCGACCTGCCTGCTCAGCGGCATCACATTCGCGCACACCGTGGTTGTGCTACACACTGTGAACGTTGGAGAAGCATTGGCGGCTCTTGCACGCCGGCCGAGTTGTGATGTATTGACCAAGCTGGTCCTGGCTCCCGTGGGCGACTTCACTACGGCCAAAAGGGTCTTGTTACCCCTTCGCGGGCAAGATGGTGAAATCCCGATCAAGGCGCCCAACCTGAAGAGCGTCGAACTTCGACAGATGGCCGTCGACTTTCCAAAGACGTTCGGTCTCCGTCATCTGCTGGTCGACTGTCGCAGTGGTGCCGACCTCTTCGTCACGTATAATGCCTTTCGGCCGCAGACGTTGCATGCTATCTTGGCGCGTAACAAGTCACTGGAGACAGTTGAGCTCCGGAGTCCTATTGGCGACTCGTATCTTCAGGATTCCGACCAGTCGGTGGCGATGATAGCTTTACTGGAGGTGGCAAAGTTCAAGTTGACTACGAGCCACGTTCCGGTTATGGCCTGGATCCTGTCGCGCTTGACTTTGTCTACTCAAGCATGCATATCACTGGAGATCGGGGAATATGCAAAGAAAGACGTCGACGTGCCCTCGCTGGTACGCGCAATGTGTGAGTTCTCGTCGGCCATGACTTCTTCTTCTGCATCTGACTTCGATGCCCTCCCTAGTACCGCACGTGTCCTCGCGGAACATTGACGCGTTGACCATAGTGCAATCTACGAGCACCACACGACTGTCATTCAGTCACGGCCATCGTCTCTGGGAGGACGCTCCCGCTCCCGGATCCTCACGCTTTCCTCGTCGTCGGGGTTCTTATCTGCCGCACCCCGGTGCAGTTGATCTCGAGATTTGCTACAGCAGTCCTCGTATAGTCCCTGTGAGCGCAGATCTGGTTGTATGTCAATGCGTAAAGCTAACTAATCGCATGTAGGTCTCTTGGCTACGCGTATTTTCTTCGCTGTCGGTCGCCGGTTTCGACTTAGATCGTCTGAAGATGCTTGAGGTGAGCAAATCACGATTGCATTGTTCGTGGGCGTCACTGAATGAGCACAGTTCCACGGGGACTTCCATCTTGAGACGCTTCATTCAATAGAGGATCAGACCCTGTTCGAGCACGTACAGGAACTGCGGTTTTGGCCCGACGGACCACACACTCTCAAGGCCTCGTTATGGCGGCTCTGTACGCCGGATTCAGTCACCTGGTCGACTGTCACTCGGATATTCACCACGCTCTTTCCTGCTGTGAGATCACTTGTTGATACGAGGCATCTGAGAGCCTTGACCGGACAGTCTACAAATGAACTGCTGGCTGGGGTTCGGGTACTTCCGTTCCGGTACTAGCTTGTCCGTCAGTGCAGGTGTTTCAACCCATGAGTAGATCCTTATAATACACGCTCGATGCTAATCTGCGAACAAGAGTTTTTTGCCTCGTGTCCGCGCGAAGGCGGGTGAATCATCGAGGCTTGGCTCATCATGAAGAGGCCAATACGCCAGAGTCTCCAATCCTTCGCGCGCCTTGTTTTGAGTGAGCTGTCCTTCGACAGGTTCAACCCGGGGAGGATGATGAGGCGACGTAGTATGTCGAAGGTTGGTCTGCTTGAGGTGTTCGTGTCGTGCGTCTTCATCCTGGTGGCGCGGCATGTCCGGATCCCGAAGCAGTCGGGTGTCGGAGCTCTCATTCATCGGTCGCACGACTGAACTGTGTGGGGTGTCTGGTGGCTCCATAGACCGTATCAGGTCAGTGCGCATGCCTTTGAACGAGGGGGGGAATATGCATGGTCCCATTTCTGGACACTGTATGCAGGATCTGTACGGCAATGTGTCAGTGCCGCTTTTGGGTGCACATTGCCCTGGGGATACGTACTCACATTCACCGCTGGGGGTTTTAATGCATCTCCCCCTCCTTTTGCGCCGACAGTTGAGACACGCCACGAATGGTGCTTCGGGGAGGGCGAGAGCGGGTTGCCAGCATAAGATCTGGAAGGCTTGCGTGCCAGTGCTGTAAATGGACTGTGGAGATAGCATGCCATTCCATTCTCTCTGTTCATTGCTTGTACTGGTAACGGGGCCTTCACCCGGTATATCCTCTTGAGGAGTCGACTGGGTTCGGCTGTCAGTCTCTTGTCGGTTTCGCCGAGAGAGGCGTAACTGACCATGTCAAGAAGATATTTGATGGGTATGGGCGGCGAGACCGGCGTCTTGGACGGACTTCCTCTCTTGGACGAACTTCCTCGATGGTGGGACGAGGCCAGGTATGGTTACAGCCAACACGTGCGCGTCATGGGAAATCCGATTTACACGTGGTGATTAGATTTTGCCGGGGCTTATCTCTCCTTTACTTGTCATGGGTAATCAAGACGCCAGGCGGAGAAGGCTGCGTCTGTGCGTATCGCATGAAACATATATACCGTACACTCCAATCGGGAAGATTCGCTGTTAAGCTTGGTACTCTCCTGCTTGCGCTTCTAGCTTTTTATGAACCCTTGTCTCTCTCACATTTATCCGTTTGGTAGATCTGCTCAGCTTTGATCGTAAGTACTGCGCCATTTGATTCGTATTCAGGGTTGGAGAGAAAATTAGAAAACATGGCTCGGATGAAACTACGTCCTGTCTTTTGACCATCAGACTTCAGAGCTCGTCCTCGCCGACCTCTATCCAGCGTGAAGGTGTGTCTTCTGGGAGCGATACAAGAATTCCGGTATACGTGTCGATGTCTGATGAGACTACCTGCAAAGCGTGAACCTCGATATCGTGCAGCGCCTCTTGAACTACAGAATGGGCAGAGAGTCCTTCGAGGTACTGTATGCCGATGTCGCAGATATGGCGAGCGTTGCCCTCTTGGTCTGGTTCAAATATGGCATCGAGAAACGTCTCGATCTCGTTCGGCTTGTCTTTGGCGGCCTCTGCCAGTTTGCCCTCCGGCATCGGGTACAAAGCCAGCGTAAGAAGTTCGTCGTGGGCAGATGACAGGATCTGAACCCCAAAGGCGTTTGGCGTCCCGGCCCCATAAAGTGCGTGAATGATGGAAGATACCGAGCGGATGGATTCCAAATCTTCGAAGACAAGATAGAGGGATACTTTGGTTTTGCTGCCATAAGAGACTTGGTCGATGAACCGCGTAACAGTCTCCGAATTGGTCATGTCGGACTTTGGACTCCTGTCGGTATATCTTAGAATTCTGAGGTTGTCCAGTCGCACCCTTTCGGTCGGTGGACCGATCGGTGACTCGTCTTCTTCGAAGAGCTCAGGAAAGTCAATGTGTAGTTCGACGAGAGTTGATGGAGAATGTTCCAGAGAAGACAGTAGCGTGTAGATCTCCAGACTGTATGCGGGTTGGTAATCGTAGTCGGGATCTCGCGCGTTCATCGTGAGCGTGGACAGACAACTGTCTGGGAACTGCAGCCCGATGTCTGTCAACACGACGGACTTCAACGATGTCAATCCTTGGAGTTGTGGAAACGGTAGAGGAGTCCCGTCTGCGGTGAAGGGTTCGGATTCATAGGCAACGATCTGAATCTCGCACACGTTTTCGAAAGCGCATTGGCGGATCGAAGCTAGCCACCTCCTCGTGAATGCGTTGCGTCGGTGCTCGTATATGAATATTCGCTTCACGCGGCGAGAGACGTCAGGATGATTTATCAAATAATCGAAAACAGGTGCGATGTCGACCCGGTCACTGGCTCCATGTAAAGTCAGCGTCAGAGGACACTGTCCTGCGCGCGATATGACAGTGGCGAGTCCTTCGGGATGCTTTCCAACTTCGTTGGCCCACATGATCGGCGTGTGCTTGACAGCGAGAGTTTCCCAGTATCGACAGACTTCGCGAGAAAGCGAGGAGAAGCCTTTGTTCCCGGCTTGCCCCACATCTCCCTCAGCTTCGATGGTCCTGGTATCATCCGGGCCATACGCAGCGTCGTCGCCATCGATCTCAACACGAACCGTGCGTTTCGGCGGGTGAGGTGGATCCAGCGCTGCAGCGTGAACGAGGATTTCTGATAAGAGCTCTGCTGGTAGCGACTGGATGGAGAGTTTGTTTCGCAGTAGGTCTGGTGGTAGTACAAGCGGGCCTTCGAACTGGTGTTGACAGTCGCTGGTCGAGCCAACGGAAACGCATGCATCCTATAAAGCGGATTCAGGACAAGCACAATACGGTCTGAACGGGTACTGACCATCCTTTCAAACACACACTTTCATGTATGACATGCCTCGTGTAGTGTGTGTGGTACTGGCAGTTGTCAAGGAGCAAGCGCGGACAGGTGCAAGCTAAGCCGCGCCGTGGAATTTCCGGATCGGCAGTGTGCGCCGCGTGAGAGGAAAACTATCTTCGGCGCGCAGGAGCGGCTTGCCTTTTGACTTGATCATCGATTCTGGTACCATAACGTGGAGACCTCGAGAGCAGATCTGAACCCATTATCAGATGGAATCTACTCATAATGCGGCATTGGCATTCTGCTATATCAACGCTCTTCCACTAGAGATACTGCTCGCTATTCTTCGTTGGGTTCACCTCGCCTACTGTGCTTCCGTTGCTCGACGGGGTTATGCGTATATGCTGGACGAGCTTTGTGTCTGCAAGCTCTGGAAACATTCGATTGAAGAATGTTCCGAGTTCTGGCGTCTTGTGGTCCCAAGCCCGAATAACGAGCGTCTTCGTCACAAAGCCATGATGCTCTCTCGAAGCCAGCCCCTTACGTGTATTGTCGCATCCAACTCTATCGCCGGCGCCCAGGACTCGTGCAGCCTCCTTACGAGCGTCATGGACGCGAGCGTTCTTTGGCGTGTCGAGCGTCTCCAGTTGGAGCACGCTTTCGCGGTTCCTGATTTCGAGGTCACCGATAACGTCCTGCCTGATGTGTATCCCCTCGCCACCCAGGTTCTGACTGGGGAAGAGGAAGCAGCGAACATCACGGAGCTGTTTTTTTCGGTCAGGCTGGACCTCATTTATGCTTCCGGTCGACCCATGCCGAAGCTACGCAGCTTACATCTTGAGAATGTTCGCCGACCACCCAATCTCATGACATGGGCACGGACACTCAACGTGTTGGTCATGGTATGCGTGATTGGTATTGACGGCTCGGCGTTTCTTGACGCTCTTATGGCGATGGACTTTCTCACTGTCCTGGAGATCGACTCTGTCGCATTTCGCGCGGAAGACCTCGGCGACCGAGTAGAAGAAGATTCTGTGCGCCTTTTGCGGTTGGAGCGTCTCACTCTACACTTGGAGGTGGATGACATGGCAGCATTACTCTGTATGCTCGATACGCCAAGACTCCGGTACATGTTCCTGACCGAACATCGTGGCATTCGGCCTTTTGAAATGCCTCCCGGGGACAATCCTCCGGGATTGACACGCGGACCCGAAGAAATCGTCAATGCTACTATAGCCATCCTCAGGCGCACTTGCTGCACGCGCATAGATCTGGGTCCGGACTTGCGGTTCCAACGAGACATAGCACACTCAAGCTCCCATGATCTCGTACCGGAGTCATTCGTGCGCATTGCGTCCCATGACAGTCGGCGTGCCAGATTCGCTGCATTCATGCGAGGCATATCATTGGCGCTGCTCTACGAACCTGGTCTATTGACATCCGTCCATTCACTACACTTGAACGCTTCGTCCCCCTTCACCATGTCGAGCGTAGAATGGTCCGATGTTTTGAACGAACTCGAAGGGGTCCGCTCTCTAGAGATCGTCGGTCGTTCAGCAAACATGTGTGATATACTGCTAGCTTTGCGATCGACGAACGAGTATGGAGCAGTGCTCCCGTCGATGCGCCGGATCACGCTCGTTCCTGTAGACCTCAGCGTCGCAGTCGCCGACGCAATCGTGGAACTAGTGCGCTCGCGAAGCACAGAGTCATCTAGTGCGGAAGCGTTGAGCGAGTGCATCGTCTTCAAGGATTGGTTCCTGCTCAACGTCGCGGACGAGCGCGAAGAAGCATACCGCATTCTTGCCGAGTTGGACACCGCTGTACCTATCACTTTCCGTGCGCGCGAGCGAAGTGTGGTACTCGCGCTTGAGGAAGTAGAGGCGGTGCAGGACGGGGATGGCTCATTTCACGATACCTTTGACGTCTTAGCAGGACACGGGGCGTCTTCGGCGGCGGCACTTTAGAAAGGAAACGGATAAGGCAAGGCCGAGTCGATGGTCGTCGGGAGCTCCGGGTGTCTGCGCGTTCACGCATGATTGAAGAATAGAAGGGTTTATTATAATGCATGTAATGTAGTCTCGGATAGAACATGTCTAACATATCTCTTGCGAAAATCTGTAAGCGTCGTGGTTTGCGTGAGGAAGTGTTTCGAAATCGACTACGCGTTTGCGAAATTCGGTTCCCAGCGGATGGTCATCTCGGACGTCACCAATGCTTGCCATGACCCTCTTCCACGGGAACAGCACGCGTAAGTTGGGCATCGCGAGGAACACTTGTTCCCAAGGTGTATGGGACTTTTGATGATCACCCGGTAGGAGAGCGAGTACGAGAAGACGGATGTGCGAGCTTCCGCATGCTCGCGTGGCCGCGATGGTCGTCTCGTGCCACGCGCATGGGAGGTACGCGCCGCCGAACGAGACGACAATGTCAGGGTCGGGAGGAGACCGAGTGCGTGAACTCCAATCGTCTGACCAAGCGCGTACGATGGTGCGGTCCGCGATTTGCCTGTGGCCAAGATGTTCGACGGAAAGGGACTGAAAGGATGTTGTGCTTGAAGGGCGGCCTGGGTAGGAGGTCAGTACTTGTGGACGGATCAAAGCCAATGAGGCGTACAGCAAAGATCCAAGATCATTTCTTCGTCTCGCAGACTCTGCGCAGGGCCGTCTCCTACGATGGTACGCACTCTGAGCTTGGTTCCGTGCTGCGGCCATAAGATGATGCGCAGGAGGTTGGCTATATGAGGCGCATAACCGATTAATACCATATCTTTCAAGCTTGGCATTGCGATTGGAGCAGATTGTTGTTGAGTCACATCGTCACGATAGGATCCGCCGACAGGGTTGACGAGTTTTAGCGTGGTGAGGGCGTTCCAGCAAGAAAGCTTCATGGCGTGATAGAATGTGTGTATGGTTGGACGGAGATAGTTTCCTGATGCGAAGATCGAGGTGAACCGCTCGATACTAGGTGAGCAGACGACTGTCCAGCAGTTTTCGAAATATACGTCCTCGAGAACGTCGCTGATGATGGGGGCGATGTCGGATCCTTCAGTCAATGCTCTGTGATACTCTTGTTGAGCAGCTCGTCGTCGATATGAAGATATCACGTACTTCGCTTTAGGCCCGCTCCAGTTCCATTGCCACGTTGAGAGGTACAGCGTTCGTAAGTGTCGCAAAGGAGATTTCCCCGCTAAAGCTGCCAACGCAAAAATATGGTCGGTCACATCGTTGCCCCGACCATCGGCGACATGTATTTCGGAACACTTCTCAAGTGGGGTGGCGGCGAAGAATTTGTTGAGCGTAAGATCGTCAGTGTAGAACATCGCTGAGAAGGGTGAGATTGCAGGCTCCCATGCGTTGACCCTGTACACAAGCGGCACACGGCCTGCACGGGCAAGGAAGATCGCCTGTAGTTTAGGATAATGCGAGTAACAAGAAGCCCATATTGACGCGTTCGCGACGATGATGTCGCGCCATCTACTGCAGACCCATAGCAGGATGAACCATCCCGCGGAGTGCTGTCCGCATCCTGGCATGAACAGCGGGAGGTTCATTGCACGAATGGCATCGCGGAAAATCAAGCTGAGGATCTCTGCGGGAAGACTATATGCGGTTGATCTACCAAATGCATCAATGAGCGCGTGTAGTAGGATTGTACTTCGAGTACGCACTGTAGCATGTTGCGCGTCCTTTTGACCGAAGTGGCGGGGTACGTCGGCACAGCATCCATGTTGCGCTCGATACCGCGCAATAAGCCAGAAAGATATAGCAACGGCAATGTGCTCTGCGCTGGGCGGAATGAGAATGGCGGTACTGGGCGGTAGAGAAAGATGAGCGCACCGATGGTACCGAAGGATAGAGGATGTTCTTTGAAGGCATTGCTATAGGTGCGTTATATATGTGAGCGGTATAGCGCGTGGTGCAGCGGCCCTCTTACAGGCACGCTCTCGGCTCTGCTTGTGCATCGCTTGGACGTCGGTCTGAATCTGACGCCAACGGGTAGATATTGCGCTTGTTGGCATTGAGGGTGTTTCACGTCGATTCTGAAAGAGACTGAAACGGGCACGAGGGGAAGACGGGGTATAGAATAAAACTGTGGTTATTTGTGCACGAGGCGGTCGACTTCTTGCTCATGGGTCAACGAGAGTAAGATGGACTTGCTCTGCCCGCGTCTCGGGTGTTCCGGGCCGAGACTTGAACGAGCTTCCGCGAGTCAACTTGGATTGTACACTCATCCTTTGCACGCGTTGTATACGATCTCAACCACTGAAATATATTTGTACGGTGCAGAAGCGCTACTACAGCATGTCTGGCCCTTCGTCCATCGCGTCGTGAAACTCATTCTGTACATTCTCGTCCCTTTCAACCGGCATCGGCGTATCGACGGCGGCGGACATTGTCTGAAGTTAGGATATTAGCGGCTGTGAACCCAGAATGGCAGGGTGGAAGGTGCGCACCTCTTTGGCTTCTTTCGAGGACAGAAGACGAATGCAGGATACTAAATCGAATCTCACGTTTACAGCTGTAACTGTGTTATTCTTACCCGGCTGCACCAAAGCGATGACCTTGACGACGGTCTGCACGAAGTCGCCAGGAGAAAATTTGGCCACGCCGCACGCTTTGATTTGCATATCTGACTGCCTGTACCCAAGTTTGACCGTCGAGGTTATGCGCCATTTACGGTCGATTTCTGCGGCAGGACCGGTCACTGGTATCGAAGGAGGCGTCTGCTTGGTCACCTGAAGAGGTTATGGCGTCAAATCGGCTGTTCGCAGCTTGATGCGAAGACATAGCACGTACCATTTCAAACACTCGGCGCCCCAACTTCAGCTCTTTTTGGCGATTGCGCTTCATGGCATTCTGATCCGTGACGGGGAGTCCGCATCCGCGCAGAGTGCCGATTATATGTTGTTCTACCTCCGATAACGCAAGTCCTTGCGCTCTGAACGGGCCGCGAATTCGACCGCCTGTGAGTTTGATCCATTGCAGAGCCGTGCGTGCGCCCTGAAGAGTCCTATAGTGCATGCATGAGTGGAATACGCATCTGAAAGCAGACTTCGAACGCTCACTGGTTCCAGTTTCCCGTCGGGGATAGGTTCATGGAGTCGATGAATCCGTACAGCGCCAGGGTGACAGACCAAGGACAATTGGCGTTATCGTGCGGCCGGATGGTTGGCTGGTACAAGATACGATACTCCCGAACTGCGGAACCTCTTCTCTGCCCGGGAACGATATACATATACCTCGACAGGTCGATGTTACGGGGTATGCTGCGCCAAGGTTCGAGAACGTCGGTTTCTTTGTCGTAGAACGCGCCATATATCACGGATGCATCGCCCGGATAGTCATCAACAATGCGCTGACCGTCTTCGTCTGTAGAGCATTAGACAAGTTGCGTGCAGGCGAGCCGTACGGGGGACGTACGCAACAAGTATGACATGGTGCACTTGTGGTGAGTCCTATACTGGAAATTCTATCTCGTCGATGCTTATATATCCGAGAACAGTGGTCGTGTGGCCATAGGTCAGCCTCGTCTTTTGCGTGGAGCCCGAGATGGGGAAGGTCATTTTTGCAGAGGCGATGTGGTGATGTGTTCATGAGAATGCACGGCGCGTGTCGGGTCCGCGCCGCGGCGCCACTATTTTCGCCAAGGGGGAAGACCAGTACGGCGATCGCCATCCGCGTAACCTCGGACTGGTTTGGTCTAGTTGGTAATTTATCGGGTCGTCTTGAAGACCGCGTCCATATCTCGAGGCTGATGTTGCTGCGCCCGGCATCAATTGTCCATGGGAAAGGCTCGACGTCGCTCGCTCCCAGCCCCTGTTCGATCACACCCTGCCCAAAAGACCGCGCGCTTCGCGCCTCGAGGCGTTTCAAGGTCTGTAGGGATGCTCTGGCTATACGATCTGCGTTTATGCGCCTGACCGGACTTGCAGACCATTCGTTGCCGTCGCTCTTCACCCAAATAAAGGAGCGCGGCGGTCAGGGTCCTGCTGTAACACCACCCTCTCCCGCTACAACCCCACTTTCTTCTAACCCGCATGGCTATGGGTACTCGCAACACGAAGCGACCCAGTCAGTCGCCCCCGCCCTCTTCGCCTCCCCCTACCAAGGTTTTCATGTGCGTCACGCTTTTGTTCTCTCCTGTCATTGGCTTGACGTCCTATGCAGTGCTTCTGAATCTGACGATGAGTCCGTCGATGGTGGGCTGACTGTCGAGGACTATGTTGATATCATGGCGGAACATAGTTCGGATTCTGACAGTCAGGCCGATGCCGCTGACGCTGCCAAGGACGACGACGGCGATTCTTCTAACGAATGGGTTGTCCCCGATAATGGTGTGTCTTGTTCATCCCATGGGATGGTCCCTCTGTTGAGATCTCCGTCATGCCGCAGTTGAACCCTCCATACACGAGTCTTCCTCGGACACGATGAGCGAGTCGGACTTCCCGACTGCCTTGACCGGGTGAGCTTCTTCCTCGGTTAAGATTGTGTATACTTGAACTCATGCCTCTGCGAAGGACTAGAGAACGTTCGGCTTCGTGGGATCTCAATGACTCCATTCATCTCGGCACCGTCGACGTCAAAGGCAAGTCTGTTGCAAAGCGCGTCGTCGTAACCGACAACACCGGAGAATATATGGAGAACGTCGATGGGAAAGACCAGCTCGGTGACGACGGCGATGGCGCTGATGAACCCGGCAAGTCTACTGCAGAAGAAGACGGTTCGAGAGAAGCCGCCGATGCCATCGCTTCTCAGACCAGACAGCTGTCTCTGGATGACGCTGGTGTTCATGGTCCAGTTGACAGTAGCGAGGGGGATGTACGTGTCGCATCAGGTACTCCACGCAGAGCCGCTAACGACTCCATCGTGTAACAGGTCGCCGACATCTTTAACGCTGTCAAAGAAGGCAGATCGGTCACTCTAACTGAAAAGCAGAAGGCAAAGGAGTTGAAGAAGAAGGCGGCTGAGGAGGAGGAGAAGAAGAAGAAGAAGAAGAAGAACGCCGCCGCCGCCGCGGATGCGTCGAAGAAACCCGAAAAGGAGCAAGCAAAGTTGGAGCTTGAGAAGAAGGACGAGGTCGTTCTCGATGAGCCGTTCGAACGTGAAGACGGTGTGCCTATCAGAGGCAAGTTCCTGCGGTGCGTCTTTCCCTAAACGATCAGAATTGAGCGCGTTGCTCATGTCCGATGCCTACAGTCGTCTGGTCATTCTCTGCGGGTTTGGGAACGACACCGAGTGCATGTACTACGTGCGAAACGAACCTAGCAAGCTTGCTTGGTCCAAGGAGAAACCTCAATTCTCGCGTCTCTTGGTCAAGAAGCAGGCGACTCGATTGCGTTTAATGGTGCTCGGCCAGGTTACTTGGAACGGCATGCTTCCTACGCGCCACCCCGTCGACGGGCTAAAGTATCCCAAGCGACCCAAGGTATCTGTCAAGTGTCTTCGTGACGGCGACCTTGTATACCTCAAGAATATGCTGAAGCAGTATTCTGACTCCAGTAGGTCCATGACTTTCTCGTTTGCGTTTCATCTGCTAATACCTCGGTCGTCAGAGGATCCCATGGATCTTCAGAACATGGGTGTCGTCACCGCTTACACTGACTGCGGGGAGAGAAAGCGTGGCACTGATGCGACGGCGGTATGTTTCGAACTTGGTCATTATACCCCACAATCGTTGACGTGTTGTCGAAGGGTACCGCGTTCAAGGAGCTCTACAACGGAGAGAAGAAATATGCTCCCAATAAACAGGGAATGGAGACCATGCGCGTCAACGAGCTCATGCGCGGGGACATCGTCATGCTCGAGTTTTCCGTCGCTCGTTACTACGACAAGACGGGGAACAGGGAACAGAACATAGAGCCGGACTGGACCAGTATACGCGCGTACTTCCGTATGGAGGCTGTGACCTTGCTCATGCCGGGCGACCAGCAGGTCGCTGAGCCGACGACGAGCAAAAAAGCAGGTCCATCTCGACGCCGCGTGGGTGATGTGCCCATGGACACAACTCTCTAGTTGACTGAGCGCCGCCTGTTGTTTCGGAACGAGTGATGTCATTCTGCGTCTTATAAGGAAATATAGACCGTGTACTTAATCATTTCTACTGCACGTCGTTTTGGGCCTCCACTCAAATATGTCTTCCCGGAGACGGTTGTTCCGCCCTTGGCATGGCCTCGATGAATGTGCAAAGCAAGATATGAGCCAGTGTGAGCTCCAGAAATGTGTGGGAGATCATCGATCATCCCGGATCAAAAATGGACGCACCGAGAGGCGGTCCCGCGTTTTACTTCTTACCATCAACCATGTCGCGAGGCTACTAAACCTGCAACGCGAACCGCGCGCCTCTCGCTAATTCGCGCACCATCCGTCGACGTCGAGGACAATGAGGCTCCTGACACGCACACGCGGCATCAATTCGTGCTCGGCCTGATATCAATATTCGCGTGCTGCCCGAAACTGAAACCGTGGACGGGGTACGACTGCCACCACTCTATATAAACCTCTGGAATCTCTCGATGTCTTGCACATCTCCTGTACCAATCCGAGCTGCCTGCTTCGAATCAAATCCCCATATCGATGTCTCATCCCAATATCATTGTATGTCGTGTGGATTTCCCCGATTGTCTGCTCTCGCTCATCGTTGTGTATAGCTCCAGCAAGGCGAATTGGTGGCCGGCGTAAACTACACTCGAGAGCTCCGATTTCTCGTCGCTCAAGGCACCTGCTCGACAACCATCAGTAACCTTAATGTCTCATTTCGCGCGATCCCTACTTATAGCATCTTTGCTGAAAGATTATCTCGCGGATGTGCTCGAAGACGTGTTCTTCGAAACCATGGCTCGGCAATCTCTGCCTCTCACCAGATCTAACTGGCCCCTTGTTGAAGCAGGCCTCAGTCGCGCCTTTGCCTTCCATCTGGCAGTCGTCACGGGCGCTCCCATGATCATCATATTGGTGGTGCTTGTTTATCTGGATAGGATGAGAGGTAGTCTCGTGGTCTCGCCAGCTTATTTGGCTAGCGGGCTAGTGCCGGAGCGACTTCTCCTGTCAGCCTGGGTACATGCCTTCCAAGTGCGCCATCCGCTCCCCTTCCACTGTCCCGACGTTGACCATGCCCATTCCAGACACTGTATGGGGTCCCAGATAATCGCTTTCAGATCTGGGCTAGTGCCACTGGCACATTCACGCCTGCCGAAGTCGAACAAACCGTCGACGAAATCAAGCACGTTCTTGGCGATGATTTCTCATTCACCGAAGAAGATATGCACGTCCATTGCAGCCAGCTGGTGAATCTTTTCGAAAACTGGTCGGACCCGCGCGTGTCCAACCCAAGCAATCGTCTCCAACGGGCTGCGACAGAGCCATCCTTTGTTGATGTCAATCGGCGAGTCTCTTCTGCAGAATTGATCCTGGTTCAAGGCTGACTATGGGTGCTACTACGATAGCTCGCGAGGACAAGCGCCTGGGGCAGGCTTGACTGGAGGGGTGGAGCGTCGAAGCGTCCGGATACTGTGCAGGTCTACTGCTAGACGCCGCGAATGAGTTTGTAGATACTGTTCGTCGACCGTTGTCTATACTGGAGTCGCTCACCGCAGGCGCAGCTACATTACAACCCCGGGATGCCCGATCTAATCACTCTTCACGGATTGACGTGCATAAACATATTTTCGACAGACCGTGCGCTCGAATCGAGCTTTACGCGACATTTAGCAAGCGTGACGGTTTGTATGGGATGATCTGCTTGCGAACATACCAAGCAAGGCAAACGCGGGTCCTCGGGTCTGCGCATAGTTGGTGGACATGACGAACACTGTTTCGGCAGGCGGTACAGCGCAGCAACCGTGGCATGACGGCGTTATGAATCTGAAACCCGGAGTCGTGTGTCATAAGGATCTTCGCTCGAGCTAGACGTCGAGATCCCATGGGTGGACGATTATTTGTTTCACATTCCATTTACGCGTGTATGATGTTCCTCAGTGCCTGGACGAGCTTTGTATAAAGAACGACCCGACACTCTGTATGAGAGCATAGTCGCGCTGTTCTCTTCCTTCGGGCGACTGCCGGGAGTTTGCGACAACACGCGCTATTCCCGACGATCTTCACATCGGCTGACTGGCTCAAGGCAAGTCACGACCTGCGATGTCTCCATCGCTTCATGACTTGTTGTACGTGATTCAATCTACCATGCGTATACGTCGCCTTTCTAACGCTTCATCGATGCAGCTACCAAGATCCAGATTTGGCAGATCATTTACTGTGTTTTTTCGAACCTCGTGCTCTTGCCTCACTCTCTCAACTAGATCATGCGTGCAATCACGCGTTGCGCGAATATTCCTGTCGCGCCTTCACCATAAACGGGATCCTTGCGCCTTTCATCACGCACATAGACGCCTTCCGCGAAGTCCAGTCACAGACTGGTGCCCTCGTTTCAGGGTCTACTGCACTGCAGTTCTTTGACAGGGCTCGCTATAGTTGCAGCGACCTTGATATCTACGTCGAGCGTAGGCACGCGCTCGACATCGTCGACTTCCTACGAGGATCTGAACAATACATATTCCGGCCTCGAAGAACTCAGTACGATACCCCGGAACTGGCGATTGAAGCAGCGTATATGCATCCGGATTCTTACGACGATCGTTACGCCAGCCGTTATCTTGCGGAAGCAATAGCAACCGTACTAGACTTCATGCGCGATGGTCGGAAGATCCAAGTCATATTATCATTCTACTCCCCGATGGATGCTGTCTTGAACTTCCATTCTAGTACGTGATCTAACTCCAGACCCCGAAAAGGACACTGATGGTTGACCGCACATATGCAGCATGCGTGATGAACGTGATCACTCATAGCGCGGCTTACAGTCTTTTCCCTCGCCTTACTTTCGATGAACGGTTGTCATGTACATTCACCGCGTCAATGGGCTCGGGGCCGGTGTGGGAAGCCATTCGTGGAAAGTATCTCAAGCGTGGATTCTCATTTGTCCCCGGAGCAACGAACAGGGTCGCGCTCGGAGCTGTGGACAGATGGGTCGGAGATCGCGATACTTGGACTATCCCTCTCGCACCGACTCTTCCCTCCTTACCGGCGGACTGTATATCCATCAACGCTTTCCGAGTGGGACGGAATGCATCAGACGGAGTCGTGATCAAGTACGACTTCCTAGACGATCCAGACTTGCGCTTCGGGTATCTTGCTGGACGAACGGAGCGGGCTCTGTTGCGTATAGCTTGGGCAAGTCAACTAACGAAGCCCCGTACTACTCTCGAGTCTATCGAGAAGTACGTCCCTTCATACAGCCATCAGACAGGTCTTTAGAGGCTTACTCGATCTCACAAACGCTGTAGGTTCGCAGTGGACGTGTCGTTGCGTGATGCGATGCAAGCGTACAGATTCGGAACTACGAAAAAGGTTATAACCGTGAATCTTTCAGACGTTTCAGACGGAGAGTTTGGCACACCATCATTCACTGAAGGGGGTCGTCGTCTGGTAGGATTGAGTCAAGAGTTGGTCCGCCTACACTGAACGTGAAGAGGCTTGGGACGATCAAGGGTGCATACACGCCTATACAGCGGCAAGACAGACATGGAATTGGGGATCGCTGGATGTGGCTTGAAAAGTGTAGAGATACCGCTGACATATGCGAGATCCTCGTGTATGTAAGAGCTCATTGCCGACCCCGAAATACTCCATCCTTAATCTCCATTTCGAACATCTCGTTGCATGACCGGGTAAGACGTGTATCTGCGGTGTAAGCCGCTTCTACGTCTTGCAGTTGTTGTATCTGGTGGCTCTTCTGTTCTGACAGGGACCACTGGCGCGTGAGGACTGTACTGCACTTCTGGTGAGCATGATCCATGTAAAGAACACTGAACTCAATGACCGATGGTAGCGCATCCGTGAACCTAGAAGGGATAGCCATCCCTTCGCACAACACGACGTTGCGTTCCTCCATCGCAAACGTGACGCCCGTACCAATGCGAGGTTCAAAGGCTGTAGTTGCGGGTACGGAGGAGTGTGCAAGCGCGAATCGGTGCATCAGCGGGTCATCCAGAATCACTGCTTCTTCTGGGGCGGTACTCGACAGTACGTCACGGACCACTTGCACAATGTCGACTACATGTCGCTGCAGCAGTACACGGTAGTTGAAACCCCATTGGGGCTGCAATTGCCCGGCGATACAGCGCGTAACTGGAACGATGAGGTATGACATCACATTTCCCGCTGGCTCGCGCCAACCCGCGTCAGTCTGCCACCCGAGGATGTACATCTGGAACAGGGCTTCCTCATCGCTTCGCGTGATGTACCGTGTGACCTTGGCATAACACTCGATACCCTGTCGTAGTCGGTGTACAATGATGGAACCATAACTGATGAACGACCGGCCGATCGAGCCGAGCAACCAGAACAAGGCCTGGCGTTTGCCGCGCTCGTCAAGATGAGCGCCCAAAAATTGGACGAAGAGGGCGAGGTTCAAAGACACGAGTGGGCCTGCAAGTGCGCGAGCAGGTGTGATACGCGTGTTCGGGCCGAGTTCGGTAAGATTTGTCGGCGTGGCATCCGCTGAGAAGTTGTTGCATCAGGCGATATTGCGCCGAATGGTCCCAAGAAGTAGATGGACAGACCTAAGTGGGAAGGACCATCTGGATGGGCGGAGGAAGAGCCATAGACGACGGCTGGTGCGCCGCTTGCGGACGATTCTTCGGCAGGATGGTCGGGGAAACTCATCATGCGCCTGGCGGAAATGTGAGCCGTACGGGTCTCATATATAACTGGGCGGAAGCTGACCTCAGATGTCATCCATCATCCCTGAGATCCCCGTTGCCAGTCTGGAATGGGCATGCACTCGCCAAACTCTTCAGATGACAAACTCACTTGGTGCACTTGCATGAGAATATCCATGCCCATCCTGCTTCTTTTATGCTCTATTACGTCCTCAGGCATCTTTATAGTTCTAGCTTCGCAGAGCCGACCCATGGTACGTATGACCCATACCGGATTCCCCTCCTGAGTCCCACCTTCCAACTTAACAGTTTATAGGTCCCTCCATGGCTTGATTCTGTGGCCTCTGGCTGCCAGACCAGATTCCGTAGTACCAAGCCTGTGACGTATTGTCATTCATGCATCTGGTTTTGGTTTGGGAAGAAGTCTCAAAGAAGTCTCTATTCCAGGTAAGCGTGTGATCGAATCCCTAGGCTAAACAGCATATCACTGATGTCAACATCTTCATCTAGCTGTACAGGTGTCTGTTACTGTCCCTCTCCAGCTTTGCTTGTCAGTCGTGAATACAACACAAAAATAAGAGAAAGAACGTAGCACCTTGATACCCATGGCAGTGACTATGCATGAAATACTGTCTTGGGTGTCAATTGAATTATTGATGGCTGCATGTTCCGGCCGTCTGACGTCGGTTGACGTAAGGATGTAGTCAGCATGAAGTCTAGACTGCCATGTGTGATAGCGGAGGTTCTTGCGTGTCTTCACTTGGTAACGGCTTATCCTCTTTTAGAATCCGGATGATCGCCGTGTCTAGTATATTACTAGGGGTGATTTTGCTAGTACACCCATCCCATCCCTTGCACCATCATGGTCTGTACAGTGTCAACACCCTGTGACCTTCCTATCACTTGTCTATGCCTACACGGGAGTCTGCGATTCGCAGGCTGTTACACTCGTTGTTGGGTGGCTTACTATCACTCCCTCTTCCCGGGCATCCCTCCCCGCATGCTTCGCAGGCTTGCCCGCGCAGCCAGTTCTGCTGCATGGTCGCTATGTGATGTACCAGATCAATCTGTTGTCACTGGGGATGGTATCGAGTGGATATTTGGAGAGGACTTCTTTGTTCGAGGCATCTTGGGCCCTTTCATCGCTCACGACGGGACTTCAGCAGTCTATGCGGCCACATTATCGTATCTACACTGCGGTGACACTCGCATATACTTTGCCCCTCGCTTCCACATCGTCAAGGTCCCATTGATGGCGGCCGTCAAGTCCGACTGTTGCCGTGAACCTTGTACCTGCGCAGAGGTCAATCCGGACGCTGGAGATCTTGTCATGAAGATGTTCTTAACCCACGTCGTCGGTGACACCACCATCCCGGAATTCGCGGTACCTGCCGATGTCCAGATGCGCTTTGACGACGCTATTGAGAAGGCCATACCGCCGGCAGATTTCGAGGCTGGATTTGTCGAATGCAACGCAGAGGAAATGCACTTCGTGAAGGGAAGCTCGTGGACAATTCAGATGCCTCTCACTTCCATGTCCACAATGACCTCTCGTAAGTATCTGCTATTCAACGTCAGAGCGCTCCACGTTCTTACTTGACCTGGCAGCTGCGTCCTCAAGCCACCCGCGCTGCGGACTTCCACCAGGCCTCGTCATCACTGCGTGCCGCGATGCATACACGCGAGGGGAGCAAGATGAAGACGTGGCAGATCATGAAGGGTTTGTTGAGGGGGGCTGGCAAGCCATATGCAGCGACAACTCGGACGGGGAAGATTCATTGGCACTGTGTAGCAGATATTCTGTCGGAGATGTAGCAGCGTAAGAACCGACAAGCCCGTATCGAGCCTGAGTCAGAGTTTCTCGATCCGACCATCTGAGTACCAGACTGGCAGTCATGGCCTATGAGTGCAATCCTAAGTCGCGTACAACTGAACTCGGAAGTCCGGGCCGAAGGCATGACGTGATGCAACTGCGTGTCACTACGTCGTTCTATGTTGTCGCTCGCGTCTCTCATCTCGGTCTGAATCGCCCTCGCTGACCCTTTATCGGCCGTTATATCGCGAACACCACCTTCAGCTTGTGCTCGGACCGCCAACATGCGCTGTCTTTGGGGTCCCGCGTTACGGCGTATTTTCTACTACCGCACCTTCTGGAGCGCCGTAGCTATTGACGCGTTTCGCTTCGCTAGGCACCGACGTCCGTGGACCAGTTCGCCGTCGCGAGTGCTGATCGATGGCACCGCTTATTTGAATTTGCGTTTGTTCTGAAGAAGCGATCAGCGCTCGCTGCATGAACAGTGGACGTCCCTGCCGCATGTAGGGCGACGTCGCGTCTCTCACACGCTACGCGGTCCTGCCGCGAGAAAGATGGACGTCGCTGCCCTCGCACGACGCACGACCGGTACACTTTGGTGCTAGACCGTCTATGCGCGACACTCACATTGGCATCAGGTACTTTGAATGAATCGAATAAAAGTATCGATCTTCGTATGCCGGGTGCCCCAGACGCATGTGCTTGAGGCAGCATGGGTACCCAATCTCCTCACACCGTCGGCGATGGTGTCCCTAAGAAGGTACGTCTCCTGACGCATCTCATATACATGAAGTACTGACCCTCGTGAACCGGCGCAGGATCCTTACTACGGTCGGAAGTCGTTCGCCGATGTAGTCACTCGTTTCCTTGTGCACACGTTCGCCTGCACGGTCGATAACGAGGATCCGGACCTAAACCTCGACCGCTTCGTTGCATACGCTCTGTATCGAGCCAACTTGCTGGACGACATTGCTTGTGCTGGTCTTTTGTTCTTGCACCGCTTCAAGGCTTGGAATCCCGACAGCATTGGCATGTCCGGTCAACGGCTATTCATCACCGCATTCATGCTCGCAAACAAGGCGTTCTGTGATAGCGCGTATCGGACCAGCTCATGGTGCATCGTCTCGCAAGGGCTTTTCAACGCCCGTGAGATCAGTGAGATGGAACGCGATATGTGTTTTTACCTCCAATGGCGGTTTGTGGTCGACAACGTGAACTTCGCTCGGTTCATGCTATACCTCCGAGACAACTTCGCAGAGCCTACCTCGCCCGGCGCTTGGAGCATCGCGCCATATGTGGAGGTGGACCGCTTTATGGGGTTCCTGCCGTACCCTGTACCATGGTCACAGTATCCCGCGCCGCCATCCTACTCGATGCCGCCACTCTATGACGCGGCTCTGCTTGCCCGGTCCGACTCTAGTCAAACTGAGCGAGTACCCCCGTCACGCGGGAACTCGCAGCCAGTCACGACTGCAACGGAGACTGTCCAGTCGCCAACTTGGACCCAGCAAGCACCGTATCCCCTACTCGATGACCAACAACGCATGACAAGGAACTCGTCCGGGCAAGAGCGGGTTGCATTACCTTCACAACATACGGATGTGCCACTTTACAGTCCCGAGTCCATCCCCGGCTCCGACAGTCCATCTAGTTGTCAATTCTTCCCCCCTCCTCGATACTATATCCACCCAGCAGAGCCATACCCGCGCGCGTATTCGAGTTGTTAGTTCTCTCTGGCGAGTATAGCGATTGGCCTGTACTACTGGTAGACTATGTATGAGCAGGGTCTACTGGACGAACCGAGCAGCGAGTCTCGACTTTGTCGCGAGAGTTCTTGTTGTGATGAGTATTCGAGACGTGCTTCCGGTCCGACATTCGACCAGAATCCATTGATTGCACGGAAAATTGAAGATGGTGCGATAGATACAAACTATACAACCATCCGACGCAGTCCGTATAAACCCTCCACAAGTTCGGTCGTCGATTCAGCTTCCCATCCGTTACCAGTCCTGCAATCGTAGATGCAGGTTGTGTCCGGATACATCGCGAGCAGTAGTTCAACGATGTCGTTCGCGATGGGTTCGTCGCCCCCTTCGTCACTACCAAGTGACCATCCCGTCAAACCCCTCACCAAGCTCTCCCATATGCAACCTTCGGTGCCCAGACTCCATAAGCGCAACTCCTCGATGAATATGTGGAATTCGGCGGCCAGAGACAGGGTGTTATCTAGGAGTTGCGAGTTTTCCGTGTTGATCTATGATACCCGGTGAGCGCGGCAGCCAGTTGCAGATCCAAAGACCGCACTTGCCTCGAGTACCCTGATGTCATCTTCCGAGATATATGGTGACATATTGTGGTAGATCTCTTCCCACGTAGTCTGTAAGTAGCCTACGTCAGCGGAGGTTGTCTGGCATGCTGTATGCACTTACGACAGGTACATGGGATGACGAATACGAGATAAAGACGTCTACCGCGCCAGGTACGGCATGATACTTAGCGTGGGCTATCTCACTGGTATGAAGCAGTGCCTCCGTTTCGTCATACGCAGGGAGATCTGAAGCGATACGCGCGTCGGGACTGAGGAGAACGCCGCTCAGGTTGAATGAAGCCACCGCTGTGATGGAAGTGAAAGCGCGTCGCCGAAGTTCAAGTCCTGAAGCCGAGCTTGAGTCAGCTGAATCGTAGCGGACGCGTAAGGTACTCCACCTAAACTGAAATAGAACTGCTCGTCGTCGAACTCTGCGGTCGCCCGGTGACCAATATGGAAGGCGATATACGCTTCCGGTGGAAACGAAATGTAGTCGAGGACCCAAGTGCATTCCCTCTCGTTCGGACAACAGACCACCAGCTCTCGGAGGGAGGGTAGGTCGATCTGGGTGAAATAATCGTCCAACGTCTCGTGGCGAAGGGCCTCGATCAAATACAGTATCGTCAATGAGCTGTTCCGCACGATCAGATCGTGCACAAGGGCAGCCGGCCATTTGTTCCACGTTCGGGGACGGGGACGGTGATCTCTACGTCGACTCCTGCTGCTTAAATGCAGTTTGCTGAGCTTGGACGTATCCGGAAGGTGGACGATGAGGGTGCACAAGTGCAAATCGGTCAACTCCGGCGCTTCGATGACGGGGAGACCCGTCGTGAATATAGGGTCGAAAATGAATGGCAGTGGCCCCCACGCCTCCGGATCAGGGGTAGAGAGGACAAGTCTCTGTAGCATCGGAAAGTGGCGTTGACGGTGTAACCGGCGAAGAAGGTCCTCGTCGGTAAGTTTGTGTTCCACGATCAGAGAGCAGATGTTGCCAAAGGCAGTCCGTAGGAGAGTGGCATGAGGGATGTGCGGCGCGACTATCATTCGCTGTATGGTGTTGCAGTTGTCGAGATGAAGCTTGGCGGGCGTGTCGGTCCACCACGCACGCATACGAGCGACCATGAAGGACGCATGGTTCGTGGGCAGAGTTGTGACATCCGACCATAGTGCTTGAGAGGCGAAAATCAAGCAGCGAAACTTCCTGGAGGCATCGCGCAGACTTGCCCGAGCTTTGTGACCCGACAAAGATATCGCGTATAGGAATATATGATGATAGACCTCGAGTGGTAGTCGGCCGCCAGCCTTTCCCTTGGAATCCGCCATGGGTCCTAACACCTCGAGTAAATCCTTTGCACAAGCTAGTGTAGCAAAGAAATCGGGTTCGCTGTGACATCATCAGTGCTCATGATTATCAACGTGTCGTGTGCGAACGCACCTCTCGGGACGCCAATTACAAGACAGAGACCTTCGTATAAGCTCCGCAAGATCGCCTCCTGGCGAGAGCTCTCGAGCTTGGGGAACCGAGTTGTGATATGAGACGCGCGTAGCCATTCCAGAGCCCAGTGATTTGTTTAAGAAACGTGATCTAAAGCGCGAAGGCGGAAGGAAGCTGAGCGTGTGGTCACATACGACGCCAGCTATTTATGATTGATCGTAGTCTCTGGTCATTGACCTCCGAAGGTTGTGCCGGTACCGATGCTATGGATTCTTTACATTGCGTCGCTTGCGTGCAGAGGATGTTGACTTTACTACAGTCGCGTGCCAGACCGTCGTGCGCGCAAAGCTGTGATCAAGGTTCGCCGTGAGTGCGGCCGCCGCGCGCGGGTTGTGTTTAGAGCTTGACGGTATTCCCACTGCGCATCCGCATCAATCAGGCATGCGCCGACGTCGACGGCTCTCACATTATCCTTACAACGAGGCCGCACTGCCTGCTATGACCATATTCCTCTACCGCACCGATCGTCGCATAGACGGACGTTGCAATTTGCACTAGCGTGTGTGCCGGCGACGTCGAAACAACGCGTGTTTGGCTCTGGATGTTCTGGATTGGACCGTGTCTCGCAGCGTGCGCGTTTCACGATAGAGCTGGAGTAGTTGCGGTATAAAAGGTGTTTTGATGTTTCAGAGACATGCAGCTAGTCGATGTCTATGGCGCAGAACCAGCCTGTAAGCGACACTTTGCGATACCAATCCTTCATGCATTCCCCTGAGATCGCTGACGCCTCGATGCAGGAAGAAGTCAACGCCGTACTCGTGTACACAACCGACGACCTCGGCTACGTATGCGATCCTCTCAAGAATCGCGACCAACTGCGTGAACACCTCTACGAATATTGCCTAAGCACCGGTGACGATAAGCGGTTTCGGCAAGGCGAACTCGCAGACGTCTTCAACACGCCTCATTACAAGAGAGTCTGTTCATTCTTTCCCCGCGATCCTATGGTGCTGGACTGGTACTACACCGTGTACACCCGCAAATCGAGCAAGGGATCCTTCAATGCAGTGGCGGCTATGGTCTGTGAAGCGCAATCTCCGATGGGCGAGGCGGTGATCGTGAAGGATTGTCCGGCAGACAAGTGGGATGTTCTGAACACCGAGATAGACGCGGATGAGCTGGCCAAGACGTTATGGTTTTACCACAAAAGCGGCACGTCTGCTGAGGCAGACTTTGCCGAAAGGACTCTCCTCCGCATGTTGGTTTCATAGATCATGAAACATGTATCCTCGCGTAGAGTCGACGTTCTAAAGATCACCTTTGTGCTGTGCCTGCCTCCAACCTCCCGGCTCCCCAGAAACACCTATAAGTACTTGGCCATGGAAACAAACATCGTCAGCGTTCCATCGGTTAACCTCAGATAGATGGCTACTGCATACTACACATCTTCTTCTGCCCCAAGACAGACCGGCTCCGTCCTACCTCATTCACCACGCAGACACGAGATCGGGTGGGATTCCACGATGGTGCGTCTCCTGGCCCGTACCATCTTCCTTGTGACTAATTAAGTACCATTCGTAGTTTTCCACCAACCTCGTTGCCTTACACGTCCCATGCGACGGGCCAGCACGCTGGACGCACGCTCCAGTTGTCCATTTCAACATGGATGATGGCATGACCATGGTAGTTTGGCGTCAATTCTGGGAAGACAGGGCTGAGACAACCTCGGTGACCCTTCCAAACGGGCGCAAATATCTTGTCGTGACCCCCTATGATCGCGAAAGCTACCAAGTTTGTAACGCCGTCGAGCAGAGACTTGGCTTCACTTGGTGCGGGGAGTTGTTGGTGTTTGCCTGCTCCGTCAGCAACGGTTTGCTGGTCAACATGCGGACCTGGAAAGAGGACAGGGATCGCGCATGGGAAGTCATCAGACGGTACGTACGAGTCAATCCCTGTCTGCCCTCGAACCAGCTGACAAAGATGACCCAGGTTCATCGTAGGAGACGTAGATGGAGACATGGAAGTCTCAGAAGGATACAGTGATCATTTAATCGAACTTGATCCCCCCAGCAGCGAGTGGGATGGGACTACAGACAACGAAGACATGGTCGCTGAAATGGACGAGCAGGACAGTGAATCTGATGGCACTCGTTCTTAACTTGGATGTGTCATGATCTCACTGGTAGTATTACTTTACACATCATACTATTGCATTACAGTGGAGAGTCGCCAGGACTCAACGACATTTTATTGAGAGAAAAAGGGGTCCCTCAGTAATCGGACCAATTGTGTAAGGAATCACATGCTTAAGCCACCGGGACCAGGGACGCCTGGAAGGCCGTCACTTTACTGCATGGCCGATAAAAAGCGAGAGAGCCCCAGTGGTGCCCCGGAGGGGCTGTATGGTATGTTAGCTCGTGCGCCGGATAACGAACCACCACCATGCCGAACTTTCCCACGCTCAGCTCGGTCATAGAATCTGTCTGTGATCTCATACACGACCTGCCTGCCTCTGTGGCTAAGAATCCTCCAAAAACTCGAACTATACCAACCACCACGATCGAAAAACTACGCACGCTCGGCCGCGAGCTCAGTAGAACTCTCGCCGAAACCGACATCACACCCCTCCTGGCCCCGGCTCCCTCAGAGCTATCTGCCATCAAGGCACAATTAGACGAACTCACTCACAAAGTCGACAACATCACTACTCTCCCCATCCCTATCCGTACTTCGGGCCAGGAGCCCCCCCGCCCTGCGACTGCCAGCGCATCGCCGCACGACAATCACGTGACCGCGCCTTCGGCGCAGCGCCGCGACGCGTCTCTCGACATTGTCGTCACACCGAAAGTCGCTTCACCCCCGACACTTCTCGAGGAAGCACCAAAGTCGATTCTGAAGCGACTTAACGATCGTATCCGTCGCCACCGCACCCTAAAGGATCTCTGCCAGCTAGAGGATGGCTTCACCGCTCCAGTCTTTCGGGCTGTTATGCCACAAGCTGACGGGTCACTCCGTCTACTGGTCTGCACTCAAACACAGCGCTGCGTACTTGTCGCTCAGACCGACTCATGGCTGAAGCAATGCTTACCCACCCATCAATTCTCGTACGGTCCTCGCCCACGGGGTCACACTGTGGTTGTACATGGTGTACCCACTTCAGCCTTCAACCCTCGAGAGTCGAAGGATGAAGAGCGACTACTTGCCCAAAATGCACACGCCCTCAATCCCGATACTCTGCTCAATATCCACTGGCTCAGCCACCAACCGCTCGAGGCTCTACGTGCAGCCAAATCGCACTCGTCCCTCGTCTTTCACGTCACATCCCCCGACATTGCCGAACAACTCGTTGCTTCTCGTATCTCGATTGATGGGGCCCTTCTTCGCACCGAACATATCGTGCTGCGCCCATCGAAATGCTTCAATTGCTTCCGCATTGGCCATATCGCTGCCCACTGCCACTACCCATCAGCCTGTGGTATCTGTGCAGGGCCCCACCGTACTCTTGAAGGGTGTCCATGCTCCCGCAACTCCGAACCCTGCACGGACCTCGACAAATGCACGCACAAGCGCCTTAAGTGTGCCACCCCAGGTTGTGCAGGACAGCACCATGCGATGGACCCCAGATGTCCAATGACAATCTAATGCCTGCAATTTGACAATGGGCGAGCGAACCACAAACAGCACCAGCACACCATGCGCTACGAACGACCTTCCAATGATAGCCCATAACTTTACACTGCTTGCAGGGCAAGCATCCATATGGTCACCCAG
>UWZB01000579.1:147862-172297 GCA_900536885.1 Peniophora sp. CBMAI 1063
CGAGCTGGAGCATCTCTGTCTTGAAGTCAGGGATGATGTCGCACGCGAAGTCCCAGCTCTCCTTCTGCAGGCGTTTCCTGTGGGTGTATCGAGCCGGTCAGTTAACATCAAGGCGCCCACAGACCGTCGCGACGCACTCGTTGGACCATGAGTTGACACAGGTGCTGTCCTGCAGCACTGCCTTCTCCAGGACGAGACCCTTGTCGACAATGATGGAAGGCCGGGTCCACGGTTCCACGCGACGGGGGAATGCGCGCCCGTAGTCGACAAGGTCTTTGCCCGCGTCGTCAGCGTCATCCTCGTCCTCACTGGTGAATATCTTTCAGTATGGTGTGCATTGGAAGAGGTCGTGTTTGGCTCACACTGCTTTACGCTTGCGGCGACGGCGGTCCTTGTCGCGAGAGGCGGTCTTGAGGAACGATGCGAGGAGACCAGGTGCACCGGCGAATAATGTGGCGGGGTCGGCCGCCTGGGCCGTAGACAACGTTGCAGGCGTGATTGTAGCGGAAGAAGTCATGTTGGAACCAGCCAGTGACGAGAGAAAGCACGCTATGATTCTTCGGTGTCGTACTGAAGCTTTTATACTCCGTCTGCTCCCCCGGGTGCCCTCACGTCTCGCCGATTTTCGGACTGACGTCTACGTTATTCACTCAGCACCGAGCCGCTTACGACGAGCCATGACCGCCCTTTGACCTGCGCTCTTCACGTCTCAGGACCATCAAGCCGGTTCGCAGCTATCTCTCGATCGTCGAACCAAGTCAAATTAGAGGCATTGTTCCCTCAATTTCGGGACCTCGATTCTGCGCCTTATTCTCACCTCGGGCAGCTTATGGCACGAAGGCTGAGCTTGCAGTGCAGGGTGTGCTCACCACTCGCGTATACGTCTTGGTGCAAGTACTGTATAAATATCCCTCCATGATGCCGCTCAATTCGTACCAACTTTCTGACCACCCACCAACACACCCACACCCCCATGGCACGACTCCCGACCTCGCGAGCTCCCCGTATCACCCGCACGCTTGCCATTTCACCGCGAAAGCGGCTTGACCAATTGCGCCTTGAGACTCGGCAGGCCGAGTTTGCTCTCAAGGTTGCCTCACACGCTATCGGGCTTCACATTGCCACCAAGCCGCTACCTGACGACTCCGAGTTCCTGATTTGCGATGCCTGGCGACGCATCTGGAGATCGTATACCTGCCCTGCGCGCTCGGGGATCCCTTGCTTTCCGTCGGATGAAGTGATAGCTTCGGTGAGTTTATGTCCCGAACGCTCTCCCCCCCTCATTTACTGAAAAACTATCTCCCACAGATCAAGGTCGACATCAAGGCGCATTACAGTGCCCTTTTCGACATCGCTGAGCTGCTTCTGCCCGTCCACTTTGACTTCAGGGCTTCATCCTCTCGCAACTCGGTCTCGCATAACTCTGCTCTCGCATCTCGGCTCCTAGAGACGCATCGGTATGCACACACCATTGTATGTACAGCCATAACCGATGCCCCTGGCCTGCATATTGATCGAGCTCTAGAACTCCGACACCGCAGCGCTCAAGAAATTTCAACACGATATACTACCGGAGTTTATAGAACAAGCGTGGTTCTTCACCGCTCTGCCTGCAGCACTTCGGGACGACGACAGCCTGGTCGCGACGCGTGTGCCCCCCTACTTCAAAGAGGATGCTTTCAGGCAGATCCCGCATGAAGCCATCGCGCTTGCTTTGACGGTGGTATGCCGAACCCTGCTGCTTTGGCAACCATGTGCTTATTGGGGTCCTCAGATTGATCTCTCGATTGCGACCGAGTACCTCGGCGCTGACGGCAAGCCTATTGATATCTTGCTATCGGACAAGGGCCGAGACCTGTACGAATCAAATTGGAAGGAGCTCAAGACATGGGAAACGGAGAGTGCATTGGCTCATGAGCTGCCGAACTTCACGTCGGTGCGAGCAACGTGGTTCTTGACGATCGCGACGAAATTCAATGAGCTATGACATGTTACCTGTTGACCGAATCATAGCATAACTTATTTGCCTGTGTAGTATTTGCGAGCACGTTGAGATGATCCTGTCCATGATCCTGTACTCTGCAACTCAGAAGCAATGTTCCGATCCAGAACACCAGTACACTCTTGCCTGTAACAGCTGCCGATGATCAGTGTCTGCCACTGTGCATCCGGTTCTCCACCGATAGGCTCTTTCTGAGCAACACTATGCAATGCACAGTCATTCGCCCACAGTGAACAATGTGGATGATGGAAAACGAGGCCCTAAGCCTTACCACATATGGGCCATCGGAACAAGCTGCGCACACCTGCTGGGTCCATCGAGAGGGGCGTACTTGAAGCTACATGTAGGCGCATTCGACAGTCCACACGATGCCATAGGATGAGTGACAGGTGCGACGCCAAAGCGACGTCCGCATCCCGCGTTCCAGGCGACGCGGTTTAGATTTCGCCACGCGAAAACAATGTTGGTGCGCAGACGCGTCGCGGCTCGTGGTTCCGCACGGACGCGAGCAGCGCCGTCGACGCCCATTCTTGTTCAAAAAGCATGCGGGGGTGAACGACAGACCTACCACATCACTTGTAAAGTAGACTTACCTATATTTTGGGCCCATTAAAGTGCCCGCTTGCATGGGCAGCCCAAAAATGACACGTGTATCGCATTGTGCCTGCCACTGCGGTGCGAACAGCATCAACACCTGCTTAATCCCACTCCTGTGCAGACACTGTGCATTCCGTCATCTCATTGACTGCAAAACCCATGAATGCGTGGATGCGTGAGCAGGAAACCCCCGTGGTGACGAAGACTGGTTGAAGAGGTGAAGAGCACGTCGCAGCATCTCTTCCCTTAACCACCATGTCCTTCATATGTTTCCGTTGCCCATTCATCCATGTAGCCTAGTATATACATCCCAGCGAGAATGTAATGTCAACCTAACTGTCAGTCTGCGCATTTACGCGATCTCTGCGCTTGATGTGCGGAAATTCCTCAAGATGACTTTCAGCGACAAAGGTGATTATTCGTCCAAACTCTTACCCGATGCCCAAGCGGGGTCTTTTTTGCTGCATCCCTGCGTGCGGGCAGTCATTTGACACCGATGTTGGGCTTGAGGTCCACCAGGACTCATGCTCCGCTTACTCGGAGGTCGATGATGAACTTGGCGATCTCCCTCAGCTCGTACAGGCGGAAGAGGACAGGCGGAAGCGTCGCAGGCACGAAGAGCTAGAGTCATCGGTCAAGGTGTGTATACTATTCATTATGATCAATAATCTTTATTCATGTCATCGCAGGATGCCACTCCCCCTCTCGACCCCGTCATGCCCGATCTCGAGACTACACCTCCGACCCCATCTGCGGTTCCTGCTCCTCCATCTCCTGTCCTTGGGCGCGGTAAACGTGTTAAGCGCTTCACATACAAGATTCTCGAAATGCTTCCCCAACCACCCATACCCGTAGCCGCGCCAGACATGCCTGCGACTCTCGACCCGACACTTCCTGAGGCACTGGCACGCGAACCATTCACCTGGCAGTCAATTCGCTCCAGTATGAATATATTCGGTCTGTTCCGCGATTACGCCTCTCGGCCGACATTCACTCCCGACGATACGTCTTCGCTCGAAGATCTTGCCGATGCATCTGTACAGCCACATGCCCCCGACGGGGAAGTGACTGTCGCCCCATCTTCCACGCGCGTACCTTGGTTTCCCTTTGCGAACCTCTCCATCTTTCTTATCATATCGTGGCTTTTCACGGGCTCGAATAAGAAGAGCTTGGCGGAGGCAGATCGTCTCATCGATGTTCTTCAGACACCAGGCTTCTCCGTCGACGACCTTACTGGCTTCAGCGCAAAGCGAGAAGCTACGGCTTTTGACGAGTACCTCAAGGAGCAGTCCCAAGGAGAGTCCGCCGCTTCGGATCTACTATCCGAAGATGGCTGGAAGGAGACTGTGGTCCCCATCGAAGTTCCTGATGGTCTCCTTCACCGCCCTGGCACGAGCGACCCTTCCGTTCCCATTTACCCTGTTCCAGGCCTCGTGTATCGGTCCATTACCTCTGTCATCCGGAACGTCTGGACAAGCCCCGCCGCAAGTCACTTCCATCTCACGCCGTTTCGCCAGTACTGGCAACGTACACCAGATGCGGCCGAACGCGTGCACGGGGAGCTCTTTGCTAGTGACGCCTTCGCTCAGGTGCACGAAGAAGTTCAGAACCTTCCCGCCAAGGATGGCTGCACACTCGAGCGCGTCGTCTGTGCGCTCATGTTCTGGTCCGACGCCACACATCTCGCCAGCTTCGGTAGCGCCTCACTCTGGCCCATCTATCTTTTCTTTGGCAACGAGTCCAAGTACCGTCGTGCGTCCATGCGCACACACTCGTGTCATCACATTGCATATCTACCAAAGGTATGTACTGTGACATACTGTCGGCTCTCCCCATCGACTCATTATTGATACAGCTGCCCGACGCATTCTTTGACTGGTACGAAACGCTTGCCAGCGGCCGTAAACTTTCGGATGAGCTCCTCACCCACCTTCGCTCGCAACTTATGCATGCCATCTGGGCGCTCTTGCTCGACGAGGAGTTTATGGATGCGTATGTCAACGGCATTGTCATCGACTGCCCTGACGGCAAGCAGCGGCGCGTGTTCCCGCGATTGTTCACTTACTCGGCAGATTACCCGGAGAAGTGCGTATTTAGCTCCCGGTACAACCGCGCGGACACTGAACTCGTCACAGGGTCTTATTGGCTACCATTCGCAACATGGGCAAATGTCCGTGCCCACGCTGTGCGGTCGCGAAGGAGAAGATAGGGGATCTCGGGATGGAGCGCGATGATGCGCGCCGTGCACGCGACGCCCGTACAGATAACCACGCGTACCAGTACGATGTACGAGCTGCCCATTCCGCAGTGTATGAGCGCGGGAAACCTATCCGTGGAGTGGATGTGGAAGGAGCGCTTGGCGCACAATCGTATGTTCCTACCAAGGTGAGCATGCAGAGCGCCTTCATGTGTATGATCTTACCTGATCGGCTGTCCGCTGGCACTCAGAATGCATTCTCGGTGCTCCAGATTCCCGGCATCATCGCGTTCAACTTCTTCTCGATGCTTGTTGTGGATCTTATGCATGAGTTCGAATTGGGTGTCTTCAAGAATGTGTTCATCCAGCTTATGCGCATCCTGAATGTCGTCTCTGATGCCGCCCTTCATACCATGAATCGTCGGTAAGCATGTCCTTGGCTCGTTTTAACTCCGTGTAACCTGACATGCCCTGAAGTTTTCGCCTTATCCCGGTCTTTGGTCGTGGCACTATACGGCGCTTCGCCAATGACGTGTCCCAGATGAAAAAGCTGGCCGCTCGAGATTGGGAGGATATTATGTTGGTATGTTGCTGCTTGTGCTGGTTGAATTGGCACAGTACTCACACCTTTTCAGTGTGCGCTCCCAGTACTCGAGGGTCTTTTCCCAGATACGTTTGATCCTGTCGTACAAGATCTGGTGTTCTCGCTGTGCTATTGGCATGCGCTCGCGAAGCTGCGCATGCATACAGACTCAACCATCAATCTCCTCCGTGGCGCCACAAAGACCCTCGGCACTACGATCCGGCTCTGGGCTAAGCGCGGCAGTACCTTTCCCACAAAGGAACTACCGCGCGAGGCCGAGCTGCGAGGGAAACGCCGCTCGAAGAAAGCCCGCCGCTCTTCCAAACCCGCCTCTGCTCCGCCGGCCGGCCCGCCGCCCGCCGCCAAAGCCAAGACGTTCAACCTGCTTACTTACAAGCTGCATGCTCTCGGTGACTATGTGCGGACCATCCTCTGGTTTGGGACCACAGACTCTTACTCAACGCAACGGGTGAGCTACCAATACGACCGTCCTGATCTAGATCAAAGTTACTAACCCGACACATAGGGAGAGCTGGAGCACCGACGCCCGAAGGCCTTCTATGCACGCACGAACAAAAACCGAGCGACAATCCAAATCAGTCAGCTGGAGCTGCGTCAGCGCGCGCTTCGGCGCATGGCCGGGAAGGTGGTACCAACTTTGCAGCGCAGGACTACCCTCATAAAGGGTCGGAAGCGCGCGCACGCTGTCCTCGATTTCGACGAGCAGGAACCTCTGCCCGTCACATCTCCAGAGATGCACCATCACATCTCTCACGCGCAACGCTTCCCGGTCAATCTCCCAGCCTGGCTCCGCGAGTGTAAAGATGACCCCTTGACCGTGGTGTGTGTCCTATCTTAGTGCATCATCCTTACAACTGATTCGCATGAACATTGCCTGTAGGACTTCTACGGGCGGCTGCAAGATCATCTTCTCGAGCGCCTCCTGGATCCTGATTGTGCCACCGATGACTGCCGCTACTCCACGGAGGAGCGGGTGCGCGTTTTCATCCAGAGCGACCGCATCTATCTTCATAAAGTACTTCGCATCAACTATACGACCTACGATGTGCGTCGCGCCCAAGATTCGCTCAATCCCCGGCTGGGCGCTCATATCATGACGCCTACCCGCCCGTGGGACAACCTCGATCATCCTTTCTCCTACGCCCGCATCCTCGGTATCGCACACGTCAACGTCTCGCTCCGCTCTTCCACCGACACCGCATTTACTGCTCCGGCATCGACACAGCTAAAAGAGGTTCTCTGGGTGCGCTGGTTCCGCCATGATTCGCGCCGCAAGAGCGGTTTCAAGAGCCGCCGGCTACCACGACTGCAATTGGTCGAAGAGGACTGTGCCTACGCGTACGGATTTCTGGACCCGGACGATGTTATTCGCGGATCACATCTGATCCCGGCGTTTGCATTCGGCAAGCGCGAAGACGGCGAGTGGCAGTACCACTACGTGAACATGTATGTTATCTGACATCACTTCTGCGTTGATCGAGTCCACTGACATGTTTGACAGTTTTGTTGATCGGGACATGTTCATGCGTTACACGGGACTCGGTGTCGGCCACAACTATCGTACCACTCTACCTGAGGGCGAACTTGATGGCGCCGAGGACGGGTCTGAGTTGGATCGCGACGAAGAGGATGATGCCGTGGCCATCGTCGCCTCTGCGGACGCGCCTGCCGGTGATCACGGGCACTCGGACGAGTCGGATAGTGATGGTAGCGTTGACGAGGACGACGAGGACGGGGACGGGGAACAGGATGGGCCCGATGACATCGGGCTCGACCTAGGGCCCGAGGACGGTGAGGATGCCGCGGCGTATGATTTTGACGATGGCTGGGTCGGTTACGATGATCCGTAATACTTGTAGACGTGCTATAACTTATTATGCAAGACGATATCCTAGCACACGCACGGCATATGCCGTATATGACATTTTGAAGGTCGTGCGGGGTTTGTCTCGCACTTGTATCCCCGCGCGATGACTTGGCTTCGGTGCGCAAGGGCTTTGCGTACGCTTGCATTGGCCTTGGATATTTCACGTCAGGCTTTCCTTCCACACGCCAGCACTGCGAGCAAACGGCAAGGCCGGCATCTCTGTCGTAAGGCCTTTTGCGGGCTTGGATTCTTCCCAAATAACTTATAATACCTTCTAATTGCGGTAAGGTTTTAGCAGCCAAAAACGCTTTCGCTGATGATGGACGCTGGGCTTAATCATACCTCTCCTCGTAGCAGGACCTCTCTGTGAGTATCATACTCAGATCGAATCGCCTGAAGCGCGACAGCGCTCATATGCGAAGACTATGTCATCCAACCAGGTCGCTTTCTGGTAATTGAGGGCTTCGGTTGTAGCAACACCTCCGATGGCTCAATACTCAGCATCCTACTCTTGTCCGTCTGGGCAGTAATCCCTCCTATGGCATCTCTTGTCCTGTATTATCGTGCGTCGCTCGACACGGTTTTCCTTTGGCATGAAACTCATACCCGCCCGTTTCAGCTCATATAGCGAGGTTCTTATATCGCCACAGTCGAGATCTCAAGTCCTTTCTCCAAAGCAGTGACTCGGTGGACCGCACGAACTATCACCGGATCCTTGTACTTGCGAGCATGGATATCCTCCTCACGTTGCCTATGGGCGTAGCGTCAATCGTCTTGAATACAAGACAATCATTAGCTTATGATGACGGCCAAATCTCGTTCTACTACGGCTGGAGGGACGACCACGCTGACTGGGCCCCGCGGAGTGTTTCCCAGGCAGACGCACTGGCAGGAGGGACGTCTGTTGTGGCGCAATACTACTTCATCCAATGGACATCGCCCGTCCTCGCTTTCGTCATCTTCGCCCTCTTCGGCGCCACGTCAGAAGCACGCGCGGCGTACTGGCGCGTCATCTGCACTATCGGCGGCTGTTTTGGCTGGGCGCCGACGCCATGCACGCACAGGGCGCGTTCGTCGTTGGGAGACATCGAGTTCGGCGAGAGGCCTCCGCAGCACTCCATATCATTTGGTCTCGAGTACGTGGATCGATTCTGAGAAAGACCTTTTTGACGGTGAAGATCTAGCTCACAGCCAAGCTTCATCGACCCAAGCGCACGTATTCCTCAAACGATGACAGGAAGCATCACCGATCGAAGCGAAGTAGCATTCGAAAGCACCAGGTCAGACAAGGACTGGCCAGAGGATGTACCTCGAGCCACAAGTGGCACGTACGTATCTCATTAGTTGCCGCGCAATTGGCAGTTAACGAAGGGTATGCGCAGGCATCGGGACAATGACGTGCAGGATCGCGGTGCGCACGTAGTCGGAGCGTCGCAGGCAGTATAAAGAGTTTGATTCGTTCGCCTGACCCGGCACGAGCTTGGACGCAAGTATCAAATGTCTTATATTCCGTCGATACATCATTCCTGCCACAACATCTGCATGTATAGTGTGTCCAACGCACACGTACTAGAATAGCAAAATTGTGCGACTGAGCACATGGCAAGCGCTGACGCCCTTGCTAGCCCTAACAGCTTCCTTCTCCAGGACGCATTCACTACAGAGCGAAATGACAACATGAGCGACGGTACGAGTGAAAGTGAGATGCTAACGTACTTGTACTATCTCCCTTAAGAGGTCTAGAGCACCGTTCGCGACCTCTCGGTCGTGTTCAGCTCGAGGCCCGCCAACGAGATGAGCCATAGTCTCACACCACTTGTCGACCTTACTCCGCCTCGCCGCCCCTTCAGCAACGCCATGTCCGGCCTTTCTTAGCCATCTGGTGGCTCCCGATTGCCGCCCGGGCTCCACTTGAGCCATTCCTGTCCGACCATATGCAAGTGTAGTAGTCGACTGTAGCGCTCGCGTCGGAGTCACAGGTCGGTGAGGCGTCCAAGCAGCTGATGGGCAACGGTGTCTCCCGACCAGCGAGCTCACGGCCACCCCTGCCGACGCTGATTGGGGTTTGGCCGGGTTCGTACGCCAAAACTGAGATGAGGCGCGGCACGCGCTCGCGGGCGGAAAGAGCAAAAACTCCTGTTTATCCTTTTGATCGACATGTTGAGGTATCTCAGCGGGCGATGTGTTCAAGACGCGTGTCTCCAAAGTAGCCGAGCTGGTGAACAATCGTCACCGACAAAGACCGTCTCGCGAGATCATCCTCAGGCTTGAAGAAGAAGAAAAAGGCGGGATAGAGGGCAGACGGTGCTGGACAGGCAAGATCGCCGCGGTTGGAGCCAATTGGCGAGCATGATGGGAGTACAAGACCGAGCTGCCAACCGCGGCCCCGACCAAGCCCCGACATGCTCTGACATTCTTGCGCGCGGGTGGCCTGGAGCCGGGCCGGAGATACAGTAAGTAACTAAGACGTGTGTCCTCGCTTGCTCGAGAGTCGCAACAGCTCGTCCTCGACACGCGTCTACTATGTGGCACCTGCCGACGTTCCGCATTGGAGCCAGGTTGTACTTAACTGTGGGCGAGGGAGCAAGTCGCCGCAGCGCTTCACCCGCGCGGCATCGGCCGGATGCGCCGTCAAGCACATCCGAACGAGGCGATTGTCTCTCGACCACCACGACTATGGACATCCATGTGAATACTATTTCTTCTCAGGCATCACTGCTGAGTGAAGTACACGTATCAAGCCTTGCTTCGGCCACCAAGCGGGAATGTTACTACCTCCGGTGCAGGCGTCGCAAGTGACGGCGCCCACCTCGCCGACTGTGCCGTCTCATTCGTGAAGCTCGAGCTATACGCACCTTCGAGAAGCTTCATATCTCTCGTACTTGCTCCTACCGCGTACTCACCGGCTACTAGCTTAAAGCGCCGTTGCCACACGTATCTGACACGCTTCTGACAGTGATCTCTGTTGTCTTTGAGGGTGTACGAGTGCAACGCCCCACACAGGCTCTGCTCGCGCGCTCGTGACTGCTCTTCTCCCGCCTGTGAGTAGATACGTGGCTTGCAAGCAGCATTCTGTGTGCAACCGTCTGATCGAACTCCGTAGCTTCATCCATCCTGTGTACGGTTGCCCTGCCCTCCGTCATGAGGTCCCAACCATCGCTCAAGGCCAATAGGAACGGTACGCGTCACCCACTTCTTGTTGGTGCCTGGATAACATAGTATCGCATGTTACAGGTCAGCCTTTCGTTGGCGAAGCGAAGGCCACAGGCTACGTTGTTATCACGGTGATTCGGGGCTCCTTCATGCACCGTTCACATCTTGTTCTCTTGCCCAAGAACGTGCCATCGCTCAGCAAACATAGCTACGAGCGATGATATATATGGCAGAAAGCCAACCTGCAGGAGTCACCAACACCTCGTTCGTGCGCCATGGCAGCCGTTGACCCCACGTACCCCCTCTACTCCATCGCTTGTCTCCTGGCTTCATTGATGCTGCTCCTCGTACTCTTGACTAGCTTCGTTCGCCAAAGCTGGAACCTCGGCGTCGCCTTCCTGTGCTTCTGGCTCTTCTTGGAAACGCTGACTGCCGGGATCGATGCGATTATATGGTCCGACAACGCCGATGTTAAGCTCTTCGTATACTGTGACATCGGTGCGTGCAGCTGCGACGCATGTGTTGTCTGGATGTCTGGATCTGACCAGCTGTTTCTATCAATAGTTACGCACATCCAAGTTATCGCGGGCGTTGTCAAGCCCATGGCGACCTTGATCATCACCCGGCGGCTATCTCTCATCACTCGTCGACAGTCTGTCGAGCCTTTCGATAAAAGAGCGGTACGGGACAGTGTCTACACTTTCACAAGCATCCACCTGCTAAGTGATCGCGCAGAGATACAAAGACCTCGCGATAGAATGGACCCTTGGTCTGGTCATTCCCGTCCTCGTCGCAGGACCCCTCTGTACGTCTCATCGATATGTGCGGACTCGTCGCTCAAGTTAACTCCGTTGCCAGACTACGTAGTCCAATGGCCCAGATTTCAGGTTGTCGAGGGTTTTGGCTGCGATAACTCGCCCGATGGATCGGTACTCAGCATTTTGCTCTTGAAGCTATTCAACGTGATTCCTCCGTTAGTTTCCATTGCGATATATTATCGTGCGTCAGACGCTTTCCTTTCTCCGAACGCGTCCTGACGTGCATGTTTGCTACCTCAGCCAATGTCGCACGCACGTTCTACCGTCACAGTCAAGACATCAATCGATATTTATCGAGTAGCTCCTCGATATCCCGTGCCTACTACTTTCGCGTCCTCGCCCTTGCGAGCATCGACATCATGCTCACCTTGCCAATTGGCATTGTGACTCTTGTTCTGACTGCTCGAGGCGCATTGCTGTCCGGCCCTCTCCCGTTCTACTTTGGATGGACCTTGGACCACACGGACTGGACACCGGAGAGCCTTCCATACGCGTATCTGCAAGCGGAAGGGACTCTTAGTCTGGCCGCATCGTACTTCATCCAGTGGACATCGCCCGTCCTTGCTTTCGCTATCTTTGCTCTCTTTGGTGTCACGCCGGAGGCGCGCGGGTCGTATAGGCGCATCATGTACGCCATCGGAAGGTTCTTTGGCTGGAAAGCAGCACCCCGCGTGCACCGGGCACGCTCGTCATTAGGAGAGATCGAGTTCGGCGAGCGACCCACTCAGCACTCCACATCACTAGGCCTCGGGTACGTGACCCCGCTCTCGCACGGACCTTCGCTAAAGATGAGTAGGTCACATCTAAGTGCCAACGATGCAAGCACGCGTGTGCCGTCGCCAGGATCGAGGGGGGAAAGCACCGTGGGACAAGGTGGGCCAGAAGGTGTCCCCTCAGAGAAAGACGTGGTCAACGCGCCGGAGACGGTATGAGCTATTACGCAGTCGTTTGGTACGATTATCGATGTTCAGGTTTGCACGCGCTGCGGCCTAGCACAGTGCGTCCTCGCACACGAATCACGCTCCCTCTCGTACTCTATACACGCTTCATTCGCGCTTTGCAATCGCATGTATAGTCCCATCGTAAACAAATATAGCCAACGACATCGTGTGAGAGATACTCTAGTAAATATCGAAGTCGTCGTGATCCTTCAGCGCTTCAGCGCTCATCCTCCTCCACCTGCGCGAAGTAACGGGTTAAGCGAGGAGAGTAAAGTTGAGAGATGGATGCACCCGCGCACCCGTCTCCAACCTCTGCGCTGCCCCGACCTTTTCCTTCTCGCCCCGCTTGACCCATCCTTTCGTGTTCAAAGCGCCCTCGCCTCTCAAAAGCCGTATGCGCACCCTTCGCCGGCATCACACATCCTTCTCCAGTGACGACGGCTGTACCTGTGCGTAAATAGGAGGAGGGTTCTTGAGAGTCTGGAAGAGAGATGCTACTGCATGGCTGAGCGTCGGACGTCGTGGGTGTGAAGGAGGAGATGCAAGCAAGCCGCCAACTGCGCGCGTGCGATTCTCAAGGCGCACGTTTCGGCACCTGTAATTCAATCTGACGCCCAGAACCGCGACAGACTTGGCCTTCTCCCGACCACCACGGTCTCTGCAAACGTTTCTCAAGTCTGAACGCAATACGTACATGGGCAATGGGATGATCAAATACCATGAAGAACTCTCTTTTGCTCTTCTATAGGCAAATCTTGCCCATCTAGACAGCTCCTCGCGCTCGCTGGTCGCAGACGGCGTAATCTTTCTCCGATTCGGGTTCGCGTCGCCGCGCGGCCTACTGTAGGCTGTACACAATGCTCGTGCGCAGTCTCGAGCGGTCAATATTTCTGACTAGCCGTAGCTGGAGTCAGCTTCTCAGCTTAGCCCTCCATATATGTCTGGGCATACATTTCCGTTGCATAAAGTCCGATGTTACATCATTCCTCTAGCTGATTGCCTTGTCCTTTTTGTATATAGCGACCCTATCACAACTGCAATGAGGCTTGTAGACGACGCTCGTCACCTCACCGCAGTCAATATCAGTCAACATAGCATACCCTGGGATGGCCTGAGCTTCTACAGATCTACGTTCGCAGAATTCGTTCACCCAGATAATCAATGGATGTTTCTGACTACGAGCTTCTGCTGTCGCTTAAGTACGTAGCCGTGCTTATACATTGGTACGCATACTGCTCAGCAGCATGTGCGCAGACTCGTGGCTCATCTTACCCTCGAGCCTACCATCTGATCCAACGTTCTTTAGAGCTTGGTGCGAACACGCCGGCGACTTTGGCTCGCGTTTCACCTGTGGAGCTGTGCTTCACCCCGAGATCGCATCATCTCTTTGACTACCAAGCGTTAGGAGGTGCCTGGGGGCAGTATGTAATGATACGCGCCCATACTACTTTGCAGCCTCTCGTCGTACTTTGGCTGATGCCTTATATGTGGAAGTCTGTCTTCCTGAGACCGACCTTTCGCTGCGATCTGAGATCTCTGCTATGGCGGCCGTCGACCCGACGTACCCTCTGTATCCCACTGCTTGCATTCTGACTTCGGTGATGCTACTACTCGTACAACTGACGAGCTTCGTTCGACATAGCTGGAATCTGGGCGTCACGTTCCTGTGCTTCTGGCTTTTCCTCGAGACTTTGACGAGTGGCGTCAATGCTGTCGTATGGTCCGATAACGCCGACATCAAGCTCTATGTGTACTGTGACATCGGTAGGCGTACCTGGTGAAGATAAAGTATGCGAGCACTCACTTAACGTCGGCCCTAGTCTCGCGTGTTCAAATCATCACCTCAGTCGTCAAGCCTATGGCAACCCTCATCATCACTCGCCGGCTATACCTTATTATTAGCCTCCAGTCTATAGAGCCTCACAACTTGGACAAGAAAGCGGTGCGATGCAGCATCCTTGCAAGCTGAATCTGTCGCTAACCATCTCACCAGAATCGCAGGAACCTCGCAATAGAGTGGACGCTTGGCTTGTTGATTCCTCTCATTGTGGCGGGACCTCTCTGTGCGTATCATCAATTGGGCCGAGGTTCTCCGCATAGCTGAGCACATCGCAAGACTACGTCGTCCAATGGCTTCGCTTCCAGGTAGAAGAGGGCTTCGGATGCGGCAACTCTCCCGATGGCTCAATCTTGAGCATTCTGCTCATCTATTCATGGAGCGTGATACCTCCCCTAGTGTCTATCGCCTTCTATTATCGTACGTCTCGAGTGCTCAACGCGGTCATCCTCGGACTAGCTGATACGAGAGTCTACTGCAGCGAGCGTTGTCAGAAGGTTCTACAAGCATAGTCGGGAAGTCAACCAATTCCTGCGAAGCAACAACTCTGTCTCTCGCCGCAACTACTTCCGCATCCTCGCTCTCGCAAGCATCGACGTCCTCCTCACCCTCCCCCTCGGAATCGCAAACATCGCCCTGATCATAACCCAATCCTTATCCTTCGGCCCTCTCACGTTCTACTATGGCTGGGCAAGCGACCACAACTCAACCACTTGGGAGCCTCAAGGATGGCCCTATGCAGAAGTGGTCGCACAGGGGACGTCGACGGTGGCTCAAGACTATTTCGCTCAATGGACGTCGCCTATCTTGGCCTTCGCTATCTTCGGCCTATTCGGCTTTACTTCGGAGGCGAGGGCGTCGTATTGGAGTATAGCGTGTGCTATTGGAGGATGGTTCGGCTGGAAGCCGGCACCGCCGACTGGCAGGACACGTTCACCGCTGCCGGTGATGGAGTTTGGCGTGTGGCCTCATCAGTCGGATTCAATGTCGCTGGGCCTTGGGTGCGTGACCGTTGTCTAGATCTGAGCATCACTGACGAACAGCATCAGGTCCGAGCCAAACTACGTCGACCGCACGCCAGACAAGCAAGAGATCGGCGTGGTAGACCATCTGGAGATGAACTCGGGCGAACGAGCGGTCGGCGACGTTCAGACGGTGTCAAAGGCGGAGAAGGGCACTGTACATGATCACGCAGTGCGTTGAGCGGCAGGTGCCACATTGGCAGGACGATGCACATCTGCTGATTGCTTATAGGCGCATGTAGACGCCTGAAGGATGTCGACATCGCAATTCTGGCCGCCGCGACGATGAAGCAATGCCCAGGTTACAGGGACACGAGATTCTCTGCAGCATCACGCAGTCCTGATGATCATCCCGAGGAAGTTGCCGATGCCTCGCTCGCATTATAGACGACCTGCTCTGTACGATGGGTCTGAAACCCAGACGCGCCGCGGTCCGTCGCTCGATAGAGCTGGTACATTAAGCGCGCTGAGAAGGCAGTACAATCTTGTCGTTCTCGATACTCGCACAAATATTCATTCATTCGTTCGCAAAAGTATATCATAAGTACAGTTCGCATAGATCGATAGGGATAGAGTGATTCGCCCTCATGATGGGCCAGTCGACAACTCGTACGACGGGTTCAGAGCCTTTGTACGACCTGGAAAACATGGTCAGCCGATGTGTGAGGAAAGAGTCGATGTACACGCACGCGACAGAGGCCAATGTCCTTGCTCCCGTTGCGCATGCACACACAAGGCCCGCTGCGCACGAACCTCTTCCAAAGCATGCATGAGGCCAGTAGGCCTGTTTGTACGTTGCGCTCATCCTCGCCACATGTCCTCTTCGCTAGTTCTAGTAGCCTTCTCCGCTTCGAGGGTAGACAATCTACCAGTCACATTCCGCGCAACGAGTAGCAGTCGCCGGTATGATGCAGCGGGGCGAGATGTTGGACGCGGGTGAATCGAGGTTGGCTGTGATGTGAATGTGAATGTGTCCAGATCCCGGGTGGATGGGTGATGTCCAATTCGTACGGCGGGAGTCGGCAAGGATCATCCAATAAGGAAAGCATATAAGCGTCTAGTCTCTTAGAAGACGTGGGCATCGGTGGGCCCGCGGTATTCTGCAAGGCGCCGGGTGGCGGGATGAAGAGATTGGCCAACATTCGACGTGGTTGAACGCAACATATACTGATGCTACTCGCGCTGGGGGTTTGTGACCATGACGGACAGGCGACTCGAGCGAGAGAACAGGGTAGAGTGAAGCGAGCGCCCGGTAGGATAAGGCTTGGGACGAGGTCGCCATCGTGGTTGTAAAGAAGGTCGAGCGTCGACGCGCGCGCCTCTCTCAGCGACCACCACCACTA
Source organism: Peniophora sp. CBMAI 1063 (assembly GCA_900536885.1). Lineage (NCBI taxonomy): Eukaryota > Fungi > Basidiomycota > Agaricomycetes > Russulales > Peniophoraceae > Peniophora > Peniophora sp. CBMAI 1063. Next base: position 164,244 of record UWZB01000579.1, read on the forward strand.
CTGCGACAATATACATCATTGCGTCAGACCTTCGGGATCTTCAAACGCTCACAACGCAGGCTCTAACGCTGTTGAAGTTACTCTACGGATGAAGCGACAGCAACAGCGACGCCGCCGCCGCGATTCCAGCGGCTGTTCCTTACCCTCCCTACCTCAAATAAGCTCACAAGGACCCGCCCACTTCCATGAATGCTCGGACATAACGAGTCTTGAGCGCTTTGGTAGCGAGCTGCACCCTATCTGCTGGAAGCTGTCCCTTCTAGACAGCTGCATCATTCAGACTCTTGAGAGTGCACGCCCACCTTTCCCCGCACATGGAGTCCTTCGTTCGCGTTTCACCCTTGTTTCACCCTAGGTAGAGCCTCCGTTAGCGGACATCAAGCTATCGACCATCACTCTCAGACACACCTCATTGGCAGAGGTCGAATACTTCACCCGTGGACACATCCGTGCTTCTCTGAGAAGAAGACGTCCACACGTCGATGCATTGATGCAGGATGCTTGACGTGCATCGACCCGATGTGCGTACACCATTCACGTATTTTCATCGAAAAGCGTAGCTGAACTCTCTTTACAGTGGCTTATATGGTTGAAGTCTACCTTGCAAGAATCCGCGACACATCGCTCTCTGCGAGATGGCCGCTGTCGACCCGACATATCCGCTCTACCCAGTCGCCTGCGTCCTGGCGTCAACGATGCTTCTCCTCGTTCTCCTCACCAGTATAATCCGCCAAAGCTGGAACTTGGGTCTCGCCATCCTGTGCTTTTGGCTCTTCGTGGAGAACCTGACAGGTGCCATCAACGCTATCATCTGGTCCGATAACGCCGACATCAAGTTGTACGTATACTGCGACATTGGTGAGCGAAGTTTCATGCGGCTGTCTTGAGGATATGCTAGTTCACCTAACGCTAAGCCCTTCAATTGCAGTCTCCCATGTACAACTTATAGCCTCAGTCGTCAAGCCAATGGCGACACTTATCATCACTCGCCGACTGTACCTGGTGCTCAGTCTGCAGTCGGTAGACCTTCCCGATAAAGCTGCGGTGAGACTCCATCCCTTCGTCATCGCTGGATTGAGAGCTGAACGCTATGTTACCAGACACGCAGGAACCTGGTGATAGAGTGGACCCTCGGCCTCGTGATCCCTCTTCTAGTCGCAGGTCCCTTCTGTGAGTCGACCGATAGGTGTTCAGGCTATCCCAGGCACTCATCCCGTCCCCAGACTACATAGTCCAATGGCCTCGGTTTGTGGTATTCGAGGGCTTTGGATGCAGCAACGCCACCGACGGCTCGATACTCAGCTTTCTACTCATCTTCTCCTTCAAGGTCATCGCTCCCTTGATATCCACCCTCTTCTATCTACGTGCGTCACATATACACAACACATCCACCGGATCAGCTAACGTGTTGCTATGCACTCTCAGCACACATCGCCAGGATCTTCTATCGCCAAAGCCGGGACATGGATCTTTTCAACCACAGTAACGACTCCTCGGTCTCCCGCACAATCTACTACCGCATCCTCGCCCTAGCGAGCGTCGACATCCTGCTCACCCTACCCATCGGGGTCGTCAGCATCGCCTTGAACACGGCCATCTCATTATCCTCCGGCCCTGTCCCGTTCTACCCCGGCTGGACCTACGACCACACGGACTGGGAACCAGTGGCCTTCACCTACGCGGACTTGCTGGCGCAAGGAACATCGACGATGGCACAGAACTACTTCATACAGTGGACTTCGCCCGTTCTAGCGTTCGTGGTATTCGGCCTTTTCGGGGTCACAGCTGAGGCACGCGCGTCGTATTGGCGCATTGTCTGCGCTGTAGGCGGATGGTTCGGTTGGAAGCCGACGCCGAGGCGCAGAACGCGTTCGACTCTGGGAGAAATTGAGTTTGGCGAACGATTGCCTCAGGATGTAACGCTATCCGTCCTTGGGAGCATGAGTCTGCCGTCCTCGAAGCCGGACTTGGGATGGAAGCCCAGTTCGCCCTCGAGTAGTCTTTACCGCGTTGCAGGCGCGCAGGAGCCTAATGTAGGAGCGAATGAGGCGGAGACACACTCTAGGAAAGATGTGCTGGAGGGCACCGATGACCTGTTGTACGCAGTCTCAAGTTACTTGCGCGTACTCGAAGCTCACGTCAGGTCACCATACAGGTCCCAAGAGTATCTGTCGAGTCAACGTCCGAATGAAGCGGTCTGAGCCGCAAGTGACATGGCGTAGGGAGTGGAGTGGGCGGTTGATCTTAAGCACCATCATCCACTCGTACATGCATAGCACTTTACCTAGTCTGTGTACGCTACCCTGTGGGCCTCAAGCTCTTCGCCGTCCCTCCGCGACTCGGACCGAGCGCCGCCGCCGTGAGCGCTTCGACCGTACGTCTACTCGCCCGTACACAGATGCCTCTTTCGTTGCATTACCTCAGTATGGCGCTTGTGATTCTCCTTGTGTAAAGACAGATGAAAGGCTCGTATCTGAGTGAGACTCAGAACTTCAGTGCAGGCCGGTGGTCGCCGCCTAGAAAAGCCTTGCGCCTTTGGGTTAGGGTTAGCGCCCATTCGAAGATCTCGGACGCGCAATGGCGCATCGTGCGCTAAGCGCTTATCGTGTCGCGTATCGGCTCGCCATGACCCAGGCAGATGCGCGCATGCATCATGTTATGGGCTGAGCATAGCTCGTAGGAGGTCGTCTCAATGAAGGTACATGGGGTAACTACAGTACAACAACAGCGGCCTGGGCTACGTGGAGAGCGAAATAAGAACCTTGGAATACACCGAGAGCCTGATATAATGAAACTCAAATCCGTATGAAGTTAATGTGCCGCGAGATCATAACGTACTCATTTCCGGGGAGTATTTGCTTGACGCCAAGATCAGGTTTGCGTTCCCATTGACGTCCGATACAACGTCCATCCCATGATCGCTCCAGACAAGAGCAGCAGATCACTAAACAAGGCCGACTCAGACAACCAAGACCCCAAAGCAAGATAGCAGATCAGCGCAACTCTTAATGAGCTCGTTTCTGCACCCGTAAGCCACGATACAGGGTTCTGAATGAACGCTGCCATCGTGATCCCGAGGCGCGCCCGAAGTGAAGGGCCGGGGAACGGATCAAAATCGACGACCCGCTCATACAAAAGCTCTATCCCACGCTTCGTCGCAAGCGCGTGCAAACGCTTGTCATCGTACGGCAATATCGTATAGCCTTCCATCTCGAGAACGTGGGCGCGCGGAAGACGCTCAAGCGCTCGAACGAGCTCCGCCGTATACTTGAGGCTCGGTGGGGAAGCAGAGTTTGCCGTCCGATTGTTGTGCCTCTTATGCGGGCCGACGAGCTTCAGCCGTTGTAGGTTCGGAAATCTAGTAGTGGGCAAACCACCACCGCTGAGACGACGAACGAACTCGTGTCCTGCAGCATCGTGCAGGTGTACTTCCACGGCGGTGCTCATATCGCCCAAGCAGATGTCCCAGAGCCACTCCTCCACGCCTCGTCGAGAAATAGTTGAGCCTGCGTGAGTGACGAAGATTGATACGTAGGCGGGACGGCATGGGACCACAAGGCGCGCAGCGCGCAGGAAGTGGGAGCATTGGAAAAAGTCGTCGTACGAGTGCGAGATGGCCTTGACACTTATCAGACTTGGAAAGGCTCCGTATTCGCCGCCAGAGTCGTCAATAGGCTGCGAGAAGACGAGCGTCGTAGAGCCGTCGTCGTAGTTGCGATGAAACATGATGTCCTCATAATGCATTTCTGAGACTCCGAGTCGTTCTTTGAATGAGCCACCAACGGATCGAAGAAGCTCGCGATCGTCGCCTTCCTCGACGCGGCATGCAATGAGCGTCTCTGTGGTACTCGGCGGCTTGATATAAGTCAGAATCTTCGCAAGTAATGATGGCCGTGCCTCTAGCCTAAGCGTTCTTAGACGGGGTAACTCCACCAAAGCAGTGTTTGCCACTTCAGGGTCGGTCTGGTGTGCGCTGCGGTTTTTGACGCACAGACTCAAGACCTCTAACTGATGCAGATGCGAGAGCATCTCGGCTAATTGCGTGTACATCGTCCAATGATCGCCGTCACCGTGAACGACAAGGGATGTCAGTGATGCTTTGAACAGAGAACACCTGGGTAGTACGTTGCAACCATGTACAGAGACATGGCGCAGCCGTGGGACGTCCTTCGTTGCAAAGACATCAGATAGACGCAGTGGCGCTTGCCATGCTCCGGGCTTGTACAGCGCGTTGATCTCCAAGCGCTCAAGGAGAGGTGCGGGGAGAGAGAAGGTTCGTCGGCGGTTGATGGTGTCCCGAATCAATATAAAGGAGTGAGGTTCAGCAGTGATATTGATCTCCATGATGCGATGCATGTTGTCCTCCAACAGCTGACATACAAATGCTAGGAAATCAAAGTCTTCTTTTTGTTCAGCCGCGAGCGTAGCATAGACGCACAAAGGCATCGTCCCCGAGAGGGATAATGAGCGCGTCGCTGTCTGTCTGCTTTGCAGGGCCACGCGAGCGTTGAAACGTGGGCAGCCATCTGCAGCGCGCTGCCAGACCGTAGAGACACGCCGAACCTCAAGCCAGTTCCAGTATTCGACGCGACAATTGCTTCGGCATTGCTTCGGTAGTGAGGGACTCCGCCAGTGTGCTTCGTCCAGAGGACGGACAACGTCCACGCCCGGTCTGTTCCCCGGTGCTAGCCTGTCGTTTCCTGCATGCGCCACTTGTCTTCTCCCAGGTGCAAGTCCATTTGATTCGGCGATGTTCTGGAGGAACTCTTCGCGACTTTGAGGAGCTTTGTTCTCGCCGTCGCAGCGATGTATCTCGGTGAACTCGTCGAAGACGAAGGGGAGGTATGAGAGGCATTCTTGCAGCACTTCGAGTGGAAGACGCGAGATGTAGCATCGATTCCGGCGTAGGGATAGAGCCTGCATGGATTGCAGCATCGCGGCAGGTGGCGCACCGGTCCCGAGCCTGCGATCGATCAGTGAGGGTCTCAAGAGACAGATCGTTACGCATACGTTGAAGCGAGATCGACCCGTACCCTGAAGTCAGCTAGGGCACCTTTCACTTCCTCAAGGACAAGCAGCAGTAGGGTACAAGGTACAAGGCAAGGATAGGCGGACGGTGCTGGTCGCTTGAGACAAGTTCGCAGGCGAGCCGTGTGCGAAGGAAGTCCAGGTTCGATAGATCGCGCTCACGTGGGTTCCGGACGGACGCCGAGAACGCAACGACGACCATGTCTGCTCCATGACACGCATCAGCGTCTCAATGAATGATCGCCTGCGGCCTGAGTTCGACGTTGCGGTTATCGTGATGGTCAGACGCCAAGCTGGTGCGTTCGGACTTCACCCGCGTCGACGGCATACACAGATTCACACGACCCTTTCCTCAATACCCGGCACGGTACAGTCAGACTGTCCAGCCGGACACCGGTATCTAGCAAGCAAGCAATCTATAACATTGTGTATATGTAGATTGTGACTTGGAGGGTAACTAGGCAAAAAGGAGAGCGTCTTGATATTGTACGACAAATTTGTGGGCACTACTGTGAGAAGACACGGGGTGTCAGCGTCTAGGCATGCCATATTCCCAGACGTAAAGGCGCACCAAGAGTAACCCTCCTCGTCCAGTAGCGCTACAGGTTCACTTCGGCTACAAGCTTTGAATAGAACGAACTACTTCATCCTGTCCTCTCTCCCACATCCCTCCTCACGCGTCTGGAGAGAACGGCTGCGGGTCTCATGTTACCGTCTTGCATTCTCGTGGCATTGTTGCGCCGCAGCGTAATGCATTTGACTTGATGCTCAGTGTAGCTTTTAATGGCGTCGAGAGCTGTCGAGAATAGCCAGGCGACGAGCCCGATTCAAAGAAGATCCAGCAGGAAGCCCGAGGTAAAGTAGTGGTGTCGGAAAGTCGTCTATGGCCGATGAGACAATCGTGTCCGGAAATTTCCGTTGTTGAGCGCGGCGTACGCCTTGAACACTGTACGGCCGGTTATCGCCATGAGGGAAGGAGGAGACCCACGACTCCCCTATTATTCGCGTCGCGTCGCGCGACGCGTCGTTGGCCCGTGAGACTCGCACGCGGCCAGGCGCGTCCTTCGCTGCGCATCGCTTCTCGCTTCTTCCACCATGTCAAGCTCACGAAGAGCCAAGTGTTCTCGCTCGCACTGAAAGAAACCTGTGCTACTCGACCCGATGTGCTTTTTTACTTGGATGACTGCACTGGTCCACCGGCCGCAGCTGCAGGCGATGGTATTCCGGAGAGCGAGCTCCGTGAGACCGTATCCGGTAGACGTACTACCCGCATACTCAACGCTTCACGTTTCGACGACCTCCTTGTCCCGCAATCTTGCGCCGGCTGTCAAGATCTATATCACCGTCTATACTCATTCTGCCGGAGGATAGCGCTGGCATCATGCGGACAAGAGGCATATAAGGACCGCCTTCAAGAATCGCTACCGACACTTTCTACCGCAAGATGGCTCGTGCGGTCGACCCAACGTATCCGCTTTATCCCTCAACATGTATACTGTCCGCCGGATTGCTTCTAGCGGTCATATCAACTAGGCTCACTCAAAAGAGCTGGAACCTTGGTGTTACCCTCTTATGTGTCTGGGTCTTCCTGGACAACGTCACCTTGGGCACTAATGCTATCCTCTGGGCCGACAACGCCAATGTACGGCTCCGTATATACTGTGACATCAGTAAGCTCACCTTCTCATTTTCAGTAATAAATCTGAGCTCTGATGGACGCTCTCTTCATAGCCTCGCGTATACAACTGATCGCATCTATCGTCAAACCTATGGCGACCTTGATCATCATCCGCCAACTTTACCTGATTACCAAAGTAAGACCTGCAGGGCATCACGATAAAGCAGTGGTACGGTGATCTCTTCGCACTGTGCATTGCCTTGCTTGACGTTTACCCATGTATCGCCGCAGGAGCGCGGACGAATTAAGGTCGATTGGATCCTCGGTGTGGTGGTTCCTGTGTTAGTCGCTGGGCCTCTCTGTGAGCTCTACGCTAGAGTTTCTCAGACCTAGCGGATATTCATGTCTACTCCAAGATTACGTGGTCGAGGTGTCGAGATTCGAGGTGGAAGAAGGCTTCGGTTGCGGCAACTCAGTGGACGACTCGATATTGAGCGTACTACTTCTGACCTCTTGGACGACGGCTCCACCTCTAATCTGTGTAGTGGTATACTATCGTATGTTGAATGATCCATCGCATGCTTCTGTGGCACTGAGATATGCTTTGACATCAGCGAAGATCATCTGGACATTCTACCATCAAAGCCGGGAGATCAACCACTTTCTACGCAACGATGCATTCGTACCTCGCATCAGCTACTTTCGAATCCTCGCACTCGCAAGCATTGATGTTCTGTGTAAAACGGGAGAGAGAGCCGACCACCACCATGCCGAACTTTCCCACGCTCAGCTCGGTCATAGAATCTGTCTGTGATCTAATACAAGACCTGCCTGCCTCGGTAGCTAAGAACCCTCCCAAAACCCGGACTATACCAACCACCACGATCGAAAAATTACGCACGCTCGGCCGCGAGCTCAGTAGAACCCTCGCCGAAACCGACACTACACCCCTCCTGGCCCCGGCTCCCTCAGAGCTCTCTGCCATCAAGGCACAATTAGACGAACTTACCCACAAAGTCGACAACATCACTACTCTCCCCACGCCTATCCGTACTTCGGGCCAGGAGCCCCCCCGCCCTGCGACTGCCAGCGCATCGCCGCACGACAATCACGTGACCGCGCCTTCGGCGCAGCGCCGTGACGCGTCTCTCGACATTGTCGTCACACCGAAAGTCGCTTCACCCCCGACACTTCTCGAGGAAGCACCAAAGTCGATTCTGAAGCGACTTAACGATCGTATCCGTCGCCATCGCACCTTAAAGGATCTCTGCCAGCTAGAGGATGGCTTCACTGCTCCAGTCTTTCGGGCTGTTATGCCGCAAGCTGACGGGTCACTCCGTCTACTGGTCTGCACTCAAACACAGCGCTGCGTACTTGTCGCTCAGACCGACTCATGGCTGAAGCAATG
>UWZB01000590.1:199-69965 GCA_900536885.1 Peniophora sp. CBMAI 1063
CTCTAGATACTTGTTACAGAGTGCGCGCAGAAATTGAATGTAATGTAGTTCTGTCCGTCGGTGTTGGTGTAGTGCAGTGGGCGGAATCGCAGTGGGCATGAAGTGGCCGCTTGGATGTCGATCGTGCGCGTCCGTGGGTTGTCGTCTCTTCGTCTCTTCTCCTTGTGGACCGACCGGCGCCGTCAAAAAACCCCTCTTGGGGAAAAAGGCAGCCGGCCCTACGCGGGCTGGGCATCGCGTACATCGCCCGCACTCTCCCCTTGTCCCTGGTCGCGGACCCACTCCCCTCGCTCCTTCGCGAATCGTCCCGTCGTGTGAATGAACGCCACCGTGTGTGCGGCCATCGTCTCGTCTCCTAAGAGGTGTCCTTCGGTGTCCCAGTCTTCACCCGCGGCGGCTCGCAGTGCCTCCCTCTGGCGATCATAGGCCGGGCAGTCGAACAGGAAGTGGTCGACCGTTTCGTCGGCGTCGAAGCAAGCTACGCACAGGGCCGTAGGCGCCGCCTTCAGCTTGTGTAGGTGCCCGTTGAGTGGGGCATGGCCCACTCGGAGCTGGAACAACAACGAGTTAGAGTAGCGGGAAAAACGCGACGTACCGCGCATGAAGTTGGGCGCCGGCGCCTTCGGCGCGATGTGCTGGAGTCTGGCATATCGCACCGAGGCCTGCCAGTCCTTGTTCCATCTCTCCTTAATGCGACGCGTGTAGAGGTTAACGTTCTTCAAGCCCGCCTGGTTGACTGCTTGCCACGCCACTGTTCTCGCATAAGTGGGTTGTATCGTATCGTCAGCCTCGTTGCATAGCCGAGATGCACTCTCGCGACTTGCTAATGTTGTTAGCTTCGTAGCTCTTCTCTGGGCGACACGTAGGAGTGTTTCTGGTTCGTCCTGATGATTGCAAGCCATCCGGTGCACTATAGTCCGTGTCGGTTCGTGAACCGAGATTTTCAAAGTTGGTATGTGTCCATCTCCGTAGTCTACGGAGATAAGCTTACTTTCTGTCAGCACCGTCCTTGGTTCACTGCCCTTCTCCAATTCCAGAGCGGCGAACCCTCCGCGTATTGCATTCTTTCCCAAATCGTATAGGATGCGCTTTGTCACTTCCGCTCCACGGAAGGACAACGTCGCTCGCGCGATGTGACGACCACGGATACGCTTCCGATCCAGTAGTTCAGAGGGCGCTGGCATCGCTTCATATAAGAAGTCTACTCGTCGCGTCTCACAGATTCGTTTCTCCCGAGTATGCTTGGCTTCAAGAACTTCGCTGTAGTAGGGGCAGGCCTCCTTGGTGGCCCCATCACCGAAGAGCTCCTCAAGCTTAGGTCAAATGGAGCGATCGGCAAAGTCGTTCTCCTAACGCGCCCAGTTCGTACTTGGGGCATCGCTGGATCCTGTCTTCCTGACGAAACATAGCAATCCGCGTCGAAATATGAATCATTCGCCGCCCAAGGCGCAACCATCGTGCCCGTTACCGATTACCATTCGACGCCCGAGGTATCAAAAGCGCTCGCGGGCATCGACGTCGTCATTTCCACTGTTGGTCACGCAGCACTCTTCGATGTGCAGGTGCCAATTGCGAAGGCGGCCAAGGAGGCCGGCGTTCAGCTTTTTGTGCCATCGGAGTTTGCCTCACCCACGGATAACGCTACCGAGGGCTTCTTCGCCGCCAAAGCCGCGTTGGTCAAGCAGATACGTGATGATGTCGGTATTCCCACGGCCGTATTCTTCACCGGAGGCTTCTCAGACACCATATGGGGTCCATTCTTCGATCTGGACTTCAAGAGTGGTAGTGTCGGAGTAGGAGGAGATGGAAATGCGAAGGCCTCTTTCACTTCTCGCACAGACATTGCCCGCTACGTCGCATACGTGCTCACTGCACTCCCACCCTCGGAGAGCAAGAACAAGACATTCCGTATCGAGGGCGAGCGCGCGGTGAGTGGCGACTTCAGATGCATGCCTTTGAATATTCAAGTTTCCTGACGCGTTGCTGCATGTAGTCGCTCAACGAGATCTTCGCCGCATACGAGAAGAAGTACGGGGTGAAGCTTCAAGTCAAGTACACGTCCGTTGAGGAGCTTCAGAAGAGAGTGAAGGAGAACCCGCAGGACATCGTGAGCTTCTGGCAGAGCGTGATGGCAACAGGCGGATCGGCAGTTGGGTCCCCTTTGGACAATGGTTTGTTCCCGGACTGGAACCCCAAGCCTGTGATTGACTTTTTGTAATCCGCTGCCGGTATGACTAGCGTGGACCAGATAAGATGAATATTTAATACTCTTTTGTAGCATACCCAAAACTGTCCCTCATGAGGCAAGCGGTAGGACATTGCCCGCGTCAACGGTGCTAATGATCGTATCATCGGGTATGTTCGTGAAGAAGCTGGCCACGCTGGTGGCGTTTCCGACGTCTTGCAGCCCACACGTCTCGATGAAGTCGCCCGAGATACCTCCGCGTTCCTCAACATACTGCAGGAACTGGGTCAACGAGCAGGTTGCCCCTGGCCCATCGTCACAACCAGGAATAGGCTGAGGCGCCCTGTTCACCTGAAGCTCATTTCAGCTGCCGTTCACACGTCTGAGATCGATGAAGATGAGGAACATACACGAATGCGAACGTAGTGTTCTGCGCCGCTCCCAGTACCAGGAATGGCGTTCACTACACCCGCCTCATGGAACACAGTTTCATTGAGTGGCGCTTCGCAAGCAAGACGCTCGAGAGCGATGTGCCCGCGAAACGAGACGACATGTGAAGCACGGAAGAGGCGACGCGAGTCCGGTGCAATGGGGGACAGCGGCGAAGTCGTAGAATCATTCCAGATACCGAGTGCAGCAAGAACAGGCGGAAGGTTATTATCATGCTGCGATGACGTCAGCCTCTTGAGGTTCAGCGCGGTGAGCCAATACGTACGGTGAAGCCCATAAGAAGAGGCCCAGGTGAGAAAGTTCCATTAGTAGTCGTCGAGTTAGGCCCTACCTCGAAGAGGTCTGCAACAGCCTTCACCCATGGAAAGCCAGTAGCTGCCGCGATCGGGTTACCCGCGCCGGGCGCGTAGTAGTAGTTCAGGTCGTGAGCATACTCGTAGTTCAACCAGTCATTCTCTACCAAGTGAAAGGTCAGTCGAGAGATGCAAAACAGGCTCGAGGAGGTTATCTTGCCGGTGAAGATTTTACAGAAGCGAGTGTCTCCGTTGAGCGCAGCTTGGAAGCCGCACAGATCGCCCATGACACCGACGTCGTCCTCATTGAGAACAAGTCCATCCAGGAACTTGTTCAAGCGTTCAGCCTGGCCAGTTCTGTATGATGCGCGGAAGTCGTTGACGATGGTGCTGTTCGCGCCGCCGGCGTAGTTGGGGCAGGCAGCGCTCGGCGTAAGCGAGTTGGCGAAGGTGTAGTTGACCGAGTCGGGCAAAGTGATGATCTACCGCACACGTCAGTGGAATCAACGGAGATACAGACGCGTCATACTTACAGTTCCCTGATTCTCATCCGTAAGCCCGATGTAGTTGCCCTGTGACAGATACCCCCGCACGAAGTAGGTGGCTGTATCCACGACCCGCTGTTGCCCAGCGCTCCTGCACAAGCACGGTTAGAGAAAGAATCCTCTGTACGACCACATACGCACCAGACCGTCACATTGCTCCCTCCGGGAGTGAACCCATACTCTTCGCGAAGTTGTGCACCAAGATTGAATGCCTCGCGCGCGCCGTTGGCAGTAAGAAAGAGCGGCTCGTGCGGGACGTCATCAACAGGGGGAACCCAAGAGGGCAAAAAAGTCAAAGGGCCAGACGCAGTGAACGTAGCGTTCTGGATTTTCCAGTACAGGCTTTGCCATCCTCCAAAGGATCCGGGCTCGGGGAAGCGGCTGGGAAGCAGGTCGCGTGAGTAAATGCGCTGCGCCGTCAACACTAACAAACACGCACCTGCCATGACGCACCAGATACGCCGCTTGGTCAACGACGCATCCGTCCGGCGTCTCGTAGCCTAGATCATCCCGAACAGGCGCGTCAAAGTACGGGGACGCAGGACCCGAGTGGTGTAGCGGATTGAACTTCGCCTGCGCGATGGGCGTCGCGAACGTGAAAGCTGCGAGAACCCAGAAGACCATCGTACAGACACCGGGAGTCCTTGGTGCGCGAACTTTTGAACACCACTGTGGCGACACTTTTGTACCGCAGCGGTATCGAGCGGATCAAGGAACGTCGGCACGCGATAGCGACGATATCCAGGGGAGGGAGAAGCAAAGCTGAGAGAACGTGCATTGTGGCCCGGAAGCTTGTCACATGCACGTTCGTCTTGAGGGCTAGCGCAAGATTCGTATTTGCGGTATATCGAGCGCTCACTTTCAGTAGTTCAAGAAAATGATACAGTGAGCAGTTTCAATACATGTACATCTTGAAACCCAGTGGAACGGGGGCAGCGTGGCATCTTTTACGAGTTGATCTCCACCGAGAACGAGTGGATGTTCAAGTTCGCGGTGCCGACAAAGGGCTCCGTACCGGTCTGGATGGCCTGGACGTACTGCGGAGGAAGTCAGTATCGCAAGCGGCAGGTTCACAAAGGCACCCGAGCAGTCCGGGTACAGAGAGAGATCGACGCACCTGCGTGGCGGCGACGCCCTGCTCCTGGACGAGGTAGTCTGGGAGAGCGTTGAGTGAGTATCTGTATCTGTATTTATGGCATGCGAGACTCACCGAAGAACTCCTTGAGGTCGACGTTGAAGTCCGTGAGGTCGCCGGTCGAGGAGACGAAGCTTAAGACTTCCCAGTTCGAGTTGGGTCCTGAAGCGTCGCGGTTCAGTACGCCTCCGTCGCTACTCTCTGAGGGCAAGGATATCCTCACCCTTCCAAAGGTTCCAAGTGTGGCCGGCTACAGGGGTGGCAGTGGTGATCTGAGAGCCTACGGGCTGGATACTGCGCCGAATAGCGTCAGCCGAGCTCTTCAAAACGAGGGCAATGAACTGTGACGAACCCGCCCTTGCCGGACAGCCAGATCATACTGTGGAACCTTCAGTTAGGGATATCATCCACGTGATAGTCCAAGGCGGCGTACATCTCATAGGAGGAAGCGCTCGAAGCCGGCTCGCCGCTCTGTGCCGTTCCGAACCCTAAGGAATAGAAGCTCAGCGCTCAAAGCCCGTCATTGTCATCCAGTTCACAAAGGAAACCTCACAGATGTCGTAGCTGACGTCCGCACGGATGCCATCGGAGATCTTGTCGTACGACCACGACCAAGCGGTCGGCGCGGACTTGATGTTCTGGAGCTGTACGCCCTTGGCTGTGTTGTGCTCAACGTTCGCGTCTAAATGCTCGCGTAAGAATCACATCGGCATGAGCGCGGGGGCATCGACGCACAAGACTTGACGCTGTTGTCGCTGTTCGCCCAAGTCCAGTTCGTGAACCTGTAGCCGATTCACTCAGCATCATGGCACCGTTCTTCGACGACAATGAGATGCCTTACCAAGATACCTCGTTGCCGTTTGTACTGACGAGCGTAGACGTTTGACTGCCAACGCCTGCAAACTCGCCCCACAAGTTCTGGCAGAGCGTGAACGCGCCCGCGGCCTCGCAGGTGTACTGCCCCGAGATCTCCTGTGCGGAGACGATGCCGGCCAGAGCGATGGATGCTGCGAGTAGTGATTTGAGTACGGCGGGCATGATCTCTTGTCACTGATTGGTGATGTGGCTTAAGGAGTGGGTGGGTCCGCCGTTATAAGGGTGGAACGCACTCTTTTCGGATAATCTTCTGCTCGACTAGATGGTTACGTCGTTCGTCATCGTATACAGCCAAGAAGGTTTAGAAGCGGTGGCGAGGCGAGCTTGATGTCCGTTTCGCCGAACTTCACCGTCATATGCTAGCATAGCGCCACACGCTGACGGCCATTCGCGATGAGAGCAATCGACACATGATTGACAGGACAGGATATCAGATAAGACAGGTCCAGGGTATAGTGTACAGTAGTCGTGTCCGCGAATCCACAGCGACAAATATGATATCTGGAGATCATCAGTCAGTCTGATCCTCTGCAAGATGCGACGGCGATGCACACTCACAATGAAGGAAAAGGCGCCGCGGCAATAACTTCGGCACCGCGCGGAAAAGTAGGGTGAAGTCCACAGTCACAAGATGGCGAACGAATGGAGCGAAGGATGAAGACGGCTTGAACATCGGTAGAGAAGGAGGTGGGGATGTGCACCAATTGCAAATCATAACTCCATTGGCGTCCCGATGGTTCATGCGTCCATACACAGCTTGAACGTCGGGCGCGCGCACTTGATCACACCTGCGCCGTGATCTCCTGGCGCGCCTCTGGTTCGTGCTTCTTTCCCGACGCTCGTAAGCGCCAGAACGACAATCCCGCACGCCGCTTGCTCTTCGGCTCCCCACCGGCCAACGCATGATGCCCAACGATGCTCTCCCGCTTCTTTCTCCTCCCGTTTTTGCCCTCTTTCCCCTCCTCCTTGTTCTTCTCCCGTGCCTCTCCATTCTGAGGACCGTCTGTATCATCACGGCTCGGCCGCTTGTTCTCCCCACTTTTTCTACTCGCATCAACGGTGAACATCCCCAATACGCTCGCCCAGAGACTATTGGCGTTCAACCTGCTCGGTTCCGCAATGACCGCTTGATCGGCCACCAGTGCCAAAGCGCGAGCTTCACGTGTATCGCGTCGGGCGACGATGGATGATGGTGGCGGATGCTCGTCGCTGTCCAATGCCCAAGCGAGGGACCAGTTCGCTCCTAGGATCGCTGCATTCAAGGCGCCTCCTTCTCCGTCGGCCTTCCCATCACTCTTCCTCCCCTTGCCCTTCTTCACTTCTCCCTCTTGAGACTGCCTCTCCAAATAATGCTGCAACCTAGCCAAATGCGCCGCACTGCTCTCCGGCACCTCTTTTGCAACTCTCATCCTCTTCTTCCCGATGCGTTTGATCTCCCTCTTATACTTCGCATCCATCTTGGCTTTGCCGTCCATGTAGCGGACGAGCGCGGCCTCTGGAACCACTCCGACTTGCTCTTCGGGTACGGTGAATGCCGAGAGGGTGGATTGGGGTTCGAGGGGGCGGACGACGCCGGATGTTGAGATGCGTTCACGGATCATGGGTGCTGGAGGGTTCGGCCAGGGTGGGTTGGATTGAGTGTAGACGATGTTATTGCCAGCAAGAACGTCGGACGGCGCGTGCGGTGCACTGTGTTTGTGTCGTGGACCAGCAACGTCTTCGGACGGCTCCTTCCTTGGTACCGCAAGTGGCAGAGTCGGAGGTGTCGGTTGATTGGCCTGTGTTGGAGTGACGGTGGCGATGGGTGAAAAGGGTGGGCCGTTCGCGGTGGGTGATGAGGGTAGCTGAGGTTCTCGAGGCGACTTCGGATGCGGAGACCTCGACCTCCGCCTCAATGAAGCCAGACTGCTCGACAACGACAACCTCGACATACGTTCCCTCAACGGTCTCACATCCGCGTTGCTCGCATCGAGTGACTTGGCCCTCTCCAGTCTCTCCACCTCCGAGTCGGACGGCTGTGTAGCGGACGACACGGCCGTCATAGGCGTCGGAGGCTGACTTGGAAATTTTGGTGCGGTTTCGGAGGTAGGGGACGCAACGACCGGTTCGTCTTGGAGGATGGTTATGTCCGGGGGTATCGAGTCAGAAGACGTGGAGGGGCGTTGACGAGGGTCGGTGGAGTAGACTTGATTGCAGAATGTGGCCATTGCTCTGAAGCAGTACTTGGCAGGCGTGGTGAAGGGGAAGAGGACAGGCAGTACATGTGCGGCATCTGTACCAGTATATGTGTTAGCTGCCATGTACACGACATGAGGCGCGAATAGACGTACCGTCGTAAACCTGCAAATGCACCGGAGTGGGCACCATGTTCTCCGGCGCAAGATCCTTGAATCTCGGATACACATCCACCACCTCTTGCTTGATGGGAAATTTAGCCGGGTCCGCCGCCCGATGGGCAGTATAGATCCCTTCATCCCTCAACACCTCCCTATCGCTCACAATCACCAGCAACGGGCAGAGGCCACCTAGATACGATAGCGCGGCGCTGACGAGCGGGTGCCGAACAAGTGCGTTGGGGCAGTAGAGTTGCAATTGGGAGTGGATTTCGATCTTGGGCTTCGAGGGGTCGTTTGGGTCGTCTATTGTTACCGTCTGGTCGCCTGTGCCGCCTGCACTGAGGGGTGGGAGCTCGACCATTGACTCGGAACGATGTGGCGGGGCTTGTCGTTCTTGTGCGATATTCGTATCGACGTTGATCCCACTGCCTTTCCTGCCATGCCGATGAAACGCAGCGCGCACGCTTGCTCTCAATCCATCTCTGACTCTCGCGTTCACGCCGTCTGGCGGAGGAGGCCACAAGCTAGACGGTTTGTGCAAGCTTAGTCCTGTGGCAGGGATGACGTCCGTCGTGGTGTTTTGGTAGATGGAGGGGAACGAGTGTGTGAGGTCACACCAGGGCGAGACGAGGATGCCGCCGGCTGGTAGAGGTAGACCGGCGTCGCGGATGACCTGTAGAAGCGCGGCCGTGAGTCCGCCGCCTGCCGAATCACCGCATACTACTATGTCAGATGGAGAGACGGCACGGTGAAGGGCGCCTTCGGGTGGGTTGATGAGGTACAGGTCTGATTGACGGCTAATTAGCGGAGAGAAGCATAAGGTGAAGAGTGAACATACAGGCTGCGAGGATATCCTGGATTGCACATGGGAAAGGATATTGTGGCGCGAGACGGTAGTTGACAGCCAGTAGACGCCCGTGTATCTTGCGCGCCATCCGCTGCATCGTGTACCTCTCCTGATCAATACTCCCGAAATAGTAGCCCCCTGCCCAAACCAGTTAAACACATGCAACGAGCAATATTCAAATGCGGTAGGCGCACCTCCATGAAAGTACAAGATGCATTTGAGGTTGTCCATCTCTGCCCGATAGACATCTTCGATATCGTCGCTTACATCCGATGGGAGTGAAGGACCAGCGTCGGTAGATGAGCCAGTGTTGAAGAAGTTGAAGCCCGTCGTGGGCTTTCTCCCTCCGGCTGCCTCTCTCGCCTTCCTCTTCGCCTCTTGCTGGTCCTTCTTCGAGCACATCCACTCTGCACTCACCCTGTACCCCTGTAAGCGCGCACTCCAGAATAGGGAAGCATGCATCGAGGAATACGCACCCGCGAATGCCGCGAACCTGCCACCATTTCGTTCCGCCGACTGTCCGCTTCATGTTCTCTTCACCTCCGAACGCCGAAATTAGGTGTTCGGCAGCAGAGTCGCAGGAGGACATTGGGATTGTCACTCGTACAACGTGGTTGGCTGGGGTAGAGGGTGTACGAGTGTTTGAGAAGGCTTGCAGCTCTTCGACTGTGTGTCTGGCATCCGTGTCAGCCTTCACAATTGTATGCCTGAGCGTCGAACAGCGCGTACTTGGCTGATGCCTGCGACAGGAATGACTATAATCCAGAGTGTATCAGTGACTTGTAGGCTGGGATGTAGGGATGCCACGCACTCGGACGATATTGAAGACTTCGTCATACAACAGCTCGTCCTTCCTCAACGGCACGGCGTCCTCATCCTGCTCAATATAATGCTTGAACAGCGTCTCAAGGAATATGGGTCCCAGTCGCAGTCCTGCGTTGCGGGTTAGCGCATTCGGCGCCATAGCGGACGACATCCCGGCCCTGGGCTGGGGTGATATAGATATAGGCTCGGGTCCGAGGGCCGGAGGTGGAGGAGAGAAAGAGGCGAGCTGGGATTGGGTTGCATTGATCGTATACGAGACAGTTCAACTTTAGCCTGTCAGCGTTTGGCGCGCTTGGCGGGGCGCCCACGATCATCGTGTGGTCGGCTGCGTCATCGGCCCGCGGGCTTCTTTGCGAGCTGACCACCATCACGGTACTGACTCGCGGACTATGCGCGCTTTATCAGCGTACTCTCCCTCACCCTTGAATGCATACAACACTTTCCTGGCTTGAAAAGCAAAGTGCCGGTTTGCTGGTAGCACCTTAACGGGTACAGTGCGATCACTGTGGCTCGGACATGGAGCATCGACGTTCCTGTTTTTGGTCACTGGGTCTACTTCGTTCGTCCGACTCGCATATCCCTCGTATCGCATCTGTCTATTAGCATGCTTCTAGCGTGACGAGTGCTCTATTCACGATCATGCTTGGTGAACTGATATCACGCCGTGATTCCTATAGACGGGTCATAGTCCATGGCTGCACTTGCAGCCCTGTCAGGCGCTCGCGAACGTCCACGAGTCTCTCGATGGCTCCTTCACGGACTTAACCGAGACTGGCTATCCGCACCACTTTTCTATGTTATGTGTATGCTTTTATCCGCCCGGACAAAAGATGAGAACTCGAAGCGGTCTCCACGTTCACCCGACGGCCAGGCCAGTTCTGCAGCAGGCTTTACTGTTCTGTAAAGTACAGATGATGAAGACATCAACCGCTGCGCACGTTGACCTATGAAGGACCCCTTTAGACTCCAAAGGCCCGCCTCTGGGAGTCGGCTCACAAGGAACATACGTATCTGCGCGTGACTGCACTCTGCCATCTCGCTTTGTGAGGTCATGCCATATCCCCTCGGACGCGCCGAAGCGCTCTTATGCCTTGGACTGATACATTCGAATCGCGGAGAGATTCACTAACGCTGTATTCGACAGCGACAACGACGACGACGCTAGATCGCATCAGTCGGCATCCGACACGACCTCATAGCACAATCTGCAGTGATGCGAGCTAGGGGAAAGGGTATTCCGCGTGGTTGTCGGAGAAGGATGTCCGAGATATCGTGAGCAACTGCGACTCGACTTTCATCCATACACAGCGGCGCAGCGTTGGTTTGGAAAGCCTTGGGCACTGTATTTGACATTGTAACTCAAACGTGGTACAATCGTTCTCCCATGTTTGATGATGTATTCCGAGCAAGACAGTCTATGTGTTACTCTACGAAAACGTGAGAGTACGAGAGGCCGGCCGCAGCTGTACGCCAGATGTCGGTAGAGCGTATATGCGCTGCGAGCACTTGAATTGCCACATGAGATAGCATAACGCGGGCCGTGTAAGGCGTGCATACCCCTATAAGCACAAGTACGAGTCCGATGCTCGCTGGCCCAATGGCGACGCCGAATGCGGGGAAGATCGTCGATGCACGGCACGCCAACGTCCGACATCGTCCGACCACGCACTGAAGCGCTCAGCCTGAGGTTTGGAAGATAGAGCCTGAACATTGGGCCATGTTCCGACCGACTCTTAACTCGCATAGAGCAACAGCCGGAGACGGTGTACGCGTCAGTGGCAGCGGGAAGGAGAGGCGTTCGGCAAGGTTCGCCGAGCGTTCCGTGGGCGTGGGTCGTGGGAAGGCAGCCGACGCGACGCGTAGAAATTTCGAAGCCAGCGCGACTTGGTGCTGTCATCGTCTTGTTTCCTTTCCACCGTCATGCACTCCCTTATCCGCGCCTCCCGCACCGGCAAGTATGCTGTACGTTCATTTCTTTCTGTATAGTATGCACTGCATACTTATACTACTCCCAGGGCCTCTCGCGCAACATGATTGCGAGGAACATGAACTCCAAGGTCAACGGTGCGTACATTCGACGTGGCAAGTCTCCAAACATATCCTGAGTGTATGCGTAGGCCCGGTCATCGGCATTGACCTTGGGACGACCAACTCTTGCGTGTCCGTGATGGAGGGCAAGACGGCGCGTGTGATTGAGAACGCCGAGGGTGCACGCACAACACCCTCCGTCGTCGCCTTCACCAAGCACGGCGAGCGCCTCGTCGGTCTCCCGGCGAAGCGTCAGGCGGTTGTCAACCCGCACAACACCGTATTCGGCTTCAAGCGTTTGATTGGTCGCCAGTTCAAGGACAAGGAGGTCAAGGACGACGCTGCTCACTGGTCCGTTCACTTCCTTCCTTTTCAATTTTAGCGAAGGCTAATAGTCTATCAGGCCATTCAAGATTGTCGCCCAATCAGACGGGAGGCCAGCGATTGAGGTTGACGCCAGCGGCAAGCCTCAGAAATACGTGCGTAATGACATTATGCTGTGTCGTATGCAACTTCTAACGCCGCACGCAGTCGCCCGAGGAGCTCTCGTCGATGGTTTTGGTCAAGATGCGCGAAACCGCAGACCAATATCTGGGCAAGAAGGTCAAGTTAGTATTATTTCGTGACGTGGCGTCAGGAAAGTCATTTGCTGACTCATACTTTTTAGCCATGCCGTTGTCACTGTCCCCGCCTACTTCAACGACGCCCAGCGCCAGGCAACGAAGGACGCTGGCCAGATCGCCGGTCTCGACGTTCTCCGTGTTATCAACGAGCCTACCGCAGCCGCCCTCGCCTATGGTCTTGACAAGTCGGCGAACTCGGTCGTCGCTGTCTACGACTTGGGTGGTGGTACTTTTGATATCTCCATCCTCGAGATGCAGTCCGGCGTCTTCGAGGTCAAGTCGACCAACGGTGACACCCACTTGGGTGGCGAGGACTTCGACGTCGTGCTCGTTCAGCACATTCTTAACGAGTTCAAGAAGGAGGCCAACATCGACCTCAGCCAAGACCGCATGGCTATCCAGCGTATCCGTGAGGCCGCCGAGAAGGCTAAGATTGAGCTCTCGTCTACGTCCCAGACGGAGATCAACTTGCCCTTCATTACCGCGGACGCTACCGGCCCCAAGCACATCAACTTGAAGATCAACCGTAGCCAGTTCGAGGGCCTCGTCGCATCGCTCATCGAGCGTACCCTCGAGCCTTGCAAGAAGGCGCTCCAGGACGCTGGCGTCAAGGCGTCGGATATCAACGACGTTATCCTCGTCGGTGGTATGACTCGTATGCCCCGCGTTGTCGAGACCGTCAAGCAGATCTTCGGCCGCGAGCCCTCGAAGGGCGTTAACCCTGATGAGGCCGTCGCCATTGGTGCCGCTATCCAGGGTGGTGTCCTCGCCGGCAACGTCACGGACATTCTCCTCCTCGACGTCACCCCTCTTTCGCTCGGTATCGAGACGCTCGGTGGTATCATGACCAAGCTCATCTCGCGTAACACGACCATCCCGACCAAGAAGAGTCAGGTCTTCTCGACTGCCGCTGACGGTCAAACCGCCATCGAGGTCAAGATCTACCAGGGCGAGCGTGAGCTCGTTCGCGACAACAAGCTCCTCGGCAACTTCAACCTTGTCGGCATCCCGCCTGCGCCCAAGGGTGTCCCTCAGATCGAGATTACCTTCGACATCGACGCCGATGGTATCGTCAACGTCTCGGCCAAGGACAAGGCGACGAACAAGGACCAGTCCATGACCATCGCCTCGTCGTCAGGTCTCTCCGACAAGGAGATCGAGCGCATGGTTGCCGAGTCCGAGCAGTACGCCGAGGCTGACAAGGCCCGCCGCGACCTCATCGAGGAGTCGAACAAGGCCGAGTCCGTCTGCGCCGATACCGAGAAGGCGATGAACGAGTTCAAGGACCAGCTCGACGCGACGGAGAAGGAGAAGGTCAACAAGCTCATCGGCGAGCTCCGCGCCATCGCCGCGCAGGCACAGTCCGGCGACGCCTCGGTCTCTGCGGACGCCATCCGCGAGAAGATCAACGAGACGCAGCAGGCGAGCTTGGGTCTCTTCCAGAAGGTGTACGAGAAGAGGAACGCTGAGGAGCAGGCCAAGGAGGCGCCCGCTGAGGAGAAGAAGGACAACTAAGCGTGTCCTCTCGTCTGCCTCTCGCTTCCGGTTTTCTGCATCGTCTCGTGCTTCTTGTCCATCGCTGCTTCGCTGTCACTTGCTGTCGCCCTTCTCCCCGTACATTACTCACCTGGCTACCCTCAAAAGCTTGCTTTCATGCCCTCCACGCCCATCATCTTTCCCACTACGCACGCATTGCACACATTTCGTCTATTGTATATTTCGCTTGCCGGACGTACTCTAACCTCGTTCCGTGTACCGCTCTAGTCACTTGTCTCTTACGCTCAACTACAACCCCCCGCTCAGTAGTTATGCCTTGTCGCACGCTCTTACGATAGAAATGCGATCGGGATGTTTTGGATTTCTACCATGGTGTGAACTGTGTGATGCTTTGGAGGCAACGGTGGCGCCGCGAGCCTCGTGTATCGCGCGCGGAGGTCGCGCTTTGACCGCGGCCCATCTTTGCTTTTGACGACCATTATCATGACCTTTGTTTAGTGGCTTCACACTACTGGCAGCCTTTTGATGGGCGCCTCGCTGCAGCGACGTGCTCCCCGTTTGAGGATTGATGCTCTCGAGCCTGCTTGTGGTGAAGAGCGCAGGTAGCATGGTCTTTGTTCAGCATCCCACTAAGACTGGGCGAGGCCACACCCACCAACATAGTATATAAATGCGCCTGGACGATGCGCATTCAAGACCACCTCCAATCTGTCTAATTGTTCCCCATCCACATCCTAACCACCTCTCACTGCCTCCGAAAACCACACCCACAAGATGTCCTCATATACAGCGCCGGCGCCGCCACTATGGATGCTCCCTAACTTTCTCCGCTCAACTTCGCGTGTGTTGCCCGCGTTGACCGCCGGCTCTAACACTCGATTCTACATTCCTTTCACGCTTTCACGTTCACGAAATATTCTGAAGATGGTCTCATCGGTAGGGGAAACCAAGGTCGTTTTGCCTACATCGAGCGCAGCGAGCGATGCCTCGTCCACCACATCTTCTGAAGAGCTGAACTCTCAGAAGTCTGCGGCATCCGGGTCCTCGCTGAAGGATGCGGTCGCGCAGAAGATCGCGGCGCAAGAAGCCAAATCGGGATCTACCACTCAGACGCGTCGAACGCCCCTTCGCGAGCGTGTATCCAACAAGCTCTACGTCTCCACCGGCTCCTCATCCGGTGGCTCGCGCTTCAACGTCCAATCCCTCCGCGCAGCTCTTGCAGCGCCTATCCTTGCCGTTCTCGGTACCGCACGGCCAGAAGAAAGGCCCAAGACCGCGACACTTACTGTTCCCATCTCGTCTTTCCACACCGAAAACCCTACCACCGCTTGTGCGCTAGGGCAGAACGTCTTCCTCACGAGGTCGATGCCGAACCAGCTACCGCCTACGCTCATATGGTCCGACGCAAGCTGGGGCCAGTGGTCCACGGTCGAGGCACGATACATCGTGCACATCATCCCAGGAGAACAAGCCGTGCGTGCATACGGCGAACGACCATACCGCGGCAAACTGCCACCGACTTTCTGGCATTTCGTACCGGATGAAGAGGGCGACCCGAAGGAGGGAGAAGGGACGCATGTGTTGAGGCTGGTGCCGCAACCGCAGGGGCATGGCGGGGAGAGCGCGTTGAGTGTTGAGCAGGTTGCTGAGGCGCTGGCGTTTATCTGGGAGGCCTGGGAGAAGGCAGAGAAGATTCAGAGGAGCCAAGTCGCTTCGTCTTCCTCAGACGCCGACGAAGCTCAGGCCAAGGTCGAGCTCCCGCCCATCCTCTTAACCGCCCCTCAAGGTCTGGCGACAGACGCGAGCCTCGCGGTGTTGGGGCTCGCGTACAAGAAGACGCTCTCGGGCGGGGCGGGGAGGAGAAAGAGCGCTCATACATTGTGGATGGAGATGGTGGATGATGAGGAGAGGTATAGGGGCGAGTGGAAGGAGGCGCTGGGGTACTTGGATTGGGAGGATGTGCAGTTTGTCGAGGAGATGTGGCCGAGGGCTGACTCGAAGGGGAAGAAGAGTGTAGGGAAGTAGCAATGTGTATGCCGCTGGGATGTATTGCTTGACCTGCCACGATTTGTTGTATGTTCACTGTAATGGCAACATGCAAATGCGTCCACCTTGACATTTCCTAGGAGGCCTGACGGACTTCGCGCGTCCGGTCGGATCTCTCATGCGCATGTCTTCATACCGCAGACCCTGAACCCAAGCGCACGAGGGCCAGTCATACATCGTACTAGGACTTGCCTTTATTGTCTCCAGAGAAGGTGGAGTCTGCGCGCGTGGTACACCCGAGCATGTGGAATCTGGACGAACAAGCTTCGTTCCGAGTAAGGTGACATTGGCAGAGCAATCGTGAATACAGAAAACATGAGCACGGACAGTGGAAGCAATTCATAATGTTAAGCATCAATCAGTCCGAGCTGAAGTAAGAGCACAGAGGCAAAGCAAGTATCGTATCAAGAGTTCAAACTGAAAAGAAGCAATCATGGTCGCGAGGGGTTCGAACGCAGCGACCTCTCCCCTAGCTCACTCGCCCCTCCCAGATCGGACCGCGCATCCGTGTACACGCTCACACCGCTCCGACTAGAAGCGCCCGTATTCGACAACGGGGCACTGAGCAAACTAGCGGCGCGAGAACCGGGCGCAGTCAACTCGGTATGCCGCGGCACGACGAGCTGAGCGACGCGTTCGGGTCCACCGCTTGGCCGCAAACGCGCGGGCACATCGCGGGGAGGTGGGGCCGCAATTTCATGTCCGGACTCTGCACCGGAGGTGAAGGAGCGTATTGTGAGCGCTTCGATGGACGACGTATGATCCAGATGTGACGTGGGTAATGGCGGTACGACAGATGACTGATTGTGTGACTGGCCCGTCATCGACGTTTTGCCTGTCGAGGTGCTGGCTGCGATGGACCGTCGGAAGGCTGAGATCAGCGGTCCGGCCGTTGGAATGTGTAGCCATGATGGATGTTCTTCGGATTGGGACTGCGGGGGTGGGGAGGAAGGCGGAGAAGCTGTCGGTATCGAGGTTCGGCGTGTGGATTTGGGTGTGGGTGGGAGGCCGTCTTCGGGCACCGGTGCCATGGGTGCGCGTATGCGAGTGCGAGCGTGTTTGAGAGGTTGCGGTTGCCGTGGAGGCGGGGGTCGTTGGGGCATGGGTGGGCTGTCCGTGGCGTAGGGAGTATACGCGAAGTTGGCGGTGGGCTCGGGTGTAGAGTCATTGTAGGCGTCGTAGTACGTGCTCTCGGGCGTGCTGTGATATTCCCCATCTATGACAAGGCCGTGTCCTGTGCTACTAGCCGAGAGATCGCGATCATGGCCTTGCAACTCCTTCGAATATAGAAGCGGTGCACCAGCCTCTGATGCATGTCGGGCATGAGCGCCGGGGTTCGAAGCGTCTTCAAAGTCTCTCCTAGGACCCCGTCGCGCTACTCTCCTCCTCAGGATAGGAACAATGATGCAAACGAGTCCGAAGACGAATAGGAAGCCGCCCAGGCAAGATACGATGATTATGATGAGCTTCGTGCTGTTATTGTCGCCAGAGTCATCTGTAACCTATATTCGGCTCGTATGTCAGATCGTCAGTACAGTATAGAGCACAGTATACGCACCGGAGATGTCGCCGTAGGAGTACTCATGGTAGTTGGGAAGCAAGAAGCTTAAGCAGGCCGCGTCCGAACCGCGATGGAGCCAAAGGCTTATTTGAACAGAAAATGACGCGCGTGCTGCCCTCAGTCTTGTATGTAAGGAGAATGGTGGCAAACGCGTGAACCTGGGGTATCCCAACAGCCCAATAGAGTTGAAGTCCGATGTTGGACTGGCAGCAATGTATATATATGCGTCGTGGCGGTGGCGAAGAGCAAAGGCACTGCTTCACGCCCACCGTTATATCCGCACGCCGTTCGGTCGTCCGTCCCACGTGGCAAGATGGCAATACTCAGTACATGCAACGAACCGTGTGTTCAGAGGAGTTCCGAGCGTTGAGCCGAAGTAGCTTATCGAAATGACAGAACAAAATGCAACTGATAACGCCTGTGTCCGCTGCACAACTGGAAGTGGAAGCTCGAGAGGCAAAATAGGGGCGTTGGACTGCCACGTGGTTCGTAGCTGAAGGTTCCCAGCTCTCTCACGCAAGTTCGTTACGACCATCACCAGGACCAACAACGTACAACTATGACGGAGCCAGGCCGTAGAGATCTTACTCAAGGACCCTGGTATTGTGACTGGAACTGGTGTAGGATGTGAGGACCATATTTACCAAAATGATCCAGGCATCGCGCTGACTACTTCGGTAACGCCTCAGCAAGTTCACCGATCCGAATGAGCTAGGAAAACATGTGATGGAACATATAGACGACGACTACACGGCCGGACTCCTTGCATGTCGGAAGTCAGATGCAGATCGCCTACGCCGTACCCTGGAAGGACTTGGTAAAGATTGACATTCAGCTTTGATGGTATCTATATGCTGATTTCTTGTAGACAGTGTGAGCTTGAACTTGCAGGACAGTCAACCTCAATCTCAGTCGCAGTCTGTCAAAGATGGTGCAGTGAATAGACCGGCAGGCAATCGATCGACAACGGGACTGATTGCTGCTCCCCTACGGGCCCGAAGTCGTTCGCGCGATGATAGCGACGAAGAAGGACGGCCTCACAAGCGGATGCGTCCGTCGTTCGCGGACGTTGATGCTGGGTCTTCCCCAGATGCGGAGATAGCATCTTTACCAGACTCACCAGATATCTTTGCTCAACCTCCAGACTCCAATCTTAAGCACCTCCCTCCGTCGCCTTCCCCTGCTGCTGTAGATCTGACTGCGTCTCCGGGACCCTACAAGTCGAAGCGGCCATGGCTCTTACCCGGTTTAACAAGCTCTATACCAGAACCACGGCCGTCGACGACCCAAGAGCGGCTATCTAAGGAAGTGAATTCTTTGTCGCACGAGCAGCCCATCGTTCCCGCGGACCCTTTGCTCATTGGCTCGCATACTCAACCCCAATCACACGGCGACAATGGATATGGCGAATGGATGGATGATATTATGAGCCAAGCGCCGTTCTACCACGTATGAGCCCTCTCATTCTTGGTTTGGTCTGCGAGTGATGTTACTTAATACCATGTCAATACACTCATTCCGAAGAGGCGCATTCATGTCTACGACCTCACGTACCTCGTGTGATCTCACCCTGTATCGATACCACATCATTTCCAATCCCCTGGGAGCCCCCCACTCATTCTTGCGTGCTCGCTCTGATGCCGGGTCTCGACTGTTGCCCTCCAGTAGTGGCGCATCGTTATCACATATCGTGGTGCCCCTCTCCGTCACACCACTGACATAGCAGCAAGGTTCTGGTTGAACCAATCTACAGTATGCGCCAGTGGGTCTACCTCGGCTTTCAAGAACTAGCAGGATTATGCGGCGAGTTCGGATGCTCCGCGATGATCGTCGATGGAAGGTGGGTATGTTCGAATCTTATCGAGAATGCCGTACTGAACTGGTCCTTGCAGGGCGAACGCAAGACTACGCGACTTCCATTCTGTCGAATCTCTCTCAAGACGAAGCTCGCGACCTTGGCCACACGCCACTGCGGCGAGAGAAGTCCCGCTCTCGTAAAGGCTTGCCGTTACGCGACGCGGCGATTTTGTGTGCGCCGAGCACGTACCACAAGATCTGCGGAAACTCAAGCGCCTTAGATGATCAATGCAGGCATCTTGCCGCCTTGCATGCTTCGATGTGTATGTGAGATCTGTTTTCTGTCTGGAGAGCACCGCGTTCACTACTATATCGAACGGATAGATCTCACAGCGCTGAGAACGCCGCGCCTTCAATGACGCCCTTGGGTATCTCTGAGGCCGCACGATACAAGCCGCCCCCAACCAGAGATGCAAGTTTTACCTTACTGGGCAAACCAAACGTATGCCTGCGTGTCAAGATATAGACGCTTTGGCCCAATGGCAAGTTTCTGTCGAAGCGTGCGGCACAGGAGCCGGACCAAACATTGCCTCGAGGCCGAATACGGTGCGATCTAGGAGCCGACGATGCTTCTTCTGCAGGCTGCAGGCTGTAGCGGCCCATCCGTCCCCGACATCGGCCTGCATTAGACGTCACGGGTTGCGTTGATGACCGAAGAGATCGTAGAGTCAACGCGACCCACCTCTGGCGTCAAGATAGACTCTTCCAGCGTCTGTCGATTCGTCGAAACCAGATTTCTGCTGGCGATGCACGCCAGGTGGCGTACATACCATCACTGTCGTCTTATGGGTCCAGAGATCATCTATCGACAATGGCGGCATCGGATGGCTTGTAGGAATCGAGGGCGTTTTCTCCTTGAACGCGCTTTGCAATGGCCTTGCTCCGTTTAGTATGGATGGTTGCGCCTTTACCTCAGCTTTCCGTTTTTCCGTCTTCTTATGTCTTCTAGACACGCTGTGTAGCACAACGTACGTTGGCTCAGTTGGGCTACGGGTACCTCGGCCCTGCTTATCGGCCCTTCATCTTGCACGAGGGTGGAGTAACTTGCCGCCACTTCATCGTCCTGTTGTTGGGTCCTTTCGTGATCCCCATAGACTTGGGCTGTAAGGCGACGCATTTGACTCTCCGGCACGTTGTAAGATAAGCGCCCGGTCTAGTGCACCGCAGAAGCATCGACGATATGGAGTATCGAGGGACGTCAGATTCGGATCTCCCATGACTGGCAGGATCTCTTCTCGATGGACGCATATATAGTACGGTCCACCTTACCTCACCAGCTGATAGCCTTCCTCTAACTCATACGATGTCCGCAGACTCCTCAACGTCCACTTTAGCCCCCAACGAGACGACCTCGCTCATAACGCGCACGTCCTCAACCTTCACCGAGGATGCCCGTAGTGCCGGTCACTTCACCCTGAGCGCGAAGCATACAGCCCGAGAACTCCTCTTACTGCTTAGGGACTCAACTCCCGGTGCGCCTTATCCTCCCAGAAACTACGCTTGCTGATCCTATGCCATCTCTAGTCGTACTTTCATATGTTCTTCAGCACTCAATCTGCACGGTCGCCGTCATAGTAGCGGGTCGATTAGGTCCTGAAGAGTTGTCGATTGCAGCATTCAGCCTGATGTTGACATTTGTCACAGGCAAGTATCTGCGCTCCCCTATTCACCAAGTCTTGATCCCATCTCCGTTGTCACAGGCTTTGTGGTCGCTTTGGGAGGATCGACAGCTCTCGATACTTTCGGGTCTCAGGCGTTCACTGGCGGCAAGCGTTCGACAGATCTCTCCGTGCATTTCATGCGTTGCATCATTGTGCTCTGGATGTTCTTCATTCCAATCGCAATCCTATGGATCAACGCGGAGCCAATACTTCTCGCTCTTGGACAAGAACCACTCATTGCTCGAGGCACACAGAGATTCCTGCGAGTCATGATCGTCGGAGTCCCAGCGTATATCGCTTTCGAGAGCCTAAAGAAGTATCTTCAATGCCAAGGTAGATTCCAAGTCTTCGAAATCGCGCGCACGACCGCTGATAATCTCTGCGGGAACCTAGGTATCATTCATGCACCTACTGTTGTTCTTCTGGCCGTCTTCCCTATCAATGTGGCACTCAACGTGGCCCTCGTGCACTACACATCCCTGGGCATCATGGGCACTCCGCTCGCCGTGTCTCTCACGTTCTATATCGCTTTCACACTCCTAGCGTCCTACACGGCGCGGTCATCCCAGCATAGGAAAAACCAGACATGGGGTGGCTTCCGCTTCCGAGTCATCCTGAACTTTCGCGGATGCATGTCCTTCACGAAGCTTGCTCTCCCCGGCGTACTCATGGTCGGCACCGAGTGGGCTGCGTTCGAGATAGTGGCGCTAGCTGCTGGCCGGCTTGGGAGTACTTCTCTCGCAGCGCAGTCTATCATCATGACCTCTGACCAAAGTGAGTTCCGTCTGAGCTTCAACTCTGAGGTCCGGCTCTCACATACACGGCAGTCCTCAACACCGTACGTCTTCTTCCGATGCCTACGCATATGATTTCTTCACCTGCCACCAGATACCCTTCGGGATAGGTTAGCTCGCCGATGTCTTCATCGAGGTGTCTCTTCTGACTAGCATCCGTTCTGACAGGTGTCGCTGCGTCAGCTCGAGTGGGGAGCCTCATCGGCAGCCGCTCGGCCGCTGGTGCCCGGTTTGCGGGGCATCTGTCGGCTTTCGCCAGCGTTCTTGCTGGCGCTACAGTGATGATTCTTCTGCTCGCGACTAAAAACGTAAGACGGTCTCCGCCATCCCATGATTTCTATTCTTCTGATCCATCCCAGGTATTCCCATACATGTTCACCGACAACGGGCAAGTCGCGCAACTCGTGAGCCAGGTCATGCCCCTTCTTGCGTCTTTTCAGGTGAGAGCAGAAGCTGCCGTCTTCACGGCGTATCTAAAGGTATGATAGATTGCGGACGGGCTGGCGGGTTCGTGTGGAGGTGTATTGCGGGGTCAAGGTGAGGATCATGCACGTTCGGTCGTGCGCCTCGACCACTAACGTTTTCCATCAGGACGCCAGCATCTCGGCGCGGTCTTCAACGTCGTGGCATATTACATCCTGGCGCTGCCTATAGGCATCTCTCTGGCATTCAAGTATGATCTTGGGCTGGCTGGTCTCTGGATCGGTGCGCTTCAGGCGTATACGTGAGATTCTGTACTGATTCCAGCATCGTAGGACAAGTGATCGGGCTTTTTGTCGTCGGCATCGCCGAATACGCCGTTGTCTGGCTGGGAACGGACTGGGAGCGTGAGGTCGAGAAAGGCGCAGATCGTAATGCGGCAGAAGCCCTTCGGCAGCAGACTCTCGTCGTTCGCGATGATGGCCGTGTTTAGCCAGGACTTCTTGTGACTAATGAAAGCATGCGTCGTATGTATGTACATAGAACTTATGTCGGTGGCAAGCAAGAAGCAATACAATAGTGTACAGAGCACATGAATCTCACAGCTTAGCACGCGAAGGCAGCTGAATGCCTTCACTGACGAGCACCTTCTCCGCAGCATGGCCAAGATATGGGAATGACGCTGCATACAAGGCCGCCTTCTCCGAACTTGCCTGCCGCCGGGCGTATCTCGCCGCGATACCCTGCGCAATGATGGCCAGCTGCGCGCGGTCTTCGTTAGCTTGCGCCACAGAACAACCTAGTGGTACGTACGCGCATAAGCATCCAACTGCGTACAAAGATCATGTCCTTTATGGGGTACGCAAGACCCATGAGCCGGCAGTACTCGCGCTCGATGTCCGCGAGCGCTATAGGCATGCCATCTGCTTCGGTTGCGTTCTTATAGCTACGTGTCGTCATTGGCTGATCGGCCGGTACTCCAACCTCTTGCCAGTCAACTGCCCAAGGCATAGTCATATTGCCTAGATCCGCCAGCTAAAAGTGCAAATTGGCATCATTGTCAAAGCAACGATTGACGAGGAGTACATACAGGGCTACCCAGGGTGCATAGTTCCCAGTCGAGGATGCCGATGACCCGGTTCTCAGTGGGGTGGAAAATGAGGTTATCCAGCTTATAGTCACCGTGCACAATGCGTAGTCCGAGAGGGCGCTCATCAGGCAGATGTTTCTTGTACCAATCGACCATGTCATCCCATCGCGGGATCTTGCCAACCTGATCGGCACCGTCAATGCATGAAACGGGGAGAGCGGCTATCGCATCACGTACCTCCTTCCCGGTGTCGATGTCTTTCACAGCAGCTTGTGCTGCAGAAACGGCCGTCAGGGCTTTAATCTGCCTCGGGAAGTAGTCCGAGGATGGTCCAAAGTTCGACAACTCGAGCGCCGCGGGGTCCAGGGAAGATAGCCTTGTGAGCGCTGCTACCGCCGAGAGCCAACTGTACGCAATCTCAATGGGGTATGCTACCTCTTTCAAGATGGTGACTTACCACTCACGCCTGTCCTTTGCGTTTACCTCCGGCATATTCGTATCCGTGAATATGCGTCCTTCAAGAAACTCCATGATATAGAACGGTGTTCCAATCACACTGGTATCTTCGCAAAGAATGAAGGGCTCCGGTACAGGTACTCGAGCATCTGTGGGCGTCTTGGGATGTATATTGTGTTTATGAATTGCGTTGAGGACCGTAAACTCGCGCTCGACTTGATGTGCCGTCTTCGAGACAAGTGCGCCTGCTGGCTTCTTCCGAAGAACAAAGCGCGTTCCCCTGCGCAATTCTTCAGAGGCTGTTACTCCTTCGGAAGACGTATGGCGTACCTCGAGTCTGCCAAGAAGTATGTCGGGTTTGACTACGACAGAAACCATCAGCGGCGCTTCCCGGCCACACCCAAGCATAGCGGTATACCTGCCCAAACTGACATAGGTTCAGCACCTTGACGCGCCGCTGCTACCGATGTGTGGCGCACCTTGAACTGCTTAACAGCGACCGGGGCTCGCACTGCCGGCACACTCTTCTTAAGGTATGCGTTGAGTCTGTCCACGTCGATATTCGCACGGACTTCGCCGACTTCGCCTCCAACCTGTTGAGGCTTCTTTGCGGCAGTCATTGTAGTGGGGGCAAGAGTACAAGATGCAGATGCCAAACATGATGGAATGCGGGGTAAAGGTTGCCGGTGGTCGGGAACCGGAGACCCCAAGACCGGGCACACGTGCAGTTCGAGCGTCCTTGATGACAGTTGCTTCCGACCACCATGATCCACATCGCAAGGCAAAATGTATAATAATAGTCGACTACTCTGAGCGACCGATGACATTAGGAACAGAGTATAGTACTTGACATTCAAGAAGCTCCGGAAGATCTACGCATGGTGTGGATACTACGAGGTGATACATTCATTTTGACGTTATTGTGGGACGTGTACAGACATTGAGGGAACCGAGTCCATCAACCTGACCCTAGTGCCTTGGCACGCGACCGCCGAGAGCTTGGAAGACGGCGTCGCCCGACACGTCCGTCCGCGCGTTCTTGAAGTAGTTCGAGACAAGGAACGCGACATCTGCAAGCTGTGTGAGGATACCGAATACAACAGGAGTCCTTCGACACTCACCGAGGGATTGCTCGAAGTTCAGGCGAGGGTCGCAGAAGCTTTGGTAGCGCAGGCCGAGCTCCTCTTCAGAGAGCTCCATGCTACCGCCGAGGCATTCGGTGACACTGAACCCGGCGTCGTCGACCTCACCAGTGAACTCGAGACTCACGCCGTTCATGCGAGAACCGCACTCGGCATGAATGCGCAAGCAGGATGTCAACTCAGAGATGATGGTACCGAAGTTGCGCGTCTTAATGCCAGCTGGGGTCGTTTGGGTGCTATTGCTATGATCAATATCACGATGCTCACGAGCAGGACTATGGTCACGTACTTGCCGTGCATGGGATCACAGACCCATGCTACCGGGTGGTCGCTCTTCTGCACGGCGGCGATGTGCGCGGGCAAGAAGTCATCGATCTACGAGGCGAAATGAGACCGAGTTGGGAGAAGAGCCGGCATCCTACGAACCTTCCCTGCGCCGTAGCGGGTGATCAACGAGACACGGCCCTCTTCGCGATCAGGGTTGACGATGTCAAGAAGTCGGATGAGCTCCTCGCTCTTCATCGAGGGGCCGACCTTGATACCGATGGGGTTGCGGATGCCACGGAAGTACTCGACATGGGCTCCGTCTATCTGGCGCGTACGGTCGCCAATCCAGATGAAGTGAGCAGAGGTGTTGTAGTAGGCAGAGTCGTCCTCGTTCGAAGGCGTGTGCGCTCGGGATGCAGATCGCGACTTCGCAGCGGAACTGGCGTGGGTGGCTACGCCAGGGATGGGGAACTTGCGCGTCAAAGCCGTTTCATACGGTAACATCAGACCCTCATGGCTAGTCATCATGAGCTCGGTATGATCTTTCAGCGTGCTAGTACACTGACCTGGTGTAGATATCGACTTCGCCCAGGGCTCCGCGTCCTCCTCCACGCTCGAACGGAAGAGCGTCTTGGCCGTTCGCAAGACCAATCGTGCGGGTAAAGTCCAGCGCAGATGCCAAACCTGCGGTGATCTCCTTGTACTCCTTTCTGTATGATGGTGAGCACTCGAATAACGGCCGGTTCGGGCGTCTGCCACTTACCTAAGATTGGCGGAGCGAACATGCGCAAGAGACCAGTCCCTCGGGTTGTTGCGGTTCAGGGAGGCGAAGCCGGAGGTGAGCAGACCACGCATGTAGTTCAGGGTCGTAGTCGAGTGGAAGTACGCGCTAAATGGCCTTGAGATGATACTTGCGAATGGACATACGTTAATCATACCTGAGCAAGCGCTCTGGGTCGGGTGTACGATCATCCGTGCTCAATCTAGAGAAGATCAGCTCGCTACGTTCAAAGGTCTATACGACCGGCATACCCGTTCACATTATCTCCTCTATGATGCGATCGTGAGTACACGAGTGAGGCAGAAAACTGATGAACATACCGGAAGCTCGGTACCTCTCGGTCTCCAATCTTCTCTGTAGCACTGCTCCTCGGTTTCGCGTATTGGCCAGCGATGCGTCCAACACGG
This sequence comes from Peniophora sp. CBMAI 1063, assembly GCA_900536885.1. Classification (NCBI taxonomy): domain Eukaryota; kingdom Fungi; phylum Basidiomycota; class Agaricomycetes; order Russulales; family Peniophoraceae; genus Peniophora; species Peniophora sp. CBMAI 1063. The sequence goes on from UWZB01000590.1 coordinate 26,322, forward strand.
ACCTGATTCTGATGTCAGTACGTGTCGAAAGATAGATGTCCTCGGGCTTACAACAGGAACCCGAGCACCCCAGATGAGAACTAGCGAGAACGACAAGATCAGCCCGATCTTGGCCGTGATGTTTTGCTGGAGAGGGATGTCCGGTCAGAAAGCAAACGGAGATGAAAAGGAAGGGAGGCGGACATGAGTGCATGCGTCGAAGCTCTCGGCGCAATCACCCGCATGAAGGAGGAAGGCTTCGTTGCGTTGGACTTGAGCCAATTGGTGCCTCAAGCGCTCGATCTATGGGAGCATGAGCGGGAGAGGGAGATGCACGGCGAGAGTGCAGGCGAACCTCCGACGGAGTGACCAGAGGAGGTAAATGAGAGATTTTGGAGATAACACTGACAACCACGTTTAGCGTGACTCGCATCACCGCACCGACATCGAACGTACTTGTTCAGCTTCGCTTCATCCGGGTACACGACGGGCTATATGGTAGGTTGGGCGGAGTCATAACAGGCCGACCGCTGTGATGCGCACCTGAGCGACAGGCTTGCTTTGCCAGGAAGTCGGCGTCCACTGGGAGTCAGACATGTTGATAGATTGAGGGATATGGAGTACAAGACGAGGGCAAGTAGAATGCGCGGCGTTAAGAGGCTCGGTGCTAGGGCAAGTTCGTCGAAGAGATGCAGATGCTGCTGTATGGTTGGTGCTTTCTAGCAACTGCGTTTGCAGATGCTTTATACAAAGTGCGATTCAAAGCAGTGACGGTTGATACCCGCCGAACGTCCTGCGATCTTTGGGCGTTGTTGCACGAATGTCCCCCTGGCGCAGATTGTGGGTGTTTATTTTTGATATCGCCATGAGTCGATCAAGCCTTCGGCATCTTTCGGCAGATCCCGTGTTTGCGCCCGCCCAACTCGGCGATCTGACCGACATTTTCCATTGGACGAGCACAGGCCATTGGCGATCCCATTCATCGCTAGACTGAACATAGAGCATTCATACAAGCTATGAACACTGCGAACTATGATGCTACGGTTCCGCTGGAGGAACGCCGTGCATGGAGTGTAACACATCCATCACAACCCCAGATACCCCGCGGTTTCACCCATACAGTTCTAGCAATAGCGTGATCCAATGGCGGCTCTCTACGTGTCACTCACACCGTGCAGTCAACTATGACCGACCTTGCGTGGTGGTCGCTTGGGAGCTGGCTGGTGATGGCGCCTGTTGCGAACGTGGGCACAAGGCACGAGCTCTGTTCGTTCGACTGCAAGTTCACCGTCTCAGTGGCGCCTCCGCAACCAGTCGCGTTAAAGAACTGAGCGGTACAGCCCACGTCTGTACTAGTGAATGAGCATAGAGTCACGTATACCCAAGGACCAAACGTACTTTCGGGCCCACTGGGGTTGAAAATGAAAGAATAACCGGCCAGGTTGGTGCAAGTGCCCTCAACGAAGGAACCCTTGCTCGGAGCAACGTTTCGCGGGCATGCCACTGGGTAGAAAGCGTCCCAGACCTCATAGTTAGTGACAAATTGGACTGGAACGATCAGTCAGACGCAATCGCGGTATAACATGAGGTGCACTCCTTACTAGGGCCTTGAGCGCAGACGCTAGCGACGGCGGAAAGGACGGCTGAGAGTTGGAGAAGGCGAGGAGAGAGCATGTTTCCTGTGAAGATGCGTGAAGTACCCGCTGCTGGTCGTATCGTGTCACTCAACGACCTCTTTATACTGTCCCGTCCGCTGACCGGCACACTGTACGCCGAACGTCTACCCGCTCTACCTTTCGGTCCTGTTTGTCACCCTATTCAGCTGAGGGAAAGGCATGCGTACGCGGGTAGGCCTGCGAGTGAGTGGCACCCGATTGCGAGCCTCATGCGCTTTCTGAGCACCAAGGGTTCCCGCTCAAACGCGCGCTCATACCCGCGTTCATTCTCTGTCGAGGCCTGGCCCATTGTGCGAGTCAGCATATCCATGAAAAGGGTGTCACTCTCAGCCAAAAGTTGCGCGCTCATGTACGAATCGAGAGAGTGCGCATCGTGTTGTCCCGCCAGCGGTGCCGCTCAAACCAATGAACTGTATGATCACTGTATGGCAGGGTTCCTCGTTGTGCGCACGCTCATACCACCGACCTTCCCTGCCATTCAGTCTACGGGAACTGAGCGGGTAATGGCGACCGTGCCTTGAAAGTCGTTCAGTCCATCAACTGCCAGAGTAATGTCAGTTGAAACGTGCGCTCGTAACCCGTGCGGCAAGTATACCGAAGTCCTAGCGTGGTCGGCGACACACGGCGCCGGATAGCTCGAAACATACTCAAAAGTCTTATGGCGATCTGACATTCTGAGTAACATCGGAAATAGATGTGCGGTCCGGTGAAGGGGTACAATCAAGACTACCACCCGCACGTCTGCACCTTTACCCCCGGCCCACTTCTCCGGCATCAACACCACGAGTCGCTCATGAATCTTCCTACGTGTCCACCTCTTAAAGACGAATGGTAACTGTACACCTAATCCTCAGCACGAGCTCTTTGAACTGACGTAGATCTTGCTTGGACGCACATGGAAGTCAAAGACAGACATTCTCACACCGTGCAGTCCACTATGACCGACTTTGCCCCACCCTCGATCTCGCCGATAGCGGGTGGCGGGAAACTGTACACGGGAACGATGCACGAGCTCTGGGGCTCATTCGACTGCAGCTTGACCGTATCGCTCGAGCCTTCACAGCCCGCCGCCTCGAAGAGCTGGACGGTACAGCCGACATCTATCGTCTCGTGTAAGCTTCACTGTATGGGCCATAGCAAAAGGAAGTGTAGCGCACTTGCGGGACCGGTGGCATTAAATGTGAATGACCAGCCCTCGATGTTGGTGCATTGGCCTTCAATCACGGTACCTTGGGTCGGGGCGATATCCTGCGGGCAGGGAACAAAGTTGTCGGTATCCCAAGCCTGGTAGTTAGCGAGGAGGCGGACTGTGATGTTCAGTCAGCCTCGCTTGTGGTAGACGGATAAGTGCTCCTTACGCGGGCTTCCTTGGGCGCAGACACTGGTGACAGCGGCAAGGACGATTGAAGACTGGTAGATATGAGACGAGAGCATGCTTCCTTCGTTGATGAGCCGCGGATGTTCGCTGCTGCTTATCCTGTCCGCAAGCTGTCCTCTTTATACTGCACCGTCCGGGCACCGGCACCCTTACTGTCGAGTCTACCCGTCCTAAGTGTCGGCCCTGTGGACTGACGTGCTTGAAACCTGAGGACAAAGCATCGGCTGGGAACGAGTGAGGAGTGCGTAATCCGCGCGCATACCCGCCTCCATTCCTCGACAAGGCTTCAGGCGCTGTGTGAGTCAATGCTTGCACACTAAGAACGCCAGTGTCAGCCCTAAGTGGTGGCCGTGTCTGACGTGAGACCGTAGGCATCGTGCCCTCTACCAACCTGCGGCGGCGCCGAAGACGGCTGCTCATGCCCGCGGCCTTCCCTCCATATCCAGCGAACGGGAAGGATGCGGCTCACTGACGACGGTGTTTCGATATCACATCCGTCAACCACCGAAGTCTCAGGTAAAACGTGTGTGAGTATCCGTGCTACTCTGAACACTAAAGCACTGGCAAGAGGTCGCCGACGGCGAGTAGCTTGGTGTTGGAACTGCACTTGATGGCCTCGTGATGATTCGGCGCTCTGAATAGCGTCAGAAATGGATATGCGGTCCGGTACCACAGTAGATCTGTACAACCAATGCTACCATCCTCTCCTCTTACCACCCTTACCCCATTTCTCGAGCATGAAGGCCGTGAGCCATTCATGCAACTCCCTGTAAGCGCCCCTCTTCGAGATTGAATGATCACTGAATCTTTCTTCAGCACCGACCCTTCATACCGGCGTAGTCCCGCCGAACGTACCTGTCCGTGAACATGCGGAAACGGTATTTCCGAATGTTGGCAGCCGTGAACATGTCCAATAGATGCGCCGTATTGGCGTAATGCACGTTGTCGTCCGCACTGCCATGGGCAAGCGCAAAGTCGACGTTGTCAAAGTTTGTGACGTTCACGATGGAGGCGTTGATGTAGCCATTGGGGTTGAGTTGAGGGGTGTTCATGTAGCGCTCGGTATAGATCGTGTCATACATGCGCCAGGAGGTGGGTGGCTGAAACGGCGGTGGCGTTAGTGATGGGAAGAATGAAAGATGGCACACGGTGGACATACGGCGACGGCCATTGCAAGAGAGTGGATACCTGCTGCAGCTTCGACGACTTTGAGGCTCATGAAACCTCCGTACGACTATTCAGGGCGCGCATGAGCACAACGTTGCCAACAATAAGAAGAGAAGCTTACCCAACCCCATATCCCAATCCTCTTCGGGTCGACATATGGTTTTGACGCCCACTGTCTTGCAGCCTCGATCTGATCCCTCGTCTCCCAGAATCCAAGATTGCCTTTGACCATGTTCCTCAACCCGCGTCCCTTCCAGCCTGTGCCACGCCCATCGACAGTGACAACGATGTACTGTTGCGAGCATGCCAGGAAGTAGTGCCAATCGACGCCGAACCTCTGCGTGACCATTTGCGAGAACGGACCGCCGTAAACGCGGAACAGAACAGGGTACTTCGTGCGGCCTGAGTCATCCATGTGAGGGGGACGGATCTCCTGGACGTTGAGTTCTGGAAAACTGAGCATCAGCACGGGCGCTGAACTTGAAAACAATGCTAGGACGTACCATATCCCTCGCTTTCGATGGTGGAATGCGTCACAATTGGCATCTCGAACTGACTCCAAGTCGTATTGAGCTCCTGATTATCCGTCAACAAGAAACTGCTCGACTCGTTCCCGGCTTTGACAACCCGCTGCCAAGGGATATTCGGCCCATCGTACGAAAGCAGATAGAACCCTGCCTCAGGCGAAAAGCTGACGGAGTGATATCCCGGTGCGGCGATATCTGTAAGCGGTTTAAGCGGCGCAAGCTCATCGTCTTCGAGGCCTTCGGCCTTGGCTGCGGCGAGACCGGGAAGAGGAACGGAATAGAGGTGACGCTCGATGGAGGTTGGTGCGGCGCCGAGGAGATAGATCAGGCCTTGTTGGGCGTCGACGGCCTGGATACCGCCGGCTACCTCCCACGGTCCACTGGTAAGCCACTGTGGCGTCCCGTTATTCGCGGGGCTGAACAATGCAACATGGTTGAATCCATCTTCATTTGGCACGATGTCGAGATACGCAGGAAGACCATTAGGGCGGGCAGCAGATGGAAGCGGGTATATGTCCTGGTTCGCATCGATCCATCCTTCATCGCCTTGTTCGCCATCTTTGCCGAGTTTACGCACGGCGGAACCGTGTGCGCCGCTAGGGGTAGACAGGTCGAAGTATACGACGCTGCCCACGTCTGCGTTGCGGTTGACTTCTTTCAGCAGCATGACAACGTTGTCGAGCCATGCTACTTCTGCGATGATACTATCGGCAACCGAAAGACGGCCGTTCCAAGTGAGCTCAGCGGTCGTCTCGTCCGCTAGGATATGCCCGGCTGTGATGTAGCGGTCCAAGTCGAACACCCTCGCGGAAACAGTCGGATTGGGGTAGCCTGGCTTGGGGTAACGCATGCGGACTTCGGACGTGTAGGGTTCAATGGCGCTGTTGTTCCACGACGAGGGGTTGTATACCGGGAAGACATATTCGGGTACTTCTGTCTCGTCGAATGTCAAGAAGGTGAGCTTGGCGCTGTCCGGGGACCACCAGAGGGCATAATCGGCGCTGAACACCTCTTCTTCATAAACCCAGTCGGGGACGCCGTGGAACAGTGTAGCATTGCCGGTCGAGGTAACACGAATAGGTGCGGCAATATCGGCAGGTGACCGCACGACGTAGAGATCGTTAGACTGGACATAGGCGATGCTTTCGCCGGTTGGGGACCAAGTTGCATATGCTACGGTCGGTGGGTTGGTGGGAGCTGTGAGGGGCACAGTTTGGCCCGTTCCCAGATTGTGGATGTAGTAGTTGCCGAAGCTGGAGTGCCTCCATTGCTATTAAGCGGTAGGTTAGTTGAAGCTGTTGCGTCAAACGCTATGAGGCATTGGTCGTACCTTCAGATAGTTGGTCTTGACGAGGATATACCTCATATCTGCGGAGAGCTTCCAATCGGACCACTCAAATGGCTCGCCGGCTTCCTGGCCACCACTTAGTCAAGTGAGATTGAGCTTGGTCAAAGAAAGTACTTACATTCGTGACGTCAGCCGTATTAAGCAGTATCCGAGTTGTATTGGTATTCAAGTCCACAAGAAGGATGAATCCTTCGGCGTATGTCGAGTATACACCGTCTCCAGCTATGAAGAGCGTCGTCAGATTAATACGGCAAGTCCTACGATACAGATCATACATACCCTCAGGAACCCACGCAAGGCCCTGCCTTTCGGCGCTAAACGTCCCATTGAAGACGTGGTCCATGGTGATGTGCGCGGATCCATGCGGCGTTCGCACAGGGCCATGGTATGACAGTGCAGCGAATAGTCCGATAGTAGCAGCGACTGCTACGAGTGCAGCAAGAGTGATGATTAACTTGCGCACCGAAGCCCAGCGCTATAATTCCAAGTTCAACATCGCGTGCAGGATGTGGCTCCAGGCTCGTAACGCACCGCCTGTTCCTGTCCTCCAACATATAGTCCTAGATCTCCATTCTCCAGTGACTCTCGTGCTGCTTCAGCTATACGGGGTGAACGCGGCTTCTCAATCAACCCGTCCGCCTCGTCGTCCGAGTCTGGCGGGTCGAACGGCCCGTCGCCGTAGTACACCGTCGGCCGTTCGGGAACTTCATGTTCCTCTTGCGACAGAGGACTGTACGCTCGCGACGCCATCTAGTATTGTGGGTGCCCGTACTCGAACTCCGGTAGAGCTGGAGAGGGAGTGCTCGGGCCGGAGAACGTCGTGGACTGAGCCAAGCGGTGTCCCGACATATACAGCCCGAGCGTCGCGTCTCAGGCGTTCGGCACCGAGACTTGGACTGCGACCACCACCATCCCAAATATTGAACGCCTCTGTGCAGCTCTGTGCGCTCGCTCAGTCACGCAACTGCGTACAAAAATGAGCATGGGCAACCGACCTATTTGTCGGATGGCGTATGAGTGGTCTACTGGTCGCCATCCACTCCTCGTCCTAGATGCCGGGTGATGCATCTCAGGAGTTTGTCCTCCGTCAGCACTAGCCTCATATACTACCTGGCGATAGTCTCTTATCCCAGAAGTGTGCCGTTAGAGCGATAGACTGAGATCGTATTCGCCCCAAGCACACGCCGTGAATTGTGGCGACGACTTTAGCATCTGCGGCGATCTCGTTGTGCTATCATCACTCTGAACTTTGGCGACAAAGGGCGCCGGGCAAGAGTCGGATGGAGTGCGTCTCTTTACTCACATTGTGCCAGGTATAACTAACGCGGGCCTCTGCAACAGTGTATGATTATTACGAGGCAAAGGCTGCCAGACCAGTCTGCTCATTCGCGCACGCTACTCCGAACTAATCGGGATTGGATGATAGACCGACAATCTGCGGAGATACTGACCAAGATTAACCCAAACTATTCATCCTCGCTGACTGAAGTAGACATGCGCCTACGCCAGTCTGGGGTGGCTACTCGGGTAGTCGGGGTTAATCGGTCGCTGTAGTCTGGTTGTATTGCAGCGACCTCGCGGCTACACTTCCGTTTGCGGCGGCGTATCCGCTGACGGGTGTGCATCCGGTTTTGGAATACCGTATATCAAGAGCGTTGCCAGTGACAAGTCATCTAAACGCAGTCTACCGAAGATCTGGTCTCAGCATGTCTGGCTACAAGAACTTCGCTGTGGTAGGCGCCGGCAACATCGGCGCTTCGATCATCGAAGAGCTACTCAAAACAAAGTCGACTGGTAAAGTTGACAAGGTCGTCGTTCTCTCGCGCCCGGTACGTGACCGATACTCAACTGGCGACAAGAAGCATCACTAACAGAACTCGTAGGAATCGGCCGCCAAACTCGATGCCTTCAAGGCGCGCGGCGCCACCGTCGTGCCTATCGCAAACTACTCTTCTGTGCCGGACGTCGCCAAGGCGCTCACCGGAATCGACGTCGTGATCGCTACGCTCACGCACGAAGCGCTCCCTCTTCAAGTCCCCATCGCTGAAGCAGCCAAATCCGTCGGCGTCCAGCTCTTCGTTCCTTCTGAGTTTGGTATGCCCACGGACAACGCGACCGAGGGCTTGCTTGCCGGCAAGAACGAGGCGAACAAAAAGATCCAGGCGCTAGGACTTACTACGGCTTTGTTCTTCACTGGTAGCTGGACGGACTTCATCTGGATCCCCGCCCTCACTCTGGATATCAAGAGTGGGAGCGTTGGAGTGGGTGGCGATGGCAACGCGAAGAACTCGTTCACTTCACGGTCGGATATCGGGCGCTTTATGGCGTATGTGCTCACTACGCTTCCATGTCAGGAGTTGAAGAACAGGATCTTTCGTATTGAGGGCGAGCGGACGGTAGGCGTATTCCTCTGATCCTCCGACTCATTCCGTGTTGATTCCGTTATATCAGTCCTTCAACGAGATCTTCGCGGCTTATGAGAGAAAGCACGGCACGAAGCTTCAGATCAAGTATACGTCGCCCGCGGAACTCGAAGCGAAGTTCAAGGAGAACCCGCATGAGAACTTTGGGAGCATTTTACATGCTGCCTTGGCGGCTGGACGTGGCGTCGTTGGATCTCCTCTCGATAATGACACGTATCCTGACTGGAACCCAAAGCCTGTGATACATTATATTTGATCGCATGCGCATCTGTATCGTATCGAATTGCATCCCTGCTGTCATGGATGCCGCGTAATCGCTCTTCGAGGGATTCGAAGTAAGGATGCTGCTGCGTCCGGAGCGCCTTGCAGCTTGAAGAACGCATGCGCCGTACAGCTGACAGAGGACTCTGAGCTTCAGCTGGTGGAACGATCGCATGCACTTCCTAAAGGGCGCCCAGTACCCGCCTGCGTGATCCTCCGGAACTTGATAGCTTCGCGGTGCGGGTACTGCTATGCACATTGAGTTTGACTGTCAGATTCGAGGACAGAAAGGTCGTGTATTGCGCTACATGTAACAGGGTATATGGGTTTCATACATAAAGAGCGCCAGCCAAGAAGCGTGTACATAGTGGGTCCAAACAAGCTTGCCCAATTGGGCTAGTCCCAAGGGCGACACGGATATAGTAGTTGCAGGTATGTGCAACGAGTTGTAGAGCGCGAATGCGGGCCGTTATCGGCGTGCGCGAGTCCATATCGGTCTCAGTCCAACAGTAACCCAGATAAGTATATCACAGTATGGATCTGGAAGCCCATGAGCCGGAAAGGCGTGGTCAGACGTCGAAGTGGACGTGTCGTTCTCTGAGGGGGCGCGAATGCGAGCCCAAGGGGCAAGAAGAGAGGTGGCGGGCGAGGAGGGAAGAAGAGCAACGGTAAGCCTCGCCTGAAGAGGAAGAACGCGTCACTCACGAGGACGCGTGGTCGTCGAGAACGAGCCGCGCGCGCTCGACGCCGTTCTCGGGTGTGAGCCAGACGAGGCCCTTGAAGTAGCACTTCTTCCCAAGGTAGTCGATACGCCTCACTCCTCCCCGCCGAACCTCAAACTCTGCCGGGGCGTACGCCTTGTACCGGCGCGTGTACGCTCGTGAGACCTCGACCTCCTGCGAAGGTGTCAGCCGCGCCCATTCGTCGTGCGTGATTTGCGTTTGCAGGCCCGCGTGAATCGCATGCAGCACGTCGCCAACTGTGATGCATCCCACCGCCGGGCGCTCAGGACGGCTCGGCGTGATCGTCGTGCCGACAAGGGAAATGTCGATTGGCCACTGCGGGATCGCGTCGCAGATGATCCGGAGGCGAACCAGCGCCGGGCTCGTCGCGGGCGCATCACGATCGGAAGAGGGAAGAGTGTGCCGATGATGGCGAAGGACGAGATGATATGCGCTCAAATCCGCCTCAACGTGCGCACTAGAGCCGAGAGTGCCTGTGCCATCGAGCAGTGCATGCAGCATCGGGTTTGGAAGTGCGCGAGGCGAATTGTAGTATGAAGAGTATGGCGTCAAGTAGGGGCTCGGCGGGTACGGCCACGGGCTGGAGGGAGGATACATGCCATGGGAAGCATCGAATGAGTGGCGGCGGGCTCGAGGATCAGGGTGTGGGTAGACAGGGCCTAAACCAGGACTGGGTGGACCAGAAAGGCCGGGGAGCGGGACTGTGTTGGCTGGCGGTGAAGGGATGAAGATGCTCGCTGGTGCCGGTGTCGGGTAAGAGGACGAGTACCGATGGCGGCGGCTTGACGTGTCAGTCGGGGGAGGAGTGACGATCCATCCCGGCGTCAGGTAGTAGTTAGGTGGGATCGGATAAGACATCGTGATCTGCTGTCGTTCGGTCGAAGTGCTAGTTGATGTAGGGCGCTGTGGGTGAGCGGTAGGGTAATCGACATGTCAAGTGTACTGACAGTGCCTTATATACTCGGACGAAGTTTGAACGGAGTCAGGGAAGGAAGGCGAACCACAATTCCAATGGCAGGCTGTGAGAGTCGCATCCTGTGCTACCGACGCCGAGCTCGATGTGCAAGGCGCGAAAGAGCGAAAGGGCACACAACGTCCAAAAGCACTGCAATGTATGGAGAATGAGATAATTGACACGCGAGGCCGCAGGCACCGACGCTTTTGATGGCGGTGCGATTGCAATGGGCACAACAACAACACCGCATCAACAGCCTAGACGCCGAAGTAATTGCATCCACCCCGGGCCACCAAACTGCGCGAGTCTTCTCCAGCAGGTGGTATGGCTGTGCAAGCTATAATCGCGATGCATATCGGAGACCCAGGAGGCCAGCCGGCCTCGAGGCTATGAACGACGGACGAGAGCCGCACGCTACGAAACGGAACGCACAATGGCCCGCTAAATGGGTTAATTGACAAAACGGGCATCTGATGGTAACTGCACATCCAGCGGTAGAGCCCATGTGCGTTCACGACATCTGCTAAGCGTATAGGGATGTATCATGCTCGCATACCCACGTCAGCGTTGCACTAGAATCGTATTGCGCCTAACGACCAGCGCGAGTTTCAAGGGGCCTCCGGCCGTCTAGCGCCTTCTACTCCTCCAACGGCTACTGTGCACTACAGCCGGGGATCTACATCTATCGCTCTTCGTCTTCACCAAGCTCGTCTGAAGTTTCAGATATCGCGCCGAAGTTATCCACGGTGGTCCAGATACTCGCGCCGAGTTCTCTTGCTTCGTCCTGCTCGATCCCAAGAGCCTGCCAGTCGACCTTATACCGCGCGCAGTCGTCGACGAATGACGCGTATCGCCCTAATAGTTTCGGCAAGCCATCCTTCCGTACGCCTAAAGAAGACACAATGGGAACTGTGCGCGGTTGTGTCAAGATTCCGCGAGGCGTTCGTCGAGAGCGTTTGTTGAGATGCGGTGCATTAAAGAAGTACGGGAAGGAGGTCGGCAGCGGGTACTCAATAGGAGCAGCAAAGCTGTGCGCACAGAGTTTAAACAAGTCAGCATCATGGCAGGGATCAGGCATGAGGGGATCAACAGTACCTGGCAATCGGCAGTGTTCCGCTGTACATCACGGACCGCTCCGCGTCATCTGCGCGTCGGGGACCTCGGATGACGTCTCGGCGGAATAGCCAGACGTCGCTATGTGTCTGCATGCGCGAGTTCAAGGCGTCTATCGCTTGACAAAGCAGTACAATGCACACCTTCACTACACCACTATCCCTGAACCAAGTAAAGTTCTGTCGTCTTTGCTCAAGGACTGCGCTGGAGTCTACGGCCGGCAAAACGCCGCTCAGCTCCGCGAACGGGGTGTTTCCATAGACATTCAGCTTCGAGCACAGTTCCAGTAAGCCGGTCGATTCAGCTTTGAGCCTTCCAAGCGCCATGAGCGATGCCTGTAGCTACACAGGACTCTGACCATGACAGTACCTCAGCGGTAGCGTGCTTGACTCGATATGGGCGGAAAGAATAGCGGATGTTTCGTAGATGCGATCTGTCTGGAGCGAGACGCTGAGCCGCACAGTTGCGCAATTCATAACCGAGTACTCACATATAAGTGTATGTCCTCAGGCCAAGACCCGCAAGACCATGTAGACGGGTTCTGTAGAGGTACACTGGTGACATCAGACTCGGCTAGCGCATGCAATAACCGTGCATCATTGAGAGCTCTTCGAGTCTTGCGCAGCTATACAACATGTCAGGGATATACGCCGGCTGTCCCAAGCAAAAGCTGTAAAGTACATCGCCTGTAGCAGCCACTCCAGGAGAAACACCGCTGAGTATGGGGAAGCCTAGTATGGGTGTTCTCGGATATTCGTCGCGGAGCGTGTCCAACATAGCAACGGAGAATGGCCCGAATGAAGCCGTGTCGGCGGTGAGCGAGATGCCCTGTGCTGGTTCAGCAGTCGAAGGCACAAAAACTAGTTCGGAACCCTACTTGAAATGCGTCGCACTCCTCCACAAAGAGTCGGAATGAGTCCTCGATGAGTGAGTGCTCCTAAAATAGTCTCCATACAAGCTTCCCCAATGACTTGATGCTTAGGCGGCCACTCACAGCATCATAACGTTCAAATGCGGTCTTCCCCTCCAGCCAATCTTCGTCCGAGTTCTCGAAGTCCAGAGCATCGGGCAATTGGTGTAGAGACCGAGGGAGGTAGTACACACGACTGAAGTCGGACCAGTAACGGACCTCACTCGCGCGCAGGATCGGGGCTTGAAGTTGACCATCTCGGGTTTCAGCGCCAGCTTCACCACGGGCATCAGCAGGATCTTCTACAATCTCCTCGTCCAAGTGTTTCTGGTACACGCTCGTGGAAATAGATGGCTGCCGCAGCTCATCCACATTGCCAGACCTTGAGAATCTCAGCTACTTCTATAACGCGAGATACGGATTGGCCATACCAGAGTTCAGGGTCCGCACCGGGCCCGTCGGTCTCGTCACCGTATAGGCCACTGTCTTTCGAAAGAGAGCCAAAATTGGCTGTGACATACATGGTGTCAGCCACGTATCGCAATTCAAAGACGCATTCAAACCTTTTCGGTCGAGTACTAGTACCCTGGGGCAGAATGTGGCTTCGCCCTACGAACCTGAGCCATCTATATCGGTATGAGGTGCGAGATGATCTGCATGCTCACACCGGGAGAGATCCCCTCTCGGAATGAGATGTCATGATCGACCAGCACCTCGTCTCCTTCTTCATACGAGAAGTAGCATTGCTGAGCGTTCCAAAAATGAGTTCCGACGTGATTTGCCAAGGATCCGACTTGAATGTAGATAATTTCTTTCATCTTGACTGCGGTCCTCGGTGTTCACAGGGAGTACAAGCAGATATAAGGAGATAGTCGCTTGTGTGTACCTTACACCGCAGGCCACACAAAGGCCACAAAAAGATCAGAGCCAGTGATCGGTGTTTGGAACAAGACGAAGACCTGCAGTACCCGGAAGAGTCATGACCACGTGGGACGGATCACGGAGTGGCATTCGCCGAGCGCCACCGTGACAAGCGCGTCACCCCGCCCAATTCCCACTTTGGCCTTCGCCACCATCACCGCTTTGTCCTTCAAAGGCACTCTCTCAGTGCAAAGTGTTCTAGCTAGAACATTTGGGAAAGCATGCGCGTGACACTACGCGACGTTGAGGTTTCTGTACGCTGCGAAGGCCGGGAACTCCCCATCCACGGCTTAGAATCGTCGGACGAAGCTGCTCTCACCGCATATATCCCAAGCGAAAGCAATAAGGTAGTTTCTGGACGAACCACGATTCCTCCTTAACACATCTGACTCGCGCTCTAACCAGTCATTCACCATACTCGTCAAAAACTCCACAAGTAACGATATCTCTTGCCGTGTCTTTGCCGATGGTCAACAAGTCCGCTCTCACGCCGTACGCCGCGGGGATACATTCCACTGTGATGGTGCACGAGTCTCCGGTAGCGCCATAGTACCTCTAAAGTTTGCAGACCTTCAACTAGTTGGTATGCATCATCGATGATGTCCCCGAGTCAGTAACCTCAAGCAACACCCCAGATGAAGACAGTGAGGTGCCAACTGCAGCCGACTCCAACCAGATTGGAGAAGTACGGGTCGTTTTCTGTCGTTTGGGACCAAAGACCGGGTTGCGATCAGCTCCTTTTGGTAGTAAAGTTGCCCTCGGCAGTACAGCCGTTTCGGAAAGAAACAAGAAAGCTGGCGCTCACAGAGTCTCGTCCGTTTCTGAACTCGCTCGTAAAGATCATTGTCTGATGCTTTCTACGAGGCTAGACTAGACTACGCTTCTCAAAGGACAAGAAAATATCAGGCGACAAATCGTGACCGTATCGATCGTCTAGACGCGCCCTACGCTGTCTTCCGCTTCACTTATATGCCTGAAGGTTCCTGAATTTCTTTGGATCATCAAATACCTTCATCGCTAACAACATGATAGCCTTACTCAGAGCCCGGGATATTATTCCTCGTCGGGGTTCAACCGTCGGCGCGCCGCGTCCAAGTTCACGTCCTGGAAAACGTGCGCCAGATGACGATCACTCGGCACCGCCCATCAAACGGGAGCGTCGTACTGTGAGTGTCTCCGTTTACTTCAGCAACAGACACCTGACGATTTTCATGTTGTTCAGGATGCATTAGCGCATGTGGGCGGTCGGTCCGTTGACATCAAGCCGGATGCTGGAGTGCTTGACTTGACGAACTTCGACGACGAACCCATCATGAAGGTCAAGCGCGAACGTGGTCCTGTTCCGCCGATTGTCCCAGGTGAAGTCATAGACTTGACTTGATTGACACCTCAAGCAAGAGCACCGCGGCTCTGAATATGCTATATTTCCAATCTGGTACGCGTCTGAGCGTACGTCTCCGGGCTTTCATCGTTGCTACGGCCATTTACAGCTCTTCGTCTTCCGGCTCATTAGCTTACATGTATCGCGAATAGTTGAAGTTTCAAGTTTCATAGCTTATACCGCAGCATCACTCGTCCAGCGTCACTGCAATGGTGCTATAATAACTATCCACCATAGCGGCCCCAGCTTGACCTTCCCGCCCATTGCCATGCTCGGCCGATCCAAGGTCGGCCCGGTGGCTCTGTATTCTTAGGTTCTGGTTCAGGTGCAGCCAAGGGAATGACGAAACGGCGCTCGTTGTCCTCGCGTATCGCGCGTACTTCCGGCGCCAGACGTTCGACCAAGTTAACAAGCTTGCTCTCTGCCCATCGGAATATCATGCTCTCCCGCTCCCACACGCCAGTGGTCCATACAGCAAGCGGCCCAGAGACTGGTTTCTCGCCTTTCTCCAGATCAAGAACAGAGCTCCCGGCGGGTGAAGACGTAGATGACAGCCTGAGCCTGTGAGAGATGCGGGTGAAGGCAGTCGGAGGCTGACCCAGGCGTTTTGCGAGCACGGTATCCGTGAATATACGGTCTCCAACAACAATTAGGTCTTGCGGAGCGAGAGGAGCTGGCAAAGATGCGAAGTACGCGCGAATATCGTTCGCGGCGGAGTACGAGGGTTTCATGGCTCGGTGGCGCAGTACAGGCGCGCGAAGGTGCCATGAGACGGACTCTGCCTAGCGTCGATTTCAGTGACCGAGCCAATTAAAAGGAGGTTACAGCACGGACCTGGAATTCACCTGGGTCCAAAGTAGAGCCAGCGGAGTTGGATACGATGAGCACATTGTCAGGGCCGAATGTCTTCAGGCATTCATCCCAGGCATCCTGCGAATATGTGAGTGGGTTGGACAACTAGCGCGGCCAAGACATACCTTGAGTTCTGGTACTAGCGCGTCTTTGTGGGGAACGGTCTATGACGGATGTCATTCAGTTGGATGATAGCCAGTCAGTTCGTTTTACACACCAGACAATTATCCTTGTCGAATACAGCTCCACGGTACCCAGCACTTCGCAAAGCGGCAAAGTCAAGCCTGCGGATATCTTACTACACGAATAAGCGTTAATATTTTAAAGAATCACAATGACATCCAGTTTCACCTGTCACCGATAGATGGGGATGTAATAGGCGTGGGTTGAAGAGCGCATAGAGGGGAACAAGTGTGCCAGGGAGGTTGAATGGCATGACCGCCGCAGGCAAGGAGGCTCAAGCGCGACTCCGGCTCGAACACCCTGATTTACTAGTTACAAAAACGCACCCCGAGAATATAGCGGATACACGCACCCTGAAAATAACTCGAAACAGAACCTGGCTCATGAACAACGGTGAGCTTCAGACCTGGAGCATGGACTAAAAGAATCAAAAAGATCCTTCGAACCGGGATCGAACCAGTGACCTCGGGATGCCAGGATATCCAATTACAGTCCCACGCTCTTCCAACTGAGCTATCGAAGGCTGTTTGCAGTGCTCATATTGCTTATCATATCAGTATGCTCATGTCCTACTCAGGGCGGAGAGTCCTGAGCCTCGCCTCGCCTCTTACCATCATCGAGAACAAATATCATCCGCGTCTATGATCATCGCACTTGTATTCCGTCATGCTACCTGCTTCGAAGAATAGGCTGGTGCCGACTCGGCAGTCGGATGATGTGGACACGCGATCGCTTCCTCCATGCTTGTCTACCTGTTATCAATCCTCACGCGCGTATCTATGCCGCCGCCGGGAAACCCTTAGCCAGCCCATGCTGTAATCATGCGACCATTGCGTCCGCGTGCGTTCTCGTGGGTCAGAGATGCGTCCTTTGGGAAGCCTCGGACGCTCGCCGGTACTCCCCGTGTTTCATCGAAGATGCGTACTCGAGGTTGGTTCCGCAACCCGCTATGTAGAATACGAATGACGGAGTCCTTATTATAGCTCTTCCCGACTAGCCCACAACTTATAAGGACTCGTGGCTAAACGTACGCAAATACGTGCATTGGGGCATAGGACCAGACTGTCGTGTGCACACGATTCGCAACCTATCGAACGTCTCCGTTCGATAGCTGTAGACGAACTTGGATCCCATACTGTAACATGCAGTCGTCATATGCTTCTCGAACTTGTGGACGCTTGCTGCAATCTCAATACCTTGGACGTCGTGCCAAGGTCTGCCATGCTACCATGACTGTAGGCCACGATGTTCACGCGGAGAAGCGCGGATGAACTCTCCCTCGCTCCGCATGGTAGCATGCCTATCTCGACAGGAGGCGGAGAGAGGTCTCGTGTGCCCTTCTAGCTCGTGCTCCTCGTTTGAACCGCTCGTGTTCGCTCTCTGCTCTCAAGCCCGGTGGCCCATATGGTACCAGTCATTGAGAGCAAACTTCTTTCCCCGCTTGGTTGTACTGGGTCGTACCGACTTATCCGAAGTCGCGGGCCCGAGCTCACCAGGCGCCGACTCTTCGTGCCACAGAATAGCTTTGCGTCCCTTGCGCGCTCGGCGGCATGCCGCTCGGCTGTATAAAGGCCTTGAAGTACAACCCAGGGTTGACAAGCTGCACGCTTCTGAATCCTGAGATCGAGACAGTTATGGCCATCCTATCACTAGCACGTCTCCTTGCGGCCCTCGTACTGGCCCTTGTAGTCGGTGCTGCGCCGGCTTCGCAGGATCTTGAGGAGCGCAAGTCTGACTCGGCCAGTGTTGTCCCTAGTGCGCCCAGGTGAGCGCTTTGCCAAACCTCCATGCTGTTGTATGTATATCTAACCAGTGATCGTAGGTTCGTCATTTACAGCGATCAGTGGGTATCAGGCGAGAATGGACCACCGGCTGCATCCGCAGTGAAGGTAAGCCGCGCATTCAGAAACGTGATCTAGATAGTGCCAGGCTGATGTCTCATAGGGCTTCAACGTCTTGTGCGTAATCCCATACCATCGTTTCTCTACCTTACCTACGCGAATACAGCGCATTATCCTTCCTCCTCTTGAGTGGCCCAGCCGACCAGGCTCTTGAATGGACGCTCATAACAGCGAGCCAGCGCGCAGCAATCAAGGCCCAGTATGCCGCTGCCGGCATCTCGCTCGTGAGCTCGACGGTTTCTCAAGGAGACACCTTTCTTGACCTTTTGGTAAAAGGTTGTCAGCGTCTTCGGATCAACGGATGCACCCACGTCATCCAATGCGGACCCAGTTGCCACCGCCAACACCATCGCGGCTTGGGTGAAGGTGAGGGGATGACAGGAGACTCATGTGGTATGAGTCTGATTCTTTGTGCAGGAGTACTCACTTGATGGGGTCGATGTCGGTAAGTCCGTTTTACTTTGATCGCGTGGGATCGCTGACTAACAGCCCCGTTAGATTACGAGGTGGGTCTCTTGATGGATGCCCCGGGGAGGACTAATTACTCAATAATTGCAGGACTTCAATGCTTTCGACGCAACTACCGGCGCTGCCGAGGCTTGGCTCGAGTCTTTCACTCGCCAGCTCCGGTCACAATTGCCATCAGGACAGTACATCATTACCCACGCTCGTGAGTATTCTCTTCATGACTATCCGATACGCACTGAACAGCATGCATAGCCGTCGCGCCCTGGTTCGAGCCAAACGTATGGTCTGGTGGAGGCTACCTTGCCATCGACAAGGCGGTCGGAAGCATGATCGACTGGGTAAGCTATTGCGAGCTCTGAGTACATGTGTTCGGCTAATCTTGACGCTCTCGTTCAGTACAACATCCAGTTCTACAACCGTCAGTAGCCCATCGCAGTATCTCGTCCGAGATCCACTCGCTGAAATCTTGATCAGAGGGTACTTCTGAGTACACGACCTGCGCCGGACTACTGACTTCATCGGGTGGCGCATGGCCTCAAACGTCCCTGTTTGAGATAGCAGCCAGCGGAGTTTCGCTCAACAAGCTTGTGAGTCCGAGGATCGTCTCCTCGAGATGCTCTTCTTACTTGCCGCCTCGGTAGGTTATCGGGAAGCCTGCAACTGCGGGTGATGCTTCCAATGGCTATATTGCGCCTGCCACCCTGGCCGGCTGCGTCTCCCAAGCCAAAGCGAAGGGCTGGTCGTACGTGCATCTTCATGCACATCTTCTCCTTCACACGCTGATAGGGTGCAGGGCCGGGGTCATGACCTGGGAATACCCGGACGCGGCGGCTTCTTGGATCTCAACAGTGCGGGCGCAGTCTTGGCCTGTCTGAGCCTCGTTTTCCGCTACCATTTCTTACTTGGGCTTCGTTCGTCGTATCATCTCTTTGGTCTTCCTTTGGGGATACATATGGGATACAGCATTGGTAAATGATATGGAGACTGTGGTACACATAAACATAGTTCGGGATGTACAAGCCGTATATACGAGCCGTTTACAAGACAGATACGAGATACATGACATGCCTCATCAAGCCCACATCGCCCTGAACTTCTCTTCGAAGTCTTTGACCACGTCGTTGAAGACCTCCAGCACGCGCCAATCACGGTCCGATACACCCGGAGGACGCGCGCCAACTCCACCTGTAGTCGGCTCGTCATCTTCCATAAGCTCGGTGGCATCGTACGTTTGATAGCCACTGTCGACGTCCGTCTCGGCATCCTCCTCTACGTTGCCCTTCGGGCCATGAACGATGAGGTTCTCGAGATCGCCTCGAATCGCCTTGATGGTCATGTCGAAGTCGTTGAGAACGTACCACCGGTCACCGGGCCGGATGCCGTTGGCCCGAACGAGCGTATCTGACTGCCCGTTCAGGAAGAAGTCTAGCAGGTATGCGTTCAGCTTGTTCGAATGCTCATCCTGTGGCACGAGTGCGTCAACTGAGGGGATGGCATGCTCGTTGAGATGTAATCCCCTTCGAACTGTGTTCGCCAGCTCGGATACAGTCCTGAATTGGTCCACGTGGCCCGAGTTCGCAACGAACATCGAGCGAGCCGCGGGACGAAGGGAGGACGCGGCAAGATGCTCTGTGAAAGGGCGTCCTACTGGAGGCGAGCCAGAGATCTCGACGTGACTGAGTGGGAGCCGGGCATCGGAGCCGAGGGTCCTGTCGTGTTGCTTCGCGAACGTCACAGCATACGCGGTGAAGATGGCCAAAATCTGCTGCTGGTGCTGCAGAAGTACGTCGCGTGCCCCGCGTTGCATGTCGGGCAGAACGATCATGGACGGGTACTTCGATCGCAACTCACTGAGCACATCCTTCGAGGCGAATGCTGATGGGATGTGCCGACGGCCGAAGAGGTGCGCCAGCAGCAGCATGACGGCGCGGCGCGCTTGGTCGCCACCGGGAGCGCAAAGATCGTGCAGTACACCACGCTGCAGCAAGACGACGAGGGCAAGGTTGCTGGGCTCGGTGTAGTACAAGTGGGAGGCCACCCCGAACAAGTTCACTGGCTGACCGCTCGCGCTGAGGAGCTGCGTGCGCCGCAGATAGTCGATCGAGAAGCGGACGTGGTGCAAGAGCTGGACGCGGCCGACGTCGGAACCGAAACTGATCTGCGGGAGGCGCAGGATACTCCGGATAGCCGTGCGAGCGTAGTCCGACTCCTTTGATCCATGGAGCAGGTTGAAGAGGCGGAGCGCAAGTGTCGAAGAAAGGGGGAAGGTACCCGTTAACCGCGGGAGTTTGGACAACATCAGGCGATGTATGCGATCCAGCGGAAGGCCGTAGAAGACAACCTTTCCGAGTGTATCGTATCCACGCCGACCAGCACGACCAGCACATTGACGATACTGGGTGTGTACGTTAGCCGTTTATAGTTCTCAGCGTGAGAGGTGCCTGCTCTTACCATGAGCGCCGTCAGATAGGGCGAGTCTCCGCAAAAGACAGAAGTGCGCGTCGGAGCGTTGATACCAAGTGCGAGGGTACCTGGTGCGTTGTCACATTAGCCTACACGTTCATGCCTCTAGATGTTGCAGAACTCACCAGTAGCAATCACGACAGTAAGAAATCGCAGGCGAAAGAGTCTGACAGCAGAATTAGACGGGCATGTGGCGCAGTCACAACAGGGGCGCACCGTTCTACCAGGTTACGATATCCCTTATTCATTCCAGAATGATGTACTGCGATCCCGCGGCGCAAGGCGTCGTACGCCCACTCCGGGATACTGGTGGACCACCGCAAAGAATCGATCTCCTTCTCGAGATCTGCCAGAGAAAACGCGGTCTGGCTGCCTACGAAGGAGTACTCCTCTGAGGGCTGACTCTCGTCGAAAGTACTCTCCCACGACCTGTCCTCCGCAGTGCGGGCTTCTTCCTCAAGCGACGTTTTCTTCGCACCGCGCAGGCGTTCAGCGCGACGCTGCCTCTCCTTTTCCGCAGCCTGCCAGATGCGAACCTTCTCGAGCTTGCGCTTCCATTCAGGGCTTTCCTCGCGCCATTTACTCTCGGCGACTTCGAGCGTCTGACAGAGGAACCGGGCCATCATCTCGCAATCCGACCGGTCGAAGTTGAACAGAAGGGCAGGCTATGGGAGACTCGGTAAGATACACTAGACAGGATACGAGGAACGGCACACACCAGATCTCCGGTACTCTTCAGGTCGGTCAGCAAGTGTATCAGACCCGCTCGCAGGAGTAGATTGTTTGGCGGGGTGTTCAGGACATCGGTATTCGCAGCGGCCAGTGTTGGCGCAGATAGATCGTCGACGATCGCTTTGAGTCCCGAGGTCGACTCCTGCACATTCGATGTTGCCAAAAGCGGCTTCAATGCGTCTTTAAGTGCAGCCTCATAACGGAGGACATCCTTTTGTGCAAGGAGCGTAGACGGAGTGAAGAACGTGACCGGATCCAGGGATGACGCGTCCAGCCCCGCCACCGACTGCGAGACCTTGACGAGCGCCTTATACGTATCCAGGGCGTCTACGGACTCGAGCGCGAGATCGGGAGGAAGTACTGCTGAGCCGAAGCTGAGTGCTGTGAGCGGATGGATGAACGACATGATTCCAGTAGACGTGGGTTTATCCAACCCCTTGAAGGTCTGCATGATGCCGACGGTCAGCAGTCGGTAGATTTGGAGCAGAGAGAGATATTTACGGGCTTGCGATCTTGGAGTAGTTGTGGGAAATAGGCGAACTTGCGCAGATGCGAGTAGCGGTGCGGATGCAACACAAGCTCGTGATCGTAGCCCTTGGCTGTTTGAACGCTTTGCAACCAGCCTGGATGGGCATCGTCAGAAAGTGTCTGTCTTGGTATGCAGAGGATTCTTACTGTTGAATGACTCGGGCTCGCCGACAGTAGCGGAAAGACCGCTACATCATCGTCAGCAAGCGCAGAGACCCTGAGGCACAGTGCTCAAACTTACATGATGGGACACGGAGCGAGAAGCAAGACCTGCTCCCAGATCGATCCTCCTTCGTGTTGACCGATAGTATGAATCTCATCAAGGATGATTCTTCGAAGGCGATCATCAATCGGATACACCGCCTTGAGAGCTACAACAGACAGCTTACCGCTTGATGCGCGGTGTCCACACGCGTGCCAAAGGTGGGGACAGTAGCATGATGGCCAGCATCTCGGGCACGGTCACTAATATCTGACACTTCTGAGGGTCATGAATGCGGTAATCGCGCGTATGAATGGCCCAGCACGATCCTGGAGACATGATCAGGTCCATACACAATCCAGAGTCCATTGCAAAACTCACCGCTATTCAAGTCCTTGCTGAAGCGGGCGTAGACCTCGGCTGCAACTTGGTTGACGAGCGCCTTGGTTGGCGAGACGTAGACTAGAATCCCGTCATCCGACTCCCTGAGCAACTTTTCCATCGCATAGAAAGAGATGAAGGTCTTTCCCGCACTTGTCGGTGCTGCACCAATGTTCGTCAGTCCTCCAAAGGCCGACCACCATGCGCAAGATACGTACCAACGACGAGCAGAGAGCAGTTCTCCCGGTCGATGCAGTCCAGCACGCGACGCTGCCAAGCATCCGGTTGAAAGGAGACACGCGGATCGGGCTGACTGTCCATTGATCGATCCATATACTCGCCGAACAGTCGTAGCTGCCAGACGACGGGCTCCTCCGTGATGTGCATGAACTTGTGTACGGGCTTGCCGCTCGAGCGCTTGACCAACTTCGTGAATTTGAAGCTGAGTGGACGCGCATCGCCAATCGCAGTTGACGGGCGCATCGTCGCGTCCAACGTCGGTATAAGATCGGTGAAGCCGAGCGCCGTCAAGGCGTCGTGGAGCACAGGAAGTGCAGAAAGGTGCTCGTGCACATTCTTGTACATGTCCTTTACGCGCCGCAGGATGGCGACGGTATATCGATCCCGTGCAATGTCCGAATCGGCAGCAGGATCGGTGATCCACAAGACAGTCTCAAGGTCCAAGCGGTAGAGCGCAAACTCGACGCCGAGCCATCCGGCACGTGTGCGCTCGTTGCGGGATAGTCGTTCCATGAGCTCGACCCTCTCGACGGCGTTCGCGAGCGCGGAGAGCTTCTCCCTCTGCTCTTTCCACCATACATCCGCCGCAGAGTCCGATTTGGCCTTGTCCGCCTCGGCTTTCTGCAAACGGATCTTGTCGGCTGAGCTCAACTTCGCTGCCTTAGACGAGGGCTTCTTCTGCTTGGGCGGCGGAGGCAGCTGCGTGTGTGTAAGGTGAGCTATGAATTAGAGTGAAGAACGATGTGCACTCACGCTCTTCTTCGGAGCGACTTTAGGCCTGTTACCAACGGGCGGTATAACTATCCTCTGCAACGAACCGCCCGCCGCGCCCGTGAGCGTAGCCGCAAGACTATGCATCCCCGCCATAAAGCGTTGCTCTCTTCGCAGTCTCTTCATCTGCTGCCACGCCGTCGACGTCTTCTCCGCCTCCCCGCCCTGATGCTTCGGCAGAATAGTCTTGCGATGCGCGTGCCAGTGCCTTGTGTCCTCGAAGACCTGGCCTTGGCTGAACTCAAGTGCGTCGAGTTCGGGCTCTTCGTCTTCGTCGACTGCTACGTGAACAGAGGCAAGCTCTTCGTCGAAGACTTCGTTATGGAAGGGGATAAGCCTGAACATGGGCTTGATTTGTCGATGAGGGGCAGTCGCGGGAGGGTTGGGATGTGCGGTCGAGAAGTCCATCGTGGGCGGGTCGCAGCCGAAAGCAGATTTCCAGATGGATGCAGCATCATCGAAGATGTCCTCCCCAACCAGATCTGGGAGAGACTTCGCGTTATTCTCGACGACAAAGCGAAGGAGCGCAACGAAGACACGTCCGTCGCAGTCCACGACATCCCGCTGCTCCAAGAGCACGCTCGTGAGGATGCCGAAGATATTGGGCAGGAATGTAGACGTGAGGTAGTGGACGAGCTCCTCGTTCAGGGCGTCGAGACCCCGAGCTCGGCGCCCGATGTCGATCTTCGGTAGGACAAGACAGTGTATCATGAAGATGAACAACAGTTGTGCAGAGAGGTCATCGGAGTCCTCGTTTGTGGGCGCAGCCTTCTGTATGAGCGTCACCAAGACGTCCTCGAACAAGGTCTCTTGCTCGGTATGCACACGCAGGCGATGACCGTGCGAATATTCGTTCAAATCGGAGGGTGTCATTATATCGAGGGCGTCTTCCGTAGCAGCGAGCAAAGATGGCGGAAAGATCGCATCGGGATTGTATCGTGGCTCGTAGACAAAGGAGAACACCTGGACGTGGATCAGGTTTCTGTTGCACATACGGCGGATGTATATCTGACATACCTTCAAGTCGATGAACTCAGAGCCCTTCAATAGAGTCACGGCGATACCCTCAGTAACGAGTAGGCGCATGACGAACATCCGCTGCACGAGAAGATAGCGGGCCTCGAAGCTGCCGAGGTCGTCGCCTGCTCCGCCATCGTTCGTCATGATGAACATAGGTCGGACGCGACGATGGTACTCCTTCCACTCTGGGTCGTCCAGGTTCTTGAAGACGTGCACTTCGAGCTTCATCGTGTCTTTGTATTTGACGAGGTGGTTGAATAGCATGGCGCGTGCGAGACCGCGAGAAGCCGTTGTGTATTGCGATGTGCCGCCTGAGATTGTCGGGTGTCGCAAATCTACGCAGTTGGAGGTCAGTTCCCTGCGGGATATGTACGCATGTCGATCCGCCGTACCATCGAAGAAGACGATATCGAACACCGCTTCGCGCTTGATCAAGTCATGTAGGAACTTCTCCAGAATGTACAACGCATGAAGGATTTGAAAGCTAGGATCTACAGACCGTTCAGCTTCAAGCAACTCAGAAGATGGGAGTTGCGGCAGCGTACCTCCTTCGCGACCTAGAGCCAGGAGTGTGTCGTCGAGTACACGTTGGAAGAGCGCCTCGCCTGTGAAAAGCCGATACACTATCAGTGTCGGTGCCACACAACAAAGCTCCCGAACTACTCGCCATCAAGTATGAACCTCTCAGAGCCGGCATAGTCTCCGATCAAGTCCATCCATCTCCCGCGCTTCGCGATGGAGCGATAGTACTTCTCATCCACGAACTTGACGGCGGCCTCTGCGCCGAGTGAGGGCTGCGTCTTTTCATCGTTGACACGGTCCGCCGACGCGAGGATGGGCGCGCCGTCATCGAACTCGTCCTCCATGGTGGATGGGGCGAGATTTTGTAGGCCTCTGACGGCCTTGGGCTTGACAGTGCCGGGAGATGGTGGTTGGGTTCAAGCCTCAGACTCGACGTCTACCAAGAGACATACGAGGCTTCGGAGCGTCAGATCGCGATGCGGGGCGCAGGGGTCTCTTCTACGCGTCGCCTTCGGCGAAAGTTTGCTCGCCTCGTGGTGTAGGGGTTCTGCGAGTGGAAAGAGCGTCGTCCGTATCGCGGGCGCCTACAAGCGCGCCACAGATGGCACGAGGCTCGAGCATGGTGGAGGTTCGAAGCAACGAACGTTGCTACTTGGACTTTCTCTGGCACCCGAGCTGCTGCATGCAGGCGGCGACAGCTCGGGACAACATGAAGGGCGAAATCAAGTTCCCTGCCACTTGTACGACAACACTCACTCTTGCGTCTGCAGCAGCAGCTTCAACGCGCTTCCTTGGCTTGCTTTCATCATATTTATATGTATTATGAGGGTGAACTATTGCAACCGAGAATCAAGTGTTGTACAAGAGGCATGCGAACAAGTCATGAGCGACAAAACAAACACGGGCGTCGTGCTATGCAAGTCCGATCCAGGGCCGCGGGGCAATGCGCGCAAAACGGGATACCATCCCCCACCGAGTCTAACCACAGTCAATCTAACCAACGACCCCCGCAAACTCAATCTGAGCGCGTGTAGTTGTTGAAGATGAGCAGGTTGATCGTGTCCTTCGGGATCTCGGTCAAGAGGTCCTTAGACGAGAGACCGACGAGCGCGGCCTTGAGCTCGGGCGGGCTGAGCGTCTTGTACTCGCCGGGTGCAGCACCGCTCGAAGCGCCGATCATCGATGGCGGCGGGAGGAAGCGCGAGGCCCACGACGGCATGACGCTGAACGCGGTCTCGTACATGCCTGACCAAGAGCTCATGGGGGCCTGCGCGGAGTACGCCTCAGGAACGAGGTCGCCGACGACGGGGTCGAAGGTCTTGTGCGGATAGATGGAGAGGAGGTAGGCGAGCATGCCAGCGGTGTGCGGGGATGCCATCGACGTGCCCGAGATGGTGTTCACAGCGGTGTTCGAGCCGATCCAGGTCGAGAGGATGTTGAGGCCGGGAGCGAAGACGTCGACGCAAGGACCGAAGTTGGAGAAGTACGCGCGCTCATCACCGAGCGTCGAGGCGCCGACAGTGACGGCCTTCTCGGCGGCGGCGGGCGAGTAATTGCATGCGTCACGGTTGTCGTTACCAGCAGCGACGGCGAAGTGGAGGCCATCGTCGACGGCACCGTTGACGGCGATGTCGAGAGCGGGGGACTTGCCACCGCCGAGGGACATGTTGGCGACGGAGCCCTTGTGCTTGGTCTTGCCGGTGGCCTTGAACTCGGCGCGGGCGGCGGCGTCCTTCTTCTGTGCCTCGCTGGCGGCGAAGTCGACACCAGAAATGACGTCGGCCATGGTACCGGAGCCGTTCGAGCCGAGGACCTTGACAGCAATCACGTTCGCCTTCTTGGCGACACCGTAGCGCTTAGAGGCAATGGTACCCGCGCAGTGGGTTCCGTGGCCATTGTTGTCAATGTCCTGGTCATTCCTGGGAACGGTCTTTCCCCAAGAGGCACGGCCCTCAAACTCGTCGTGATGGATGTTGATGCCGGTGTCGATGACGTATACGTCAACGCCCTCGCCACCGAGCGGCTCGTACTCGTACTTGGTAAAGGTGCTGAAGGACAGCTTGGGGCGGTGGCTGACGCGGGCGAGACCCTATAATGGGAAATGACGCGTCAGCGCTGCTATCGGTCACGCGATAAGACGCGGTCGTTCGAACTCACCCAGGGCGCCGACTTCTGTACGTCCTGCGTCTCCATGTCCTGTGTGCGGACAATCTGGTCACGCTCGACAAAGTCGACCTCGGGCATGGAGCGGATGCGCTGGAGGACAGAGTCTGAGAACTTGCCGGCGTACCCGCGGAGGTTCGAGTTCCAGACGTGGCGGAGGCCAGAGTCGTCGCCAAGCAGCGGGTCCTCCTCGTGGGCCGACTGGAGGAAGTTGAAGTGGTTGTCGAACGCGGCGAGGGGCACGTCCTTCTTGAACATGATGATGTACGAGTTGTTGACCAGCCCGTGCGGCGCCTCGTGCTCGGCGACGTGGAGGGGCGCCAGGGCGAACGGGTAGCTCGACCGGGCCGCCGGGTTGGCGTGCGTCGAGAGCGGGGTGGCGGCTGCCGAGGCGGCGAGGGCCAGAGCGAGGAGTGGCGTCGAATAAGTCATCCTGGTCCGAGCTGCTAACTGGTGGCGGCTCGAGGCTGAGGTCGCCCTCCTGCGCCGGAGCCCCTGATAGGCGTCGCCCTTGTTTGATCCTGTTTGCGCTCGCACAGCCGGCCCGGTGACTCGGCTCCCTCCCTCTCTCAGGAAACCCCCATGGCATTCGCACCGCAGTATACACACATGTCAAGCTATACACTATTACTGGCAAAGCTCCAGACCTTCGCTGTCGCCTCGCGCACAGAGGGCTGCAGTCGCGTGCGCGCGCGCCTGATAGGGGCATCCGCGTCTTCCTCAGACGAGGACCCGTCCAGCTCTTCTCCGGCAAAGTGACGCGAGCCGCTCACGCTCAGAAGCACCGACCGCAGCGGGTGAAAGGCGACCGCGCCGACAGCGTCTAAATAAGAAAGCTCAGCATCACTCGCAGGCCCGTCTCAAAGGAAGCTTGGACTCACCGTCGTGCGCTTCGTACACAAGCGCCGGGGGCGCCGTCCCGTCGGCGAACGCGGGCTCGTCCGTATCAAACACGGAGATGTGGCCTGTCTGCGCATGTCATCAGTAACCCCATATCCACGACAAGGATCCTTGATGAGAAGCCGAACCTGATCGCCGACGGCAAGCCACCTTCCGCCGAGGTCGACGTCGAAGAGCATCTTCTGGTTCGTGTCGGGCATGGGTCGGTCATCCCGATCGAAGACCTGTACAGGCACGGATGTATCGCCTCGCAAGTCCCAGCTGTAAATCCCCCTCTGTCTGCGGTAGGACGAGTACAGGATGTGTGGTTTCATGGGGTTGAATTTGAGCTGCATGACGCTTGCGCGAACGTTGCCTATCCACCCCACAGCATGTGTTGGAACGTCCTCGTTATAGAGTGCGATGTTAGACGAGGCGCTTGAAGGAAGCGACAGCGATCCAGCCGCAAAGAAGTTGTACGCCGGATCGTACGAGGGACAAAACGCAATGGACGAGATGATCCCCTTTAGCCCGTCTTTGCTTTTCTTCGACGGTGTCGTGGCCAGTCGCGTTCCCTCTCCGGGTGCAGCGACGTCGAATACCTCAATAGCGTCTTCAAAGCCACAGTAGAGCCTATACACATAGGTCAGTATACGAGCTACGCCTACAGCAAGCGAGGTCACTGACTTGTCTCCAGCAATATTGAACGCCAAGCTGTGCGGCGCGATCTGCCGTTCTCGATGGTCGACGATGCGGTACGAGGCGCGGAGGCGTCCGGTCGCCGCGTCCAGAAGCCGCACAGGTGCCTCGCGCACTGAAGCTACGAAGCAGAACGTTGCAGGGTCCTGCTGTGTGGCACGAGGGTACCACGCAAAGTCGACGATAGACTCGGCTTGCCGTAGAATGGGCTTGAGAGACGCATTTTGCGTGTATCCCTGTCTGAAGCTATTGGTCTTGGGTCTTGTGGCGTAGTAGAGAGGGAAGCATACATGTTTAGATACTGGAAGGTCCTGTCCTCGCAGTGAGCCAGAGCAGTAGAGCCATCCGGAGACCTTTCAACAGGTTCAATGCACACTGCAACTCGTCTAGAAACAGACATCCTACCACTTGGCAGTACGAGCAAAGTTACGAGGAAAGTCAGGATCCGGCACAAGCTCGGCACGAGCAGCCAGTTCAGGTTCTCGAGAAGTATCGTACTCTGGAGGCTGCCAGACAAGAGACTGGTCTACGTCAACAGTGTCCGAGCTCATGATGGCTTGGAGCAGATGCGAGACTGCGCGCTCCCCAAACCCGGCAGGTGTAGGATCTAGTTAATACGCACAAGGGATTCGTTAGTAGAACAGCCTTTGATTGAAAGCACCCGAAGCGGCACGATTACAGCTGTCCCTGGCAGGCAGGAATAGTGAGAATCGTCTGTAACGTTTGAAGAGTGTTCACAAGTAAAGTGCCACTGCGCGCGAGATGATGGCGTTGGTGAAGACACAGACGGCTTGCATTTCGCATGATCTCTACAGAACTTGGCTCACCTAGTTCACTTTTGGGCACACGCGACGCAAATGGCCTTCAGCAGCTTTAAGGTGGTGACTGTTCCTGTGAAAATACGCGGCAAGGGTCAATTCAGACAAAAACGCGTGGAAGAATTACTAATCCTTCGAACCGGGATCGAACCAGTGACCTCGGGATGCCAGGTTAACATTACAGTCCCACGCTCTTCCAACTGAGCTATCGAAGGCTGTGTGATATGGGACAATATAAAGCTATAATCGGCAAAATAATCAATCGCGTATGGCCGTCAGGTAAACCGACTTCCCGCTCCCACTCTCACTCTCACTTATGGTGGACTCGCCGAGATATCACAGACCCGTCCTAATACGGGTCTATATGGGAAGTACAACGACGCCCCTCCCAAAGCATTAAAACATTACAGCTATCGTTCGGACTGCTGCACTTCCAACACCGTCGTCTCCTCCTTCCTATCCGAGTCCCTCTCATCCTCCTCAACCGCCTGCTTCTCCACGTCCTTCTCCTTCGGCGGCGTCCGTACCACGGCTCGGTGCAGAGTGTACTTCTTCAGCGACAGCATGAGGATGAAGAACAGACAACAGATGGGCGTGTTCAAGATCCAGAGCGTGCTGATCGACTTCGAGTACGCGTGGAGGATCTGTGCTTTCAGCTCGGGCGGCGTGATGGTGTGCAGTGTCGTGACGCTCTCTGCAAGAGATGCGCTGCTGAGGCTTGCGGGGAAGTTCGCGATGGCGGCTGTGCGCGTTCGGGCTTCGGATGTCCAGATGGCTTGTCCGATGGATACGCCGACGGTTGAGCCCAGCATGCTGCGCTACATTCAGCACAGAATGATATTGGTGTGATGAGAGCCTCGTACCGCATCATGCCGAAGGTGCCTGTGCTCGTTGCCATATCTTTCGTCGACATCGCCGCTTGAAGGGCGATAAGTGGGACCGGGTAGAGCGAGCCCATTCCAAGTCCCGCGATGAGCGTATAGACTTCTTGTTGCGCTCTACAGACTAGGTTCAGGAGGCTGCCTGTCGAGCGCAGTGAAAGCACTCACAGTGAAGTCGTATTGTCAAGCATAATCATGAGTCCGTATCCCAGGGCGCACAGAGCCTGGCAAGATCCGCGTCAGTGAAGGAACTCGTCTGTAGATATACAAAATCTCTCACCCAGGATACCC
Source organism: Peniophora sp. CBMAI 1063 (assembly GCA_900536885.1). Lineage (NCBI taxonomy): Eukaryota > Fungi > Basidiomycota > Agaricomycetes > Russulales > Peniophoraceae > Peniophora > Peniophora sp. CBMAI 1063. The sequence continues at coordinate 57,098 of UWZB01000590.1, forward strand.
ATATGATAGGGCGATAGTCGCCCAGGATTGCAAGAACATAGCCAATCCCAGCGGAAAGAGCCGACAGCGTCAAGGCATACGGCAGGACGAGCTCGCCAGCTCGTGTCGCGGATGCCCCCAAGACCTGGAAGTACAGGGGAAGGTAGAATGCCGCGGTGTAGTAGCAGAACGAGTGGAAGAAGGCGCCGGTGAGCAGAAGTGCGGTCGTGCGTGTCCTGAAGAGACGGGGTGGTACGATTGGTGCTCGTTTGGTGTATGTCTCCCACCAGACAAAGGTGATAAGAGTGGCGCCACCAACAGCGAGTAGAGCAATTGTAGCAGGAGAACTCCCTATATCAGCGTGTAAGCGCCCGCTAAACAGTTTGATGAATCGTTGGCGCGAGCTCACATGAGGATTCACTCTCTAAGAACCCTAAGAGGATGGTGATTATGCCAGCGATAATGAGGAAGAGCCCGAAGAAGTCGAACTCGGCTATGTGCTCCCGTAGTGCTTTCCCTTGGCGAGGATTGAGATGTAAGAAGAAGAATAGCAGGCCGAACGCGATCCCGCCCGTAGGCAGATTGATCCAGAAGCTGAAGGTCAAGGTCAACGATGATCTGAGTTCGCATTGAAGAGGTCACCACTTACCACCAACGCCATGAGGCGTGGTCTGTCAATACCTATAGACGACCCTTACATCAGTATGCCGAGGAACGGACAATGTACTCCGTACGTACACCGCCAATTAGAGGGCCGATGATCCTGCCACTCGTTCAGCACACCTCCGCGATAGTCAGTGCAAAGAACGCGTACGAAGCGATACCCCACGTAGCACCAAGATATCCTAGATATTTGCCCCGCTGATCCAGAGGTGTAATATCGGCAACAATGATGTTGCACATCTGTATGATGGCTAGCGCTTGTCAGTCCAGGAGCGTTCCGTAAAGATTAGAAATCGGCTTACCGCCACCGCCAATGCCCTGCACTGCGCGAGCGACAATCAGCCATACCATGGTTTTTGCTGCACCACATAGTGCAGAACCGATCTGGAAGGATGATTCAGCAAAGAGTACACGTAGGGAAGGGCAATGTTACCAAGAAAATGACAATTGCCGGGTACAGCAATGCCTTGCGACCGAAGACGTCGGCGAGCTTGCCGTTGATTGACCCTAGGGTTGCAGCCGCAAGCAGATATGAGCTGAAGCACGTTTGTGAGGCAGTTCGGAAAGTTCACGGAAAGCGGCTCCGCTCTCACCTGCCGACCCAAGAGTACTGTTTTCCGCCACCTAATTGGGCGACGATTGTTGGGAGCGCGGTGGCGACGCTGTATTGACCAATACATCAGCGGTGAGGTCAGACGTCGTAAAGTTCAGCCCGCCCACATAGTCGAGTCTAATGCAGCCTGGCAGGTGACCGAGTCAGTACGCAACGAGCTGTCAGCCGCAGGCAAAATAGTTCACCAAAAATACAGTGAGAGTCAATGCACAGAAGACCAGAAACAAGTTATTATGCGGGATATGGTGTTCGTCGGCAGCCTTGTCAGCCTTCCCTACAGTTGGGATTTGGTCTGCGGGAGCCAAGGTAGTCGTATCATTTTGTTCTCCAGACCGCTTCTCCATGCTGCTCGAGATTGTCGACGCCATGACTCGTCCGAAGTTGGGAGCGAGGAGCAAGGAGAGGTCTCAAGTTTGACTGTGGGGGTTCCAGGCCTTATAGGTTCTCGACGAGATAAAGATCATCGTGCACGCGCATTCGGACCTGGAAAGTTTGGAAGACGATCGGCGCTGTCGTAAGTTGCAAAGCGGAGAGTGCGTCCGCATCTGCTGGCGAAGTGACTCCCTTCGAGCTGCCCGCCGGCACGACTTCTACACGTTCTCAAGCAGGAGCCCAGGTAGCCTTCGACTTTACGTTCGCCTCCAGTAGCTTTACTGGTATTCGTCCCGCCCATCGGCCAGCGAAGACCGCGTGTTGCTTCCGGAACCCGGTGGGTCAGGGCCGGGAGCCCGAAAGCCGACGACGAATGGTGTGAGGTGTGCGCGCCACATCGAGGCATATTATTTGCTGGCCCAGTCTGTTGTGTGCAAGTCGGTTGGGTGTGACCATGAGAAGTACGCCGGACTGACCTAGAAAAAAATGAGCTGAAAACCGAATGCGAAGTATTACTGTTCAATGGGTTCCGTCGCCCAGGACGGCAGGTACTGTAGGCCCGTTGACTCCCGGAGATATTACAGAAAGATGCAGTAGATCAGGCAGATCGTGCTACTCTTTACATGAACTGGTATGCGATTCGAGTAGGGTGCGTCTCTACGGGACTACATGGTGGTTGAAGCCGAGGACAACGGACAGCGCCGGCCATCAGTCCGAAGTCCGATCAGCCGTGTGCCACTCGCGTGCGCCGAATCCGGAGTTCCAGTCGAGGCGCCTTGTAGCTCTCCATTCAACTCTCGCCATTCGCGCGCCGTCATCTATGTCTGTTGGTAAAATGCATTGCAAAGCGCTCCTATCTACTGATCCAACAGTCCTTGGAGCACTCAAAGGTGTAAGTCCTGGCCCTGCATCAGGCCAAGGAAGTTACAACTTCGAGGAGCTCATTCACTTCGGTCGGATACAAGCTTGGCATAGGCTATCGCATTACAAGTACAAGGCGAAGTAGTTGCATACATGGAAGAGACGAAGTTCAGTTCAATGAGCCTGGATAAGAGCTCAGTATATGGTTGCAGATCGATGGAGATAGCCAAGCCCGAACACACCTTGACCTTGCGCGTAAAGTCGAAGATAGTCGAGTAGACGGCATCAGGATCCTCGTAGAATAACGCATGCCCAAGACCATCGAATATGCGAGCAGTGCAATTCGTGAAATGAGGCTTCATCTTGTTGATGAGCTCAGGGCCGTCCATCTGCTTGTCCTTCGAACCAGCGAGGATCAAGAGCGGCAAGCCCTCTTGGCCCCATGCAAACAAGGCGTTCTCATCTTGCGGACGACTGAGAACTCGCTGAGCGACGATTGGGTTCTGAGCCATGGAGATGCCAAGCCAGTACGTCTTGATCTCGTACGGGATTGAATCGGGGTTCGTGAAGACCGAGTTGGCAAAGTCGAATTTATTTTGGACATACTTCGTTACGTCGTCGTTCGTCCCCAGTAGGCCGGCCATGCTGAGCACGGCTGGCGTGCCCACCTCTTGCATGATCTTCCCGATATAGGGAAGACCGATGAGGTATACGACACCCGAGAGTGTATCGCGGGGAAGGTGCTTGGCTATATCGGCGACAACGGTGGCTGGGACGCTTTGAGTAAGTAGATGCCAACGGGCTTTGACGGGCGAACATACCTCCAAGACTCCTGATCAAGCCAGAAAAGTATGATCAGGCACTCAGTCCCCTCAGACGGACCCGTTGAACTTACCATCCTACAAAAATGGGCTTCTTGAGATCGAAGGCTCGAGCGACGGCCAGATAGTCCTCGGCGTATCTCTCTGACAAGTAATACTCCTCTGCTTCGGGTTTCCCGGAGCGTCCGTGACCCCGCATGTCATACCGGACCTGTGATACGTCATAAGCGCACGGTACGATAGAGAGCCAAGTAAACCGCACCAAGTAGAAGGACGAGATGTATCGCGCATCAGTGAAGAGGTTGTCGAAGACAGCACCGCTGAGGCTGAGTCCGTGCACGAAGACCACATGCGGCTTCGAAGGATCGCCAATCGCATCCGCGTGGATGGTGGTGCCATCTTTGGACGTAAGGCTCTTTACATTGGCGTTCGACATGTCGTGTTGATTGGGCTTCGTCGAAGGTATCGCAGGAGTCTTATATACGTTGCAAGCCGGATGTTTGCGATGCTGTGATATCCACGAGTTCGAGCGTTAGAGCTAAAGGCCGAGAGCTCCCTACGTTAAATTGGGGCGATGATACCCAAAGCCCGCAGCATCACTATCGCCGATATCGGCGGAGGCTGATCAGTGATATTCAACACAGCGCGATCGCTCATGGAGCTGCGGCTGGAGCACATGTAGCACTGCTTCCAGTAAGGAAGAGAATAGTAGATCGGAGGGGCGCCCACCGACCAAAAGCTCAAATACATACGGCGTGTCGACGCGGCGGGTATCTCGGACGGTTCACCCAAAGATATAGTTTGTCTCTGATACCAGATGGCATAAGGCGATAGGGTGAAATGGCTTCTGGCGCGAGGTACATGAGAAGAGAATGGATGGTGAGGCAAAGCCTGCAGATCACGACGATCAAAAAGGGTGGTGTACATTTTGCGCCTGCCAGCGGCAGCATAGTTTTAAGAGCCAAAAGGTATTTTGCCGCGTCGGCCCACAGGGTGGCATCAATAGGGAGGGACTACATGGTGGTCGGGGTTAACGCATGGACGCAATATTTGATCAACACTGACACGTGTCACGCCAAGCGCAGTCGTGACGCAGCGCTGGACGCGGTTCTGAGCTCGACGTTCGCCACGATTGCCTTAGTGCAACTTCACTTCACCGCTCACGCCCGCACGACGTCAACGAGTGTAATCTAAAGTCCTGTAAACCACAAATCCGCTGGAAAGGGTGCCAGGATGAATATCTTCAGGCTCTTCGGTGAGTACATCATCTGAATGTGAGCGGGGCGTACGTGGTTGACTTGGCGTGTTCTGCTCCCGCTAGGTGACCTTTCGCATCTGGCGTCTATCTTCATCCTCATACACAAGATACATACATCACGGTCATGTCGAGGTACGTCTCCTTGACTGTGCTGCTGAACGGGGCTCTAACATCGGGGATATAGGAATCTCACTCAAAACGCAGATACTCTACGTCGTTGTCTTCGTGACGCGGTATATCGACTTGCTGTTGGTCTTTAGAGGGGAATGGATCTCGTTCTACAACTTCTTCATGAAATTGTTCTTCATCGGCAGCAGCGGATACACTGTCTACCTCATGCGCTACCGCTTCCGGTACGCCACAGGTCGCATACATGACCGGATGCTGTCTGACCTTGAGTAGGCCCACAAATGACCCTTCAATCGACACGTTCAAAATGGAATACCTGCTTGGTCCGTGCGTGCTACTGGGCTTGATATTCAAGTACGAGTGGTCTGTCATGGAGGTCCTGTGGTCGTTTTCCATCTGGCTCGAGTCCGTCGCCATTCTGCCACAGCTCTTCATGCTCCAGCGGACTGGAGAGGCGGAGACCATCACCACGCACTATCTTGCTGCTCTTGGTGCATACCGTGCCCTCTACATTCCCAACTGGATCTACCGGTGAGTAAATGGGCCTGTGTGTACCGTTCGCGGTTCCTGACGTATATAAATAGCTACTGGTCAGACGGACACATCGACCCAATATCTATTGTCGCCGGCCTTGTGCAAACTGCACTCTATGTCGACTTCTTCCATGTATACTTTACCAAGTGCGTAGAACTCTCCTTGCACGTTACATGGAAATGAACTGACCACCACGACGTAGGGTTTTGCAAGGACAGAAGTTCGAGCTCCCCGCGTAACCCGGGTTCTCTGTCTATAGAACGGGGCGCTGGGTTCATACGGGAATGCGCGACTGGTCTGCGCGGCTGGAATGGGGTTGAAGGGTTGGACGCGCCCGGCGTACCGCAAGCGGGTTCAAGAGGACATTTGATACAGTATTATGTGTACCCGCGCGCCCGGAAAATAATGGCAGTCACACGACATCATCTAGCTTGTCCCCGCAGCTTGTCGCCGGCCGTGCTGCCGCAAACGTTATCGAGAATATGTACACGATATCGGCGTAGACGCGTACATCAGACGCGCAGACCGCCGCAGAGCAATTGAAGGCGCTCGGCAAGTTCCGCGTGCATCCGGGTGGCGCGGCACACGGCTTCACGTTCTCCCCTAACCACCAAGACGTTGCCGCTCCGCCTTAGCAGCCTCGTCTCGACGCCTTTCGGCCCATCTTGACGTTGACGGGGCGCCGAACCGTATGCACCTGACTTGTACTATGGAGTCAAGGCCGCACTGGCTTGCGGGGAATTCACATGGCATTGGGCGTCCCGCCGCCGATGAGACTTGTCTAGCGGGGCACCGACGCGGGGTAGGGGATGAGAATCATGCTCCTATATAGCCGAATCAACGTACTTCAGCCGCATTCATATACCGTGCGGGGTAAACGCTCTCCTGATCGCTCTTGCTACCCTTTGTTCTTGTCTGCACTGCTCTTTCGTCTTGCACGGATACCCACAGCCTGATAACGCCTTGCTCACGCTTTCGTGAATCCTCGCTTTCTTGAAACGCTATGTCGAGATCCGGTGACAAGAAGCCAGTCGGCTTCGGCACGCATATAGTCGCGGGTGGTCTGGCGGGTGCTGCAGAAGCAGTACGTGCTGTATACTTACTGTGATGGATACTATGCTCACAAGACGCCGCTCAGTTATGTTGCCAACCGCTCGACACTATCAAAGTACGAATGCAGCTCTCACGATCAGGTAGCGCACCAGGGGTACGTCTGCGTCTTCCCACCACCCGCTGCCTGCGCTCAACGTCAGTGTAGACCAAGCCCCGCGGTTTCTTCGCTACTGGCACCATGATTGTGCGTAGGGAGACACCTCTTGCCTTATATAAGGGTCTCGGTGCTGTCTTGTCCGGAATCGTGCCCAAAATGGCCATTCGATTTGCAAGTTTCGAGGCATACAAGAACGCACTGGCAGATAAGACCACCGGCAAAACGGCGACGGGCAATATCTTCCTCGGTACATACTTGCCGCCCCCTCGGAACGAGCAATTCACTCATACGCCTGTGCAGCTGGTCTCGGTGCAGGGACTACAGAAGCTATCTGCGTAGTGAACCCTATGGAAGTCGTGAAGATTCGTCTACAAGCGCAGATGCATTCACTGGCCGATCCGATGGAAACTCCTCGTTATCGTAACGCCGCACATTGCGCGTACACCATTGTTCGAGAAGAGGGATTTGGGGCCTTGTACCGCGGCGTAACGCTCACGGCGCTTAGACAAGCGACGAACCAGGGTACGTCCTGTCTTGCGTGCTGTTGCGGGTCCATAGCTCATGTGACCGTGTCCAGGCGCGAACTTTACCGTTTACCAGGAGTTGAAGAAGGTCGCACTCAGAGTACAGGATGTACCCGAGCTACCATCGTACCAAGCTATGGTCATCGGCCTCATCTCTGGGGCTATGGGCCCCTTCTCCAATGCACCCATCGACACTATCAAGACGCGTACGTACATCTCGCAGCGCCTTCTCTCCCTCTAGGATTCACCAATGGCTTTGTTACACGTAGGCTTACAAAAGGCGTCATTCGAGCCTGGCACGTCAGCCGCCTCCAAGATCGCCAGCATCGCACGCGATATGTGGGCAAGAGAAGGCGCACGGTCGTTCTACAAGGGTATCACACCCCGTGTACTCCGTGTCGCACCGGGTCAAGCCATCGTGTTCGCTGTGTACGAGCGCGTAAGGAGGGTGATTGAGCAGATGAACGCCGTCGATGCCGACGGGGATGTGTATAGCGAGTAGAGTGAACGATTGACTCTTTGCGCATGTCGGACTTTAGACGCATCTGCAGACTCTTGTACAACTAGATGTGTATCTGTCATACCTTATTCTTACCCATCGTCGAACACGGCGTGCATCCGGCGATGTCGAAAGCTATCCACTCGAGCGTGTCCGAGTCGCTGTTGTTTGGTAGAGGTCCTTGATGATTAGGGGTGCATCGGCACTCCGGCCACGGGCGCCGGAGGCAGCGGAATCTCTATGGCCCTCCTTATGAGCTCCGTGAGCGCATTCCGCGATCCGCGAAGGCTCTCTTTCCTCTTGCCCTCATCTTTCATCTGCTTAGACTGTACCAACATATTGCGCCGCATAGACTGTTAGAAGCCCGCGCCTACTACACTGCTATCTCCTCTGCGCCCGTCTAGTCGTGTAATATACTTGAGGACTAGCTTCCCTTTCGCCACAACTCTTAGATCGCACACTACCTGCCCGAGAAATCTGCATACGATGGCACAAAAGGCTCCTGCTACTAGCACCTCTCCGGCTGCGCCTGCGAAGAAAGTCCCCCGTGTTCTTGTCTTGCATGGGTGCGTTTTCCCGTCATCCTTTCAGCGTACCGGCGGCCAACCGTTCGAGTCAGATACACTCAGAACGCCAGCATCTTCGGCAAACGTGTACGCACTCCGGCCACTACCTCGTAGGTCTGTTGCCCATGCTTGTCTTGATATAGATTGGCGCGCTTCGCAAGACTTTTGGAAAGGATATTGAGCTCGGTACGTTCGTATGTCCGTCACTGCACTCTCAGTGCTCACAGAGACTCCAGTCATCGTGGATGCGCCTATAGTTCTGTACCCTGCTGATCTCGTTGAGACCTTTGGCCCATCCGCAGACTTATCGTCGCTTGGTGCAGGCGAAGCCAGTGCCGCGGCCGAAGACCCTAAACTCACGCCGCGCGGATGGTGGAAGACGAATCAAGATCGGACTAGCGCTGATGGGTTGGAGGACAGTGTGGCGTTCTTGAGGGACGTCCTGAAGGAGAAACACTTCGATGGTATCTTTGGTTTTAGGTACGAGGACTCCCTTGTTGTTCTCAGGTGTTGTTGCTGATGATCCGACAGTCAAGGTGCGGCGATGGCGGCCATGCTCACAGCCCTCCTCGAGAAGCCAGAGGTTCATCCGGATTTCCTCGTTGGCGGAAAGCCGCCCCACCCGCCAGTGTGAGTCCCGAAGTTCACTACCCAATGCTAGTCATCATACTGAAGACGGATGCTTTCAGCGACTTCTGTATCGCAGCCGCTGGCTTCAAACCTGTCGGCGCTTTCGCAGAGAAGGTCTTCGAGGGTGGATACTCTACGCCGACATTGCACATCATCGGGCGCACGGACATCATCATCACCGCAGAGAGGGCGCAAAGCCTTATAGATGTATCAAAGAGCGCGCGAGTCGAGGAACATGAAGGAGGTCATTTCCTTCCATCCAAAGCGAACTGGCGCAACTTTCTCAAGGCATACCTCCTTGACCCGCTTGGGAACATACCGAGTCCTAGTGCTGCGCCGTCGGGGACTGCGACGCCCGCGTCTGGTACCGCGACGCCTGCTGAGCCGGCTGTTGCATCTACCACGATCGCCGCTGCTGAGGGTGCTCCTGCAGCACAAGGCGACGTCAAGTCTTCCGCGCTATAGTAGTTTACAGTGTCTTCGGTAAAAATAATTCATACAATAGAAGACCACAAAAGAGAGTGATCGGGAACGGGAAAGAAAAAGCTCAGTGACTGATGGCGGGTGACCGAGATTGATGCGATGTGACATCGCGCTTCAGGTTTATGGGCCACCGCGTCGGGGTCGACTGTGCTCTGAACAACGCCGCCATGGACACCTGGGCACCGCAAGAAGCAGGTCTACAAGAGATCCTCGTGACCATACGCCAATCTACCACGGAGCACGACCGCACAGTTCAGTCCCAGGTCACCCACGTACGTTTCACCTATATTTGGGTGGAAATACCTGGGCGCTGACCACGAGCGTCTTATTCGCAGAAATTGAACAGCTTTACGCGCGCACCGGACTACATCGCTTACCTCGCGCACATCGTCGCTCAGGCCACGAGCGAGGATACTCAGATCCGAACCGTCGCCGCGTATTTGTTGAAGAATAACGCCAGACTTATTCTCAACGCCGCGCCCAACGTTCGCGACTACTGCAAGGCGGCGGTCATCCATGCCTTTTTGAACACGAACTCTATGCTTCGCACGGCTGCTGGCCAGGATATTGTCGCTTTCCTTGGTATCCTTGAGCCGCGTGGATGGCCCGAGTGCTTGATGCAACTTGTCGGCATGCTCGACGCACCTACAGAGGACGCCCAAGAGGTGAGCATCAGCGAATTTATCTTGTCTGTGAACCGATCGTCGATTGGATCGAGCTTTTGGGGTTCTTGTGGTCCCAGTCAGCTGCGACGATCTTCAACGGTGGGCAAGGGCGGAGGCCGGCCTTACCCCACACGCGTCTGCCGGGCGCTTAAAGAAACGAGGCGCGATTGTTCAACTGTCACTGCCGCGGCGAACTTCTCTGCCAAACCGTGAGACCGCATTACCACGCTATAGAGCTTTGCGCATGTGTGGCACCCATCAACTCTCATACTTCATGTCAATCTTTGGCGTCTCATATAAGGTGCTAATCCTACCATTCTAGGCAGCGTTTAGCGTTCTCGAGAAGGCCTGCGAGGATTACCCTCGCAAATTGGACGTCGAGATCAACGGTTCATTCCCGTTGAACTTCATGATACCCAAGTTCTTGGTTTTAACGGAGCACACGAGCGCCAAGATACGCGGACATGCCGTTGCTTGCCTGTCGTACTTCGTACCCACCGGGTCCGCTTCACTCACGGCGCACATCGATCAGTTTATTGCGTGCCTTTTCAAGCGCGCTGGTGACGAGGATGGGACCGTCCGCCGACATGTCTGTCAGGCGCTAGTTCTCTTACTCGCGAGCCGACCCGAGAAGCTGCTCCCGGAGCTACAGAACGTCGCGGAGTACATGCTCTACTCGACCCGCGATCGCAACGAACAAGTGGCGCTCGAAGCCTGCGAATTCTGGCTCACTTTTGCCGAGGACCCTGAACTCAGCCAATATCTCCACCCGCTCCTCCCCCGTGTTGCGCCGGTACTCCTTGACTGTATGGTCTACTCGGAGGACGACCTCCTCTGGCTGGACGGTGACGACGAAGACGCCGCTGTTCCGGACAGCGAACAGGATATCAAGCCCCGTCACTACGGCAGCGGGAAGTCGCACATTGCCGATCACGCTGAACAGCCGGGTGCCGACGGCGAGCGTCGCGTAGGTGCTTACGGAGAGGAGTTGCGCGGAAGTGGTCAGGACGATTTCGATGACGACGAGGATGATGATGAGTTTGACGACGAGGACCTCAGCACGGAATGGAACCTGCGCAAGTGCGCTGCCGCGGCCCTGGACGTCCTTGCTGTTCGCTTCGGCATCGATCTACTGAGCGTGCTTCTTGAGCCGTTGAAGACCAAGCTGTGGAATCAGGACTGGATGCAGCGCGAGAGTGCCATCCTTGCTCTGGGCGCTATCGCCGAAGGCTGCATTGAAGCTATCGAGCAGCACCTCCCGACCCTCGTCCCGTATCTCATCAACAGCCTGCAGGACCCGAAGCCTCTCGTTCGCTCGATCACATGCTGGACGCTCGGCCGCTACGCAAGTTGGTGTACCCAGGGAACGACGCAGGAGCACAAGGCGCAGTTCTTCGTGCCGACGATGGAAGGGCTGCTGCGCATGGTGCTTGACAACAATAAGCGCGTGCAGGAGGCTGGCTGCTCGGCGTTCGCCACCCTTGAGGAGGACGCAGGCCCGGAGCTTGTCCCGTACCTCGAGCCGGTACTCCGCAATCTTGTCTTCGCGTTCGAGAAGTATCAACACAAGAACATGTTGATATTGTACGACGCGGTCGGCACCCTCGCAGACGCTGTTGGAACTGCGCTCCAAAACCCGACATACGTCGATATCTTGATGCCCGCTCTCACGGGCAAGTGGGCGAAGCTCCGCGACGACGACATGGATCTCATCCCGTTGCTTGAGGTTGGTCCTGCTTTCGTGACTCGCGAAGCCTCGTACTGATCTACCAATAGTGCCTCGCAAGCGTGACGATCGCCATGGGCGATGCGTTTGCGCCCTATGCCGGACCGGTCTACGAGCGCTGCTTGAATCTCGCGCGCTCCTCCCTGATTGCGTATCAGGCCTACCAGCAGAACCCTGACCTGGACGAGCCCGATAGGACTTTCCTAGTCGTCGCGCTGGACCTTTTGTCGGGTCTGACGCAGGGACTCGGCATGCATCTCGCACCGCTCATTGCACGAGATGAGGCCGATTTCTTCCAGGTCCTGGTCTTATGCTTGAAGCACCCTCAGGCGCCCGTTCGCCAGAGCGCCTACGCTCTCGTCGGAGATCTTGCGATGACGACCTTCCCGATCTTGCGCCCGCACATGGCGGCCGTGATGGCGGAGCTCGTGCAGCAACTCGACCCCGAGCCTAAGCTCGAGTTTGTCAGTGCGTGCAACAACGCTGCTTGGTCCGTCGGTGAGGTCGCGCTCCGCTATGGTCGTGCCGACCCCGAGTTTGCGCAGTGGGTCCCCACACTTGTAGGACGGCTCGTTCCCATTTTGCTCCACCCCAAGGCTCCGCGATCACTACACGAGAACGCGGCAGTCAGCATCGGCCGCATCGGTCTCGTTCACCCCGAGATCGTCGCACCTCTTCTTCCCGAGTTCGCGCAGGCGTGGTGCCAGGCCCTGTACGAGATCAGGGATAACGAGGAAAAGGACAGCGCGTTCCGTGGTCTGTGCACACTGGTGCAGCATAATCCGGCCGGCATCACCAAGAGCCTGCTTTGGTTCTGCAACGCGATTGTGAGGTGGCAGGCGCCGAGCGTGGAACTCAACGAGATGTTCCGTGCATTACTGCAGGGTTTCAAAGCCCACGACGAGCAGGGATGGGCGGCGCAGGTTGCAAGTTTCCCCCCGGTCATCCAGGCACGCCTGGCGGAACGCTATTCCGTTTAATCTGTCCTCGACCACGTCCCGCTCGCTTGCTATCTTGTATGCCTGCCTGTTGTTGGACCGTGCTGTAATGAATGGTCTTTTCCGTCGAAATCCTTTGTCTCCTTGAATGAATTAGCTATCCCAATGTTTCTCTCAATATGTTTTACCCCTCCAATCTCACTCGCATGGCCATGATCGCTCCCATTCTTTACATAGTAGGTACAGCGTAGGATACAACGTAGGATACACACTCTTCTCGGTCTCTCATCTCTTGCATATTCAGTAGTAGTAGCTCAGACTCAGTACGTACACATACCACAGCCTCCTTCTCACGGACTTCGCCACTTAGTACCCCTACCCCCTACCCTGTCCCCCT
>UWZB01000590.1:70031-164763 GCA_900536885.1 Peniophora sp. CBMAI 1063
GTCATCCAAACTCACGAAATAAGACTCCCGGTCATTTTCTCGATCTCAAGTAGTAGTAGCATTTCTCCTCGTCATGTTTTCATACATACGTACAGTACGATACCAGTCTCCCGTCTCGGCGCATCATGGTCAGGTTTGAGCAGTACAAGTAGTTTACAGTAGCATACAAGTCTCGGTTTTCTTCATCCGCTTTTGTAGTTTCGCCCAACCCGCACGTACCAGACGCCATAAGAAGGTCGGCTCTTCTAGGGTAGCTGAGTCAGAAGTCGTTTCCTTTCCCGCGATCGCGACCGCCAGATGCGAGGTAGGAGGAGCACGGGCGTTGCCGAAGCTCTTGCAGGCAGGACGCGTCTGAGACGCGCCGCGCCTCTCACAAGACCCACCACCAACGAGCGCCACATTGTGTTATCATCCTAGCGCTACTGCCTTTCGCTACATCAATCTGCGATAGCATCGTTGTGATATAACGCATCTTGCTCACAAGCTTCCTGTATGGATCGCGCCACGACCTCCCCTGCCGAGGCAGACGCCCTTCTTACCGCCGCAGCGAAAGCCGAGCTCGCCCATGATTACGACAATGCTTTCGCGCAGTACATCAAGGCAGCATCATCACACCTCACTTTGAGCCGCTTGAGTTCCGGTGAGGGCTCTGAACGACATAAAGCGGCCGCTGCTCGCGCTGTTGAGCGTGCGGAGAAGATCAAGGCTGCCAAAGGATCAACGATCGCACCAGTGTTGCGAGATCCGTTTGCACCAGGTAAAGCTGAGTAGTCTACGCATTCCAGTACAACATGGCTCACACGTTCTCAGAGGAGCAAGATCGGATTTTACGGGCCGGGTCAGTCGTGAACCGCCTGCGTCTGCCACCCACATCTGGTCGCATGGTAGAAAGCGACGGCGCCACGTAGGTGGAGTCTGAATGACGGGCGCTCTTTCACTGAGTCGGCTGATAGAAGAGACCGGCAACCCGAACTCTCGCCAGAACAACTTGCAGCAGGCGTTGAATGGCGACAACCAGACGAATCCTGGGTTGATCCGACATCACTGGAAGGCGAAGAGATTGCCCAGCGTATAGCTGATTGCTCTTTACACGCTTCCGTCGTCGTCGCTCTAGCTTACAGTCGCCGCTTCAACACCGATGCATCTATCCCGCGGTTACGCGCCCGAGATGGAGGATATGACCTTGACGTGTATCTCAATGGTTGCCACAGACGAGTCCGTAGTAACACTGTGTACTGAAATTACCCTTCACTGAATGGGTCCTGCAGATATGTACGCATACATTCCGCATAGCCCTTGCAGGAGGCTGACCTACCTTGCGAGTAGCGATCGACTTGCGACTCCCATATGACCGGGACGGGAAGTTGATGTGCATGGCTTCGAAGAGTACGGCAAACCTATGGCCCGCTCTGTTGGAGAAAGCCGTAGGTACTTCGCAGCGTACATCGCTCAACGTTTATCTGACTGTATTGGTTGAGCAGTACCTGAAGCTTTTCGGCGGGTATGACTTCCCAGGCTCCAACTCGGGCGTCGACCTCCAGTGCGTACTCCTGTAACTGGGTCTTCCTGTCTGACGATTTGATAGTGCTCTTCTGGGATGGATACCGGAGCATAAACGTCTCAAGAGGTTGGTCACTGCTTTCTCGGCATAGTATAAATCTGAACAGGACAAGCACCCACTGTCGACCCGAGCGTCTATGGCATAGATACGCCAACGCTTTTCACGATGGCAAGTTTTCTCATCAGAAATGCTACACCCCTCTCACCCTATTATAGGACATGCTGTTATCACGCTGGGAACCGATGACCGACCGACGTCGTGGCGGGGTGTGCAGCTTTTACCCGCCCATAGCTACGCGGTCATCGGTAAGTTCCGTTTCAACTAACCTTGGCTTGATGCTGAGCTGAGCGAAGATGCCAGCCTAGCCGACGATGATGATCGCACCATGACTATACTTGACTTCAAAGCGGCAGAAGATGTCAGTTCCCAGATGTCTGAACTTTCCTTGAATAACAAGCAGCCAACCAGTCAGTACTTTCTTTCCGGACTTGACTATGACTTCTTACGCATACCAGGACACCTGCGAATGCCCTTCGAAGATATTATGCACACTTTTGACAGCATTTTCGTGAGCCATAACCCTTGCCGATTCTCCCATCATATCTGCTTTCACGGGTGCGTCTCGTTGTGCGCCGGCCACTTTGACGGACCGTACTTATCCGGGCTTCAGGGCATGGCGTGGCCGGCATCTTTCTGAGGCAGAAAGAGACGAATGTAATGTTACAGCGTCGCTCATCTTCGACGTGCACTGACGCGTTGACGATCATTCTCCAGCGTCTCATCAAGTCTTCTATGTTAACGTCGACGGCCTTCCAATAAGCGCGAATGACACGGACTCCGACGAGCGGGTTCATATTCTGCTTACTAGGCACATCTCCAAGACGAGGTTGTCGTCCCAGTATATCTCGTTAAAGGTCGACGAGGAGGATGCTCTTCCTGAACCTATAGCTATGAAGCGCTCTGACAGAACGCGTGTCAAGGTGTGTGGAGCTGCGTTACTGATGAATGTGGATCTGAACGGACGAGCAGGGAACCTTCACGGATAACCCATATGTACTAGTGAGTATCTGATATCCATTGTATCCGGCCCGATCAATGAGAGCATGCGCAGCGTCGATACAAACATACCTCGGGCTCTGGTATGCTGCTCAGTGTCACAGCGTCATACGACGGCCAAGAGCTTGACGTGGGGTACACTATCGATGTGTTCTCGGTCGCTCCCGTACGCTGGGATACCGCACAACGCACTCTTCCCTTTCAAACCACAGTACGATCCATACATCATGCTTTGGGGGTTCTGAAGCTCAGATACCTCATCCACAGGTGTCCGGAGCCTTGACAGCCAAGTCTGCAGGAGGCAATCATAATCTCCCGACCTACATGTACAATCCTCAATACAAGCTGACCGTTTCACGCCCTCGGTTTGGAGAGAAAGTCCGCGTCGCTATGATAGCCACGTCAGGGCGTGCCCTACCCGTGAATGTAGTGATAGCGTGGGGTAAAGGAGAGCGAGTCGTTGAGTGAGCGAGTCGATTATCAATGTCTCCATGCGTGACTCAACGTTATAGTCTCTCTCGAACCACGGCTTTAGCAACGTCAGGTGCCTATAGCTATTCATACGCTCGCACATCAGCAGCGCTTGCGCGTATGTTGTCTATGTCATATCCGCTTCTCACTCTATACTAAGGAGTTGCTCACAGCCGGGATGTACACGGTGATCGTATCGGCCTTCGAAACAACTCATATCGGCGCCTTCTCTCTGAAGATCGAGAGTGATGCCCATACAGCCCTGGACGCCATACCTCCCGAAGGCGTAGGCATGTTCCAGAAGGTGGTCCGCGGAGAATGGTAGGCTCTAATTGCACATGCTGGCCTGTTGAAACCACCAAACCCCGCTCGTTAGGACTTCTGAGAACCAAGCCCCAAGATATATGCTCACACTCAGTGAGCCCATGCGGGTAATGTCCGTACTTTCGCCTTCCTTATCTGATGATATGCTGAGGAAGAATTAAGGATACGATTGCAGATGCAGGGGTACTCGCCATCGACATCGGTCCGGTTCGCACTCGCAGGCCCGCAGCATTTCACGTTTGCTTCGGAGCTCACGGATTCGCCTGCTGGAGCATCTATGCCACGGACACTGCTTCGTGAAGGAAGATATCTCTTAGCACCCAGTGCGCAGGGCTTGGGCGACAGTCGCTCGTTCCGACTGACCGTTTGGTCTGAAGGGACTGGGGTGGAACTAGCTGCTGCGGCAATCTCAACTACTTGATGTGTTAATGGGGTATTCCTCATTGTACGCGCTGTGTTTATAGGGCCGCAAGCGGCGAAGTCCCAATCTTCATCACTGCGTACTGTAGACGAGATGGCCAATCATCATATAGGATGGCCTATCGTAGAGTCTGATGATCTGAGTTGGCACGCTCGTCTGCGCTTCCAGAACCTTCATTACAGTACTATTGATTCCGACGGCCCTTTGTGAGCGTTTAGGTCATGTTGAAGGAACCCTCGGACCTTGCACCCTTGAATTGTCTCTTCCCATTGGTTGTCTTCAGATCCCGCGGTATCTTTGCGCGACAGGAGACAGCCCAGGCCGCGTTGGACCTTCCAGAATTTTGAAATTGCCGTGGCTTATAAAGGCGCCCGTCAAACTCCCACGCAAGCCATCGGTAGCACCCCAGTCGGTCAGAATCATGTCTTCTACTCTACCCCCAACTCAGACATTGCCTGGGGCCCCCGGCCCTTCCTCAGTTGTAACACCTACAAAGCGGGTCGTTGTTCGGATATCTAATGCTGCACGACAATTACTGCTCGGTCGGTTTCTCAGCTCAGCTTGGTCTGGCTGAATACTCACAGGAAAAACAGATTACTACACCAATATTGGCACTCATCCGCCTCGCGATGCCCGTATAACACTAGCTCAAAAAGTTAGCCGACTTGACAACATACAATACACGACCGAGCAAGTGAGCAACTGGTTTGTGAACCGGCGGAACTCGAGTAGGAATATCCCGGATCGTAGTGCCAGTGCACATGCGGCGCCACCACGTACGTCCGCCTCCCTCGGTCATGATCTATCTCTCACACTGAGAGCACAGTCGATACCCAGCATCTGGATCACAATGTGGTGCAGGCATTGGATACATTATTCACCAGAACACCGACTGCCAGTGACAGGGATGTCGGTAGATGGTGTAATGACTTGCAGATACCACTGCTACAAGGGCTACGGCTCGTCGATCAAATGCGTGCGAGGCGCAATACCATACAGACCACCTCCCTCCCTACCCCTTCCTCTACTGCTTCACCGGAAGTTCGATCCCTTGAATTACCCATCATCATAAAGGTCGAACAAGAGACAGGACACGAATCAGAAGCAGCAACAGATTCAAGTAGACTCGACAGGGCTCGGAGCAACATTGCACCTTGCCCATGGCTCGATGATCTGGCGGCTCGTCCCATGCCGCCGCCTCCTCTCGAAACTGTAAAATGCAAGCTTCAAGAACCTCTTTGATCAGGATCTGGGCTTAACTCATCCTAGATGGACGGTCGGGGTTCGTCCCTTCAACCCTCGCCGAGCTAGACTCCTCGTTCGGAGAGTTTAGAGCAACTTTGGCAAGACTGCACGGCAAAACACCCAATCAAGGCAAGTTTGCCTTCTAGCGGGCGCATACGTACAGCTAATGCCTGCACTAGACGATAACCCTAAAGACTAGGACTAGATACAAAAGCTGCTTGCTTCTCAAAGAGCACGTCGTCTGCTGTCAGACGGCAGTCTCATCTCGAGAAGCCACTGAGGACGCTCAACTCTGACTGATTCGCGAACTCGACGAAAACATACCTCATGATGTATACCACCATGTACAATATACGGTCACACACTCAAGCAACCCTTATACCACTGGCACTCATGATACGATGTGTCGAGAAATCACTTGCATGAGGATTCATGCAATATTCATGAATCATGAACACATTATCTTGATCAGTGGCAAATCGCGATCATGTACCACGCATGAGAGTTTACGATCAAGAAGTGATAGGCAGCATCTGTAAAATACACAGTAGATAGACCAAGACCGCCTGGCAGAATTACAAACGCCACTCTGAGAAGTGCTCGGCATCCCGTTGGATAAAGGCTAACATATACTCAACCGTCGATCCCCCTTCTTCTTCTTCATCCGCGTCTCCTCCCTCGTCATCGTGGGCATCCAGGCCGTCGACTGGGGTCTCCGACACCTCGACGCTGTCCTTCTTGTCCTCACCGAAGTCGGATTTATCGGCGCCCTCCAGTTCGCCAGCCTCACGTGCTGCGATCTGCGCCGCCTGAACGTCTTCTGCATCAGCATAGTCCTCCAGAGCGCGCACGAAGTCGTCGCCCTCAGTAGCATTTCCGAACAAAGATCTCCAGTCGAATTCCCCCTTCTGGATGACGAGATCGTCAAGCGAGCGCTTTTGATTCGCTTTGCGTAGCATAGCCTCTTCAACAGTGTGCTGAGAGATGAAGCGATATATATGCACGTCCCGGGTTTGACCGATACGATGAGCGCGATCCTCACACTGCTTATCCATCTGAGGGTTGAAGTCGCTATCGTAGAAGATGACAGTGTCCGCGCCCGTCAAGCTGTGATCGCGTGAGCTTTGTATACCACGGTAGATATGCAAAATTAGCCACTTACTTGATACCGACACCACCCGACCTGCTGGATGCGATGAAGCAGAAGACGCGAGAATCTGAATTGAAGCGCTCGGTGATGTACTGCCTGTCTTCTATCTTCGTGCCGCCGTCCAGGCGGAGGTACAACCAGCCGTGGAAGGTGAGGAACTGCTCAAGGATGTCGAGGATTCGCGTCATCTGCGTGAAGATAAGCACACGGTGTCCGCCATCCTTTCGAATCCGGAGCAGTTCTGCTAGTCGCTGTAATTTCCCGCAGTCGTATTGAAGTAGCGATCGGTCGGGAAATTCGACTTGCAGCCTGACAGCTGCGCGATGTAAGGTCGCATCGAAAGACGCTTTGGAGGATAGTGCGGAGATATCATCTTCAGCGCCGACGAGTGCGTAATGATGCATCCCGAGTGCGACAACCGGAGGTGTCGCGAACGCGAACCGGTCCACGAAAGGCGCCATATCTTCCGCACGCTCCTCAATAGACTTGACGGCACGATTAACGGCGAGCACTCGATTGAGATAGCCATGTCGATGGTCGACTGCCGAGACAGGTAAGATTGGCTGCGCCATGTTTCGCACGGTGGCGATGAGTTCGCTACCAATGATAGGCTCTTCAGCACAGCGCAAACGGTTGAGATACGCGATGTGTGTCCAGCGAGCCACACTGGCTGCACGCAGTTGGTAGTCGCGGTGACGCTTGAAGCCTTCGGTAGTGCGGACATCATGGGGAGGAGGCGATTCCAACTCTGCGCTGAAGGGAAAGAAGTTCGTGCCATCGAGTCGTCGTCTCTCAACAGCCGCGAAGAGGGAGGTGTTGTATGAAGCGGAGAAGTGAAAGCCGAACACAGCCAAGTTAACCATCTGCGCAGCATTGTCTTGTAGCAACGTGCGGCGGACAAGGAGTTCCTTGATCTCAAAGTCCACCACGGCGGCGCGAGTCACTGCGAAACTGGTCTTGACGGGTCGGGCTTCGAAAAGATCGGGGTGATTGCAGACCTTGCGGAGCTGCATGAGGACGTTCGCGATATTCCAGTAGTCGCCGGAGGTGAGGTTGTGCTGCGTGTCCGCACGCGACATGAACTCGTCGTAGAGGAAGCGTTGACGTTTGGACAATGGGCATAACACAAGATGCTCGTATTTGCTGGGAAGCTCCTTCTCGACATCGCGTTTGAGACGGCGAAGGAGATAGGGGCGCAGGACGGTGTGGAGCTTCGTGACGCGCTGTTGAGTCTCGTCGTCGTGGTGTTTGCCCTCCTCAATGGCCTTCTCGAGTGGATCTGAGGTCACAATTAGTTCAGGAACTTTGAACGTTGAACGACGGTCGCGATACGTACTCGCGAACCATTCACCGAACTCCTTCAGATTGGCGAAGTTCGTTCCGGACATCAAGAACTGTAGAAGCGCCCATAGTTCTGTCAGGTTGTTCTGCAGGGGCGTGCCGGTGAGCAACAACCGACGGAATGACCTGAACATGAGCAAGACGTTCCAGCGCTGCGACCGAAAGTTCTTGATCATGTGCGCCTCGTCGAGGATCATGTAGTACCACGACCTGCGTTTGAAGATATGCGCGTCGCGGCTGGCGAGGTTGTAGGAGGTAACACAAACGTTGAAACGATATTTATCGTTCCAGCCCTGGCGCAGTTCCTTCCGGCGCTTCGTTGAGCCATGATACGCCAGGACGCGAAACCCGGGAAGAAACTTCTTGAACTCCATCTCCCAGTTGAGTAGGACGCTCGTCGGCACGATGATGAGATGAGGCCCCCAGATACCCCGATCGCATGCGAGGTGAGCGAGCAACGATATAGTCTGTATTGTCTTCCTGTGCAGACGTCAGTGGGGTGACTTGCCTCATTGACAAGGATGCACATACCCTAGACCCATCTCATCTGCCAGGATGCCGTTGAGATTGCTCGTGTGAAGACTTGCGAGCCACTCCAGACCTGCGTGCTGGTACGGCCGAAGCACGCCGCGCAATAGAGATGGCGGCATGACCCGGGCATTTGGGTCCCAATCCACCGGCGCTACCGCGAATTGCCGAAGATAATGAGGTATGCGAGGATCCAGCTCTTCATCGGCCCCATCATCGTCATATTCTTCTGGTGCGGTTGTAAGAGCGTTGGTTGGCGGTGATGGTTGGGTAGGGTACGCAAGGGAAGAGACGGGCTCGGAGCTCATCTTAACGTCGCCGTCACCGTCCAAAGCGGACTCAATGGGCATGGGCGGTGTAAGAGAACTGGGCTGCACAGGATTATCCACAGTGGGTTCGAGAAATGCCTCGGGGTCACCGCTCTTGAAGAACACAGGCGCATCGAAGTCATCCAGGGAGGCAAGAGGGCGGGTGGCTGGATTATGATTATGTCCATGTACAAGGCCAGTAGAGTACATGAGTGGGGATGTGACGAGCTGCGGCTCAAGCCGTGATAGTGAATCGCCCTCCATAGACGGCGTAGATATCAAGTCAGAACTGGGGGACATGGGATCGGCCTCATATGATGCATCTCCTGATGACGGATGATAGACGGTCTGGCGTCCGCCGAGAAGAGCATACGTCTCTTCGTCGTCCGCGTCGTCTTCGTCATCAATCACACTGGGGTCTCCGTCGGTAGCCCATGAGGTGCCATCACGAATGGACGCCTCGAGGGTAGAGCTACGGATGGAAGTGTCCCTTGCAAGACCCATCTTGGTATCGGCATCGGCGTAGGCAACCTCGACCTCGGCTTCATCCAGCATTTGCCCTTCTTCGTTCTGCAGTTCATCTTCCTCTTCATCCACTTCTGTGCCAACGTCGTCCTCATCCTCATCATCCGAAGCATCAAGCAGGGAGGCAGCTGTCGACGTGCTGCGAGAACGCCCAGTACGCGCGAGGTCTAGATGTTGTGACTCTAGAATCTGCCCTGACTGGTCAAGGATCGCGTCCAGATGTTCCCTTCCTAATCGCTTCTCCTCTTCGACCCTCTGCAGCCTGTCCTGTTCACGCAAATGCTGCGATTGGTGGACGTCAGTATCTTGTAGTTCTAATCGATAAGGAGTCACTCACATAGACAGCCTTCTTCCACTCTCCGATTACTAGCTTTATCGTCGCCTTTGCCAACCCACGAAGCCTCTTCTCTTCCATAAGTCGCGCCTTATCCTCCTTGGCAGAGTAAGCCTCCCAATACCCCTTGACTTTGGACGCCACGGTCGCTGCGGTGCGCGGTCCCGTATCAAAGTCGTGCGACTCATGCCACAACCGTACGTCCTCCACGACAAAGTCCCACACCGTCCGCTGAGGGTGCTGGTCGACGTCCCGGACAACATCTTCCCCTGGGTCTAAGGCTTCCACTTCGCTCGGGGAGAGAAGCATACGGCCACTTTTGCGTAGAGCGGCCACCCGCTCAAGCACCGCTGCATCCGCTCGCGCCTGTGCGTTCAGATCTTCTTTCGGCCTTGCGCTGTCAAAGCTGTCCAAGGCAGCCGATAATGAGCCAGCATGAACTTGCGGTGGTGGCTTTTGCGCGGGCGACGAGTAGTATGGCTCCGGAGTGCGCACGATGAGTTTGACGCGTCTTACTGGAGAAGACGGTTGAGAACCAGGGGTGTATTGAGAGTAGGACCTATGACGCGAGACAGGCGCAGCAGGTGGAGGTGTGAATGGCATGTTGATACGTTCTGAAGGTACAGACACGAAAACCGCCTCTGTCTTCCGCCGTTTGCGAGGCGAGCTAGCATCATCCACGACAGATTCCATCTCAGTCGCGGGTCGAGGATTCTTCCTTGGGCGACCCCTCGGACGTTTGGGTGTAGGCGTACCCGGAGCTTCGACGCGCGATTTGCCATGTTCGCCGCCTTTCAAGGGAAGTGGTGCGGATATCGATGCCACCGTCGGTTCTACCGCGCGCGGCGACGGAATGGGCTTGCCATAACCCTTCTTGAAAGGCTTGCCGCCAGAAAGGACATCCCAGATACGGCTGTTCGAGCCTCCGTTTGGCACCGGTGACGAAGACGAGGACCCTGTACGAGCAAGCTTCGCATTCGCAGGATTGTGGAGTGTCGCGGCAACCTGCTGACGTGCTCTGCGCGTTGTACGCGCGCCTGAAGCGGCCGGTGCATCTTGCAACAGGTCGTGTCCTTTTTCTTGTTTCCACTATTCAAGAATGAGACGGCTTGTCGCGCATGTCAAACGGGGAACATACCTTCTGCCAGACTTCGGACGTATCCGCTTTGGCTTCCTTTACAGCGATTCGAATGTCAATTCCAGGCAGACTTCCTTTCATGATGTAAGGGCGCACCTCGTGATTATAAGACACTAGCGTCACAAAGCGGTCTAGATGGAACTTCTCTCTGACCTGTATATGTCGGAATAAGCCGGATGTTACGCGAGAGCGAAAAGTCGAACGTACCAGGTCGTCATGCCGGTCAAATAATTGATCGAGTTCTGCTTGTTTCGTCTTCAAGAGTGTGTCCCGTTCTCGCGCAATGACCTCCGGTGTAGTAGAGCCGGAGGGTCCCGTATTTATGCGGAGACCTGACTTGTGCGCCCCAGGAGCAGACATGTTTGCTCAGCAACGAGCATCCCACGAGCGATCTCGACGAATACCGGGCGAAATGGACTCGGACTTGCGTCTAGAACTAGACAGAATTGCGTATATCCCAGCGCGAGGTATAACAGAGTGCAATGGTCGCTCGAGACGGTCGTGGGCTGAAGAGAACATTGCCGCCATCGCGGAGCGCGGATGGGTGCGCGTGTGTCCCACGCCTGCTGTTCATGCGCGGCTTTGTTCATCAACAACTTCTCACAGACTGCCCACGATGTCCGTGCCGGATGATAGACCCTCGCACTCTCTATCTGCTCGTCTGGGGTAAACTACCTGCTCGCGTCTGAAACATATACTATACCCGAAGTACTCTCCAAGTGTATCTTCCATCTCGCGCACCTCTTCACGTTGGTGTTTCAATCAATTTGTAATCGACCCCCGACTAGGCACAACTCTCTTCTGAAAATCGCGAACTCAACTCACACTCATCACATGAATTTGACATAGCGGATGTCATATACATAGTCTACAAAGTAAACCTGAAGTGAGGGTGGCGATCTCCGAGGCGCCGTCGCTCGGCGCGCGTGTTCCAGGCCCCATCAGGCTGCTCGCGCTCTAGGCAAACAATCTCTTCCCGCTTGCGCCCATTGGCGAGGCTCAGATGGACCATCAGCACCCCAATTATTGCAGCGCCAGCGAGCGTAACGGCGAGGTTGACGCTAGACGCAACGTGAAAGCGAGGAGGATCAACGAATATCCACGTGGACACGATGCCACCTATATTCGTGGCCAGGAAAGTCACGGCGATGGCAGAAGCTCGGCGGTAGTGAGGCTGGACGTTGTTTGCGAGCAGGGTTCCGATGCAAGGCGCTGAGGTGAAGGTGCCGATGATCTGGAGGAATAGAGCACCGTAGCCGGCATGTTTGTTCCCTGTGGCGAGGAAGATAGCGAAACCGGCCGCAGAGATGAGGGCGCCTAAAATGGCGAATGCTCCGCGTTGCTTGTACTTGTCCGAGTACCTTGCGGCCAATAGGCTGACCACGAAAGAGCACGCATATGGAGGAACTGTTAGCAACTGTGTGCGGATGGTGGAATACCCGAAAGCCCCGACAACGGTCGGCGTGAAGTTGGCGAGTCCGAACAGCTGTATTTGATGGCGCTTCAGCACGGTTGCATACATGGGCTGAACCTAGCTCACCGTGAGACCGTTGAAGCAGAGCGGGAGCCATATGAGCAGGACATGCGGCGCATTCGTGAACACCGAAGTTACCTCCGACCACGAGAACATTTCGACTTCTTCGCCATCCTCGTCGGCGTCACCGCTCCAGTCCTGCACGAGTGCTTGAACATATGCCTCCCGCTCAGGCAAAGACAAGAACTTGGCATCGTGAGGAGCGATGGGGAGGATGAAGTATGAGACTATCCCGAACACTGAAGTAAAGACGCCTTCCTGTGAGCGCCGAGAGGTGTTAGAGTAGACCATGCGGGTCTGGAATGTGCACCAGCACTTACCAGTATGAAGATCCACGCCCAACCAGCGAGGTTCCTATCTCCAGTCAGATTCTCTATCGCGGCAGCCAGCAGACCAGAGAATGCGCCGGCGAGTGAAGTAGCACTGAACACCATGGCGAAGCGCAACTGCATGTCATGCCTTCGGTAGAAGGATGAAATGTAGAGAGTGATTCCGGGAAGTATGCTGCAAAGGCTGAGAACCGGCGACCTCGACATCCACGGAGAGGCGACTTACCCGCCTTCGAGTGCACCCAAGAAGAAGCGACATGCTAATAAACCTCCGTACGACTTGGCGGCACCCTGACACGCAGTGGCCATTCCCCATAACGTGACCATGAGAGGCAGTGTGATATTTGGACCGAGCTTCTTCATGAGCAAGTTCATGGGTAGCTCCATGAGAATGTATGGCACGCTTCAGTAGAGTCAATGCAATGTCTGATACCAGTTCTCAGACCCTACTCACTATGTGATGGTCAGTGCTACGCTGAAGTCATGGGATGACATGTTCAGATCTCTAGTCAACCCAGCAACTCTCGCGTTGCCTATATTGGTGCGGTCCTACAATACAGCGTGAGTTGACGCTCGCTATGCCAATAAGAGAGGCTCATGCGCACCAGAAATGCGAGAAGATCTGTATGTCATGAGCGGACTCATAAAACTCATTGTGTGACTACTATTCACGCACAGTACATTGTGACCAATGGGATCACGACCAAGTCTATCTTCCACTGTGCTGAACGCACGAGCGCCGGGTTAACGGACACCACGTCGATATCCCCCTCAAGCCCCATCTCGCTCTTCCGTGACGATTCAGCATCGCTGGACGGCAGGTTCCCCAGAGCGGGATGCGAAGAACGATGTCCAGTGTCCGCCATGGTCATGGTTGGGAGTAGGACTTGAAAATGGAACGGCGAACGGAGACTAGCATACTCGCCAAAGGCGCCAGTAGCATTTGCAAACTTCATGGGGCAGCTCGCAAACGGGCAAGTCTGGGTAAAATCGATATAGGCAACTACATCCCATGACGGGCCGCTCGAGGGTTGTACGCATGGACGCAGATAAGCGCTGTGACTTATAGGCGAGAAGGTTTCCTGTTGCGGCAGCGGCGCGGAACTATGCTCCGACCATGTCACACAACATAACATACACCGTATGGACAGTTGAGTAAGCTGTCGCACAACCTCCACCAACGCGCTCGCTAGGAAGAGGCAAGTTGCCGCATAAATTGTAATGGGCGATCAACGTTCAACTCCGATACAGGGGCTGGAACCTGCTTTTCGGTGTAATTGATATATTGATGTACACATGTAGACTGTCCATGACTATGTATGCATTGATGGGCTGGCATCGTCTCAGTACGCATGGTGGATGGCTGGATGAGGGGTGAGAACGGGAGTATCGAAAACGCTGGTATAGAGCGCGCCTAGCGCACGGAGGAAGCGCGTCGACAGTGAGAGAATTCAACAAGTGAGCGCTAGAGTAACGAGACGAGGGCGGTTGACGAGTAGAAGTGGATGGGCGCGTCGAGTCGAGGTTATGAGGTCGTGTTCTGCGCTGGTAGGTAGGACGAGCACGATGGCCGATGGAAGTCGAAGTCGGGATGCGTTGGATCCCGAGCGCGCGTCTGAGCCGAATCGGCCATCGCCGCGCCAGTCTCCTAGCAACAACGATGATCCTCGAGACCGCTTTTAGGACCTCCTCTGTCAACCATAACGCGGAGAACGCTGAAATAACCTAGAGATGCGGCAGATACGAGCTATCGAGGCGCCTGCAAACGTGCTGTTGGCAGCCGCACAGAATAAGCTGGCGAATTCAGACGTGCCACACCGACACGTTCCTCGTTCTTTTTGGTACGTTCTCGCGTACCTGACTGTGTGCCCGTTGCTACATTGTCGCCGACCTAAGTAGACGACCTGATCGATGCCTTCAAGCAGTCGCTGCTGGCCCCGTCCCTTCCATTCTTACGCGCACGGGCGCGCGTGCACTATCCTTGTCCGGTCTCCGCATTCCTGACGCGCATCACAATTAACCGCAGAAATAACCCGATTTGAGTCGCGGAAGAACAGAAGCGTAGACAATGATAAGGGACACCTCGTCACTACGGTTACACGGCGATTTCGGTCGTCCCTCGGTGCGCGTGCTTCTACCAAAGCCGTGCGAGCCTCGTCCAACCTCTCCAGGTCTTCTCCCTCCACGACCGTTCCCTTGCTCTGGCGCTCGAGGGGCCACTTCGCTCACTACTTCACTAAGCCTGCCGTAGCAGTGCTACATTCCCTTCCTTTGGCCCCCTGGCGGCGCTTCATACTCGTCGTTCGCGACTTCCATCCTATCACGTCTGGCGCACTAGGCGCTCAGTCAAGCTGTCTTTACTCGTCTCCTCTGTTGTTCTATGTCAACATCTCCGGGCGACTCCAACTCTGTAACACAATCACCAGCCACAGATGGTGCAGGCGATGGCTCGCGCACGTCACTGCCCGCGTTAATCTGGGTCTCCTTCTCTATCGCCATCGGTTTACCTCTCATCGTCGCTGGATTACGTTTATGTCAATGGAGGATATCGCAGGCGGTCGGGATCGCTCTAGCTTTGGGCGTATCTGGTGCGTGGCTCGGAGCATGTCACCATACACTCCCTGATGATGGCCTCATACAGCGTGGGCCGGATTAATCAATACGACGACTGCACCTGGCATCAGCGATACTCTGCTCACCTTAATCGTCTGCGGACTCATGGGCGGAGGATTCGCACTCGGCTTGTTCTCCTTCATGCGCATCGGCGGAATAGTGTTGCTGAGCCTGCTCGGTGGAATCGCGTTTGGTCTCCGCATCGTTCTCTTGAAGGATGACCTCCTCATCCCCCTCTTTGCTATCAACTGGGTCCTCGTTGCCGTCATGGTTCCGCCAAGTCTGGCGCTAGTGATCTGGAGGCCAAGGATTGGCACGGTACATTCTTCGTGCATGAATATTGAGTACGAGTGACGCTGATTTCCGCATAGCTATTCGGCGTCACATCCACTGGGACCTTCCTCATTGCACTCGCAGTGGATCTCCTACTACACACGACGACTTCCATGAGTGTGGGCCTTCGCATCCTATTCGACGGGAACTCTTCACATATCGATGTGAGCTCATCTGTCTGAAATTTATCATCGCGTACTGACTTTTGTGAAGGCCATCGCTGCACTATCCTACGCACCTCCATTGACGACACAGATCACGTTGGGAGTTTCACTGGCGCTCACGTACGTCTCACTTAACTACTCACACATTGCCAAGACTCACACTCGAGATGCAGACCGATTCTCTCCTATCTACAACACAAGATGTTCCCTGCACCGTCATCGCGCAATAGCATCCTCAGCATATCGAACTGGGAGTCGTCCGCCGCTGTCGCGGCCAACTTAGATTTGTCACTCGGGTCGCGTTCGGAGTATTACTCCTCGAACGCAGAGAAGGGTGCCCTACGTCGGGGTTCAGGTCCAGCCAGTCGATTCAGCTTCTCGTAGACCCTGTAACTCTACGCCATGCCCATTCCATGCTTCTCATGGACTGCTACGTTATACCACGCGGGCTTGTTGTTTCTTTGACTGTCCAAACCTTGTACACCTCAATGACTACTCCTCAAGGCAGTATGTACTCCGTCAAGTTAAGTGGTTGTGGCAATGGGTCAGGCGCTCTGGTAATATCAATATAGACTACTACAAGTAAAAATTGATCAAGCCTTCGATAGCTCAGTTGGAAGAGCGTGGGACTGTAATGGTTATCCTGTCATCCCGAGGTCACTGGTTCGATCCCGGTTCGAAGGATTGTTTTTGACGACCGTCATAATGCTAACTTAATCAATATCCGATATCATAAATGAGGCAGGCAGATTGGGGTGATAGATACGTGTAGAGTCGGGGCCGGGTTCTCGCCGATGGTATCCCAGTATCACCTATACCGCCTAGCAACGAGTTTACATAGAGTCATTCGCGGTCTCTTGTCTTCGCCAAAAGCCTCGAGATCATGTTGCAGGCACGACTCGGTGGTCTTGAACGAGCAACTCATGCACCGGCTGTGTCTCACGAATTTCCAGCAGATATAGGTATTGTGACGGGTCGACACAAGACAGGTTACAAATTACACTGGAAGAGGGTATTCGTAGGTATTACAGTGAGAGCGATCTAAAGAGTGAATTCAAAGCGTGGATGGCGGTCGCCGAGACGGCGACGCTCGGCACGCGAGTCCCAGACGCCCCCGGGCTGCTCACGTTCAAGGCGGGCGACCTCTGCGCGCTTCTGCCTGTTGGCGTGGATGAGGTACAGCATGACCACGAGCGCCATGACTGCGCCAGCCAATGAGAAGGCAAGGTTGATGCTCGATGCCTTGTGGAAGCGCGGGGCATCGGTGAAGATCCACGTCGAGACGATGCCGCCGGTGTTCGTCGCCGTGAAGGCCCAAGCGATAGCAGTTGCGCGGCGGAAGTGAGGCTGGACGTTGTTCGCATTCCAGGTGGAGATACACGGGGCGAGAGTGTAGACACCGATGATCTGGAGGAAGAGCGCGCCATAGTCGGCGTGTTTGCTGCTGGTACCGAGGAAGATGGCGTATCCGACTGCAGCAAGAAGGGAGCTGAAGATGGCGAATGCGCCGCGTTGCTTGTATCGATCTGAGACCCAAGCGATCAACAGACTGAGTACGAATGAGCAGGCGTATGGGGGGACGGTCAAGAGTTGCGTGCGCGTGGTAGAGTAGCCCAACGCCCCCACGATAGTCGGGGTGAAATTTGCCAAGCCGTAAAGCTGAAAACGAAGCCATTAGTTGAGATCAGAGCCACGATCGAGGATACTCACAGTGATGCCGCTGAAGAACAGAGGGAGTGAAAGAAGCATGACATGAGGCGCATTGGTGAAGACTGACGCCACCTCCGACCAAGAGAATACCTCGGCCTCCTTGCCGTCCGCATCGGCATCGCCGCTCCAGTCCTGCGCAAGCGATTGCACGTATGCCTCGCGCTCCGCTTGAGTGAGAAGCTTGACGTTGTTCGGGCTATCCGGGATGATGAAGTACGATGCTATGCCAAAGATGGTAGTGAAGACGCCCTCCTGTTTGCGTCGAGAGGTGTCAGAACAAGCTTGGAAGATATTCCACAGGATTCTCACCAGGATGAAGATCCACGCCCATCCAGCGATATTCCTATCCCCGGCCATTTTCTCAATGGCAGCTGCCAAAAGACCCGAAAAGGCTCCCGCGAGCGAAGCCGCGCTGAACATCATGGAGAAGCGCAGTTGCATGTCATGCCTCCGGTAGAAGGAAGATAGGTAAAGAGTGATGCCGGGGAATAACCTACATGAGCGTGAGTACGATTGCTGACAGTATCGGATCAAGTCCGACTTACCCTCCCTCAAGCGCGCCCAAGAAGAATCGGCAAGCCAATAGACCACCATACGACTTGACGGCCCCCTGGCAAGCAGTTACCATGCCCCACAAGGTGACCATGACAGGAAGTGTAATGTTCGGACCGAGCTTCTTCATGAGCAAGTTCATGGGGAGCTCCATGAGAATATACGGCACGCTGTAGTAAAGTGAATCTCCGGCGTGTGTAGGTGAAAGCTGAAAAGTCTGCCTACTATGTGATGGTGAGCGCCACACTGAAGTCATGGGTCGACATATCGAGGTCCTTTGTTAAGCCGGCGATCCTTGCATTTCCGATATTTGAACGATCCTGATAACGAAGCGATCAGCCGTCCGCCTCACCGCGAGAAAGACATCCCATCCTCACCAAGAATGACAACAGATCTGTGGTCTATAAGTGACTGAAAGTCGTGTAGCAGCGTAAGGCACTCACAGTACATGCCGACAAGCGGTATCACGACCAAGTCCATCTTCCACTTTGCCGAACGCACGAGTGCCGGGTCGGCGAGTGAGACGGTATCAGCGTCCGAGTTGACCTCAACCTTGCGCATTGACTCGGCGTCACTGGACGATTTGCCCGATGCCGGCGCCGTAAGATGGGGGACCGTGACCGACATGGTCGTGGTCGATGCTCAGGAAAATGGGGAGCGGCAGTAGGAGGGCAGTCGGTGATCGGACGCGAGCGAACGATGTCAGTCTTTATGAGGGCATTCGCGCAGAGGAGTGCATCTGGAATCAGGGCACAACAGCATGACTTCCGGGACGGGCATGTGCCACGGATTAGCGAGAAGTCTTGCACGCAGCACGGTCTATCCGCAGGGCTTCTACGCCGATGTCTTGAACGTACAAGTACGCAGATGGAAAGGCGCAGATGCGGGCGCGAACAGAGGCCGACAACGCAAGAATCAGGTCTGTGGCCGTCACGGGAAAACGTAACTTTGATGGCCAGGGCTCTCGGCTCGTCCCAAGACCAGGTCTTCTCCGATAGTCCGATGGCCCGTTTATTCGGCTTCGCAGCTCTTCGCGGGCGTCAGCCGAGCGTCAACGGATGCAACGGACCGAGTTCTCCGTACGAGTAGCAGTGGCTTCAGCACTTTGAGAGCTGTACGGGAGCCTTGCATGAAAGTGCCACCAGCGAGAGTGATCAAGCATTTTGAGATGCCATCTTCGAGGTCCTCGTGGTCTTCCGCAAGCTGCTTCTTTCCATTCATGCCTGTCGCGCGCCGCCGGACACACGCTCGCCGCCGCGTACGCACCGCACACTTGACTATCGTTTCATCGACGCTCTTCTTACTTTATAGCATGTTGAAGAACGGTGTCGAGCGCCCTGCATATGACCATGGGAGGCCAGGAATTTCCTCACGCTGCCGCATCCGCGACGCCCACTTGCTCTTCTCCGAGGCACGTCCTGAAGGAGATGGGCTGAGATGGGAGGCCATTCCCAGCATCTGAACTTTGAGGCACAAGTCAAAGCCGAGATATTACTGTAAGCGCGCAGCTCGGCTGTATACGAGGTCCGTCATCCTGAACAAACGAAACCCGTATGGATACAGGAAATGGACTTCCGAGTCCCAGTGGAGGGTATCAACTACAGATCTAGCCCAGTCCGCAACGCCATAGCATACATCGTACACCCAATATATCATCCTACACTGCTCTTGGCCCAAACGGGTCGTTCCCGTACCCATTCCCGTTGAAGAAGGGAAGAGCGCTGTGTGGTGTCTCCACATCATCTTGCAGCTCGCCTTCGTCGTTATACACCGTAGTGACGATATGGGCAGTAGCGGACGTGAAGCTCTCGCCGCGCGGCGTCCTCTGCATATCCGACAACGGCATAGACACCGTGAGACCCACCGTAGCCACCCCAGTTCGCTCGTCCAGATTTGCGGGTCCGTATGCTGTAGAGCGGAGGTTGAGTGTGATCCTGGAGATCATGGTGGTGATGAAGCTAGTCGACGTGAGTATCGGAACAAAGGGATAGCCTCGCGATCAACGCACCATCCTGAGGGTCTATGATGTCCGTGAGTTACGCCACAACAGCAACAGCAATTGGGTACTCACACTGAGGCGATGGCTCGAAGTCCCGTCGGGGCATGCAAGATCATGATAACCTGTACCCCGTTAAGACATCGTGTCATAGGCGTCTCGTCAACAAGCGGAGCTCACCCAGACCAGGTTAATCGAGAATATCACGCTGTGATCAAAGACTCTGCTGAGAGGTCGTCGATGAATTCAGGTGAGAAGACGTACCCGAAGTAGAAAGCTCCGTCACGGAATAGAGACAAGAGGAGCGAGGAGGGCTCCTTCTGCTTTCCCCAGCGTGAGGCGGCTGAGGCGGCGAACTTCCTGCGCTGATTCCAGTGGATGTATGTTGTTCGAGCGACAGTGAGAAGGAAAACCATGCTATCAAAGCATAGCTACACGGGGGATTAGGAGACTTGTCGATATCCAAATCAATGAGTCGCAGCGAACCTCCATGAAAACATACATGGTCGAGAGGTGCCCACTGCGGAGACGTTAGTGCTATATCACTGTACAGGCGCGGTAGGCAACTCACATCTTCTTGGGAGGAAGGTAGATACAGACTGGATGTGCTGTGAGTAATGATGTATGAGTGGAGGTTGTGGCACTCACAATGAAAGTTATGGTCATTCGGGAGCGGGTCCGGCGCAGGCGTGCCACCTCGGACGGTGTACTGCCACAGACCCGCTCCGGTCTGTGCAGCCAAATATAACAAGAGCCACCCGAGAATCCAGATGTTACGATTATACAGAGCATACACACTGCGGTGGCAGGTCAGTGGGATTCATAGGCGTGAGAGCTAGGGGTAACACGCACCGGATGCTCATCAGGATTCCGGGAAGAAGTGCCAGAGGCATCGTCACACCTAGCGCTCGTTAGATAACCTGCGCGCGTTATGATTCTGTTCACAAACCCAACGGGAGGAACAACATCCAGTGGCCACACCTGTGTGCGAATGAGTATCTTGATACAGTGCCGCCGCAATATA
This sequence comes from Peniophora sp. CBMAI 1063, assembly GCA_900536885.1. Classification (NCBI taxonomy): domain Eukaryota; kingdom Fungi; phylum Basidiomycota; class Agaricomycetes; order Russulales; family Peniophoraceae; genus Peniophora; species Peniophora sp. CBMAI 1063. The sequence continues at coordinate 90,689 of UWZB01000590.1, forward strand.
TCACACCTTTCCCGGGTCATCGTGGTGGAGAAATACGCTAATGGTCGAGCGCGATCAATTCTTGACCCATTGACTGTTTCAACACCTGTACGAACCAAATGCGACGACGCTCACAGCCAGAAGAGCATAGTATCGAACCTACGCTTGTCTTAGCCAGTCTCTCTTGCCCATGAACGGAGACGTACTCACCAGGATGAACAAGAAGCTCAGATACTGCATATCCGCACCATAAGCACGGGAGAAGAATGCCATGAGGCTGGCGGATTACACTAACCGTCTTTGGGCGCTTCCATATGACCTGAACCTATAGTACATATTCAGCCAGAGGATTGAATCCCTAAATTGTTCTGCGCTTGCCTCCAAGGGAAACGTGATGAGGTGGTCATAGAAGAGCATTGTCATTGCCGCGGCGAAAAAGTACTATAGGAGCGTCAGCGGCGGACCGATCTCCGGACCAGCGCTCGTAGATTACCTTTCCCGCCACGCTGGAGGAAACGCAGTCAGCTCCCAGACGTCATCCGATGCACGATCAAGGTATGCGCTCACATCTGACTGAGTGATTCAAGCGTGGCATCTGGCACGACGGCCATGGCATTCGAACTGGCAGGCACAAGCCGATCGAGAGCAAACCCGACAGCGGACACGCCGCACACACCGGTAAACGAGGGGCAAAGAGCGTTCAGGCGGCCGCACAAGGTGCATAATACGTCTGCGGCTTAATGTATGGCCAGGGTGACGCTCAGCGTCCTCCGCATGATTCGCCGTCAAGGGTTCATGATCTCCCGTCGTCGTCACGCTTTTCCCAGAAGCGGCACGACTGCGCGATGGGAAAAGTCCATGCTGTTGGTGAGAGTATTGATGATCTCGAGAAGCCTTGCTTGACGGTTCAACCTCGAGTCGGCTTTGGACAAACTACGAGCCCTTTCGGATCCGCTCATAGAGCGTAACTGAGCCATCGTCGCTTGTCGGCCTGAGCTGGCATTGAATATTGACAAGCTATTTGTCGATGGGACCATGGACTCGCAGGCAAACCATCGCGCGAAGGGTGGATGCCGTGTCGGTATCCGTAGGACATTCCTCCCGGAGACGCGAATCAGGTAGAATTCCCGCTGCCTCGCGCTCGGGGAGTGAAGTCCGCGACCTGGCTACAGCAGGATACAGCTCGGGATACAGCGATAGCGCCTCGAAGTCGCTCATGTGTGTCGAATAATGTCATGCGGTTGTCCTTGAATCCAATCCAATATCATGGAGCACACACTCGAGGGTGGCCGAGATCGCGCATGCTGGATCATATAGTTTTCGACGCGGGCCGCCGCATGAGGAGGAGATAGACATGAGCGCTAGAAGCCCTCGCGGTTTGTAGACTACTCGGTGTAAGCAGCATGTAAGCTGCGTACCATGTGAACCCGGTGACGTTCTCGGAACAACTGCTTCTCGAGAGGCATGCGCAGGTTGCATCAACCCTAGAAGCCACGAAGCCAGACCCAGGAGATACACAGCAGTGATTGTGTAGAAGAAAGCACGCTCTGTCACGCAGGCGGGAGTTCAAACGGTACGTCGTGGCTCCGCCGTTGTGCTCGTCGCCGACAACCGACGGCCGGCTCCGAGCTCGGCGCCCCCGGCCATCACTAGATCATTCGCACGATTATTCTAGGCAGCACCATTTGCCCGACTTCTCTTCCTTCCTGCGTCCACTGAGAACTATGCCCAAGGGTACCGTATTCATACGCTTCGGAGACCCTCCTCATACACGCGAAGCCGCATGTGCTATAATGAACGGCTTTCATCTCCGAAGCAGCGTCTTCCCGATGGACTCGAGATGCGAACAAGATGAAGGTGCTGTACAATATTTGTACCGAGGATCCTGCATCCTCTCCATCCTGCCCGCCTTCAATGCTTCCCCCTTATCATCCCGCTGGATCGATGAAGCCGATGTGATGAGTACATCGAGGCCCTTTAGCCTATCGAGTCGCACCTATGTCAAGGTCATCGCGACCTCTCCCTGCCAGGCTATAACATGAGCCATAGCCAATTTTCTGAGGGCAAAGGCGCTCAATATGAATATATGAGGAGTAGCGCAAGGCGCGCTTCTGCGGAAAGGTATACTTCTGAGAGACTGGTCTTGCAACTACACGTTCATATGTTCACGGCTATACATGAGCGGCTGGCGCATGTAGGTTCAGCTCTAGACATGTTCATATGTAAAGTTCACTACTTCCATAGGACCTTCGTCTTCTGATAGCTCTCCTGACCCGGAGTTCCGCTGCTTACTCATACCATAAATGTCTGGGGTATCTGTATGAGGTCGACTGCACCACTCTATCGAATACCCTCCGGGTCCGTCTCTCGAATAGCCTGCGACATTGACATCTCTCCCGAGCTCGCGCGCGGGCTTCTTGGTGGGACCACCTTCTCAACGACCATCAGGAGAAGTACTCAAAGGCAGCTCAGCGACGCTACCGCTATACGTGGCTACTCGATGAGACACCGAGCTTACGCCCATGCGGCTACTCTCCGGTGAATCCCACAAGTTTGCTGGGCGTGAGCCTCCCATTCCCTCACTTCTCGTACCTGTCCCTGCCAGCTCTACGCTTATCATTCCAAGGTCCACACCTTCCGTCACATTCTCAACATCAGCCTTCTCCCGCATCCGTTATGATCGCTGACGCGCTGAAGTTCAAAGTGTCGACGTCCTGTACCTTTCACGCGGTGAGGAATGCCATGATCATACCGACGTGCACGCGTATGGTAGTTGACAGATGTGGCAAATATAATCATGTACTCTCAGCATCGAGATGAGCGTCTTCTGCCTGTGCCGGCAGAGAGTGAGGAATGGCTCTTCCGACGTGAAGATATCGCGTACCTCGACTTTGCCTGTGCTCGTCGCGCAGCGGCCTTAGTCTCGCGCTCTTCGCCCGGAAGGGTCTGACCGGACCTCGGATGCTGGACTCCTTGGTCCTCTACAATGTCGGTGCGCCAGTCGGATGTAGTCGTCGAAGATGGATTGTGTGCGCGAGCTCGTCGCTACCTGCCTGCCAAAGCAAGAGCAAGTAAATAGTCCGCTTGAAGGGAAATAGGGGCTACGGGGTTCGGGCCGACATCCCGATAGGCGCCACTCGGCGTTCGTTCTCCGGCTGCGAACAATAGCGGCGTTTGATGTTGTCCTTCGCCCGCAGACACAAGCGTCATAGACAACGGGGTAGTATCGCATGCTAGACTCTACATTGGACAGCCAGATGACGAACAACTTCAGAATGAGGAAAGCTTGGAAAGAACAAAAGACAAACAGTAGTAGTACGGCGTTCCGGGTGTTGATGCGACAGCAAGGGTGGACTCGACGAGGATGGGTGGATATTGGTGCGATGAACGATGAGAGGGTCCGAGGAGTCCGTATACGTAGAGGGATAAATATACATGGTTGAACGCGGAAGCGAGAGCGGGGTGTATAGGAGGGATATATACAACGAGAAGCTTCCGGGGGATATGCGCGAGCGTAGAGGAGGGTGTAAGCGCGCGATGTTTTCGTGAGGGGCGTGAGGGTGAATGCATAGTAGAAGGGCATAAGACTGGCGCGAGACGAAATAGCCGTAGTGTACGCCCTAGTATAACCGTGGTGCGGGTGCGGGTGCCGCATCTGCAGTGTAGTCGAAGTCGGGGAACAAGTGCCCATGCGCATCATAAGCGTGCTCGTTGTTGTATCGTGCAGCGGCATTGGCCTCGTCGTACGACTCAAACGCCCTCGCATCTCCCGGGCTCGTCACCTTTGGCACAAAGGGCGCAGTGATCTCGCGCGCCCTTAACCTCGCCCAGTCGACCTCGCGGAACCAAGCATGGCCGAACACATCGCCAGCGCCGTTGTGCAAGTTTCCGAATCGTTTTGATGGGTCTTGCTCGAGGAAGCGTAGCACGATGTCTTTGGCGAGGGGAGGAAATTGGGCCGGCCATCGGATCGCGCGCTCGCCGTCCTGTATCCTCGCGTATAGCGCCATGGGAGTGTTCTCTCCGGCCTCCGTACGATGAAACGGTGGTAGTCCCGTAAGCATCTCAAAGACCAAGATCCCCAATGCGTACCAGTCGACGGACTTGTTGTACCGCCGCTGGTTCACGACCTCCGGAGCGAGATAGTCCGGAGTACCGCACAACGTCCATGTCACTGTTGGCACGTATTTCGCAAAGCCGAAGTCGGCGATCTTGATGTGTCCGTCACGTGCGAGGAGGATGTTCTCGGGCTTCAGGTCGCGGTAGACGATGTCGAGGGTATGGAGGTGGTTGAGCGCGAGTGCGACTTCTGCGGCGTAGAACTTGGCTACTGGTTCTGGGAAGCGCTATAACGATCGCAAGGACTAAGATTAGCACAATCTGTTATCATGACGGAGACTGCGTGATGATACGCACGTTCGAACGTCGTAATAGCGAGAAGAGCTCGCCACCGGGAACGAAATCCATGACCATATACAGGTTTGTTGCATCCTGGAAGGTGCCCCAGAGATTGACGATGAACGGGTGCTGGACGGCGAGCAGCATGTTCATCTCGTTGTTGGTGTGGTCGATCTGCTTATTTAGAACGATCTTTCCCTTGTTGAGGACTTTGATGGCGTAGAAGCGCTCGTTGTGCCGGCTGCGTACTAGCGCTCGGGATGAGAGAGGCTCGCGCCTATAATCGACACGAACGTACCGAGATGTACGCGGCCAAAGGATCCAGTGCCGAGTGTACGCATAAACTCAAAGTCGACAAAGCGGTAGCGGCCCTTGTCCCGTTTCGGATACGGGAACGGCGGGTTGGCGTCGTGCATTGCGACGTCGCGCTCGTAGTCCGAGTGCAGCGCCTGCTTGGAGCTCTCGGCCTCAGACAATGAGGTGCGCTGGGTCGAGATCGACGGTCGGTGGGTGTTCGTCACTGAGAGGGTGGTGGCGAGCGAGTCTGTCGGGGTGGGAGGCGCCACCGGGAATTGTTGTTGTTGTTGTTGTTGTTGGACGGAGAAGGCATCACGCTTGGGCGAGTGCAGCGCGCCGTTGATCCTGTCCGTCATCTTCCGGAGCATCATGCACGTTCAAAGGCAAAGGCGAGGGTCGGGCTGATCATTGCCCGAAGCACGACACGGCGCTCTTTATGAACGATCTGGAAGTGCGCCGCCGCGTGTCTGGGAAACCATCTCGATAGAGGACAATGGGCACGAGGCACGTGTGGCTTCCGACTACACTCCCATCAGTCCTCCCTCCCGACGGCAGACAGAACCCAACCACTTTACAACCAGCCAAGGCCGCCGCTTGCCTTATCCGGCACAAATGCTATGCTTCGCGCCGCCAGAATATATTCGACGCGCCCTCCCATGTCGTCTCGGGCAACATCCGGCGGGAAACCCGACTGACAACAAAGCAAGCAGCCGCCCGGGCCGCCGCCCTCAATCAAACCAAATTCGGCCTCGAGACCTGCGCTGAGCCGCACGCCGCAAATGAAGACTTTCTGACGGTCTAATGCATGGATGTCACCCATGCGTCGTAATCGATGTACCAAGGTTGTGCACTGCGAGATCTAATTTACTGGATAACTTTCTGCATCGCTGCGTGTATGGGTTCGTACTTGACGAAGGGAGTATCATGCAGCTTCATCTTGGAGCCTCGCCGTCTGTCGTCGTCGCGCCACAGCGCTCAGCGCATGGTTTCTTCCCTGTCGTTTTTGAGCGGCCCGCGCGAGACGCAGTCAAGGTTCACACATAAGCTGCTCATGAAATGCCTGATAAAACCATGTCACGTCGAAGAAAGGGAACTCCGACTACCTTCCACGCAGACTAATCCTGGCCGCCGTGTTTAGACGTCTAGACCATTACCTATGCTGAGCATCTATCTTGATCAGCCTATGCTGCCTTGAGGCTATGAAGCTAGCAGCATTGCGCCAGTGACAGGCCTCGGTACAGCAGTCGCGACTGCATGCAGAGGTTCTCCTACGCCACCCCGTTTGCCCAACCTCTCACATTGGTCCGCCGGCTAGTGTTTGTTTGCCTCCCGTTGGTGCAACCCGGCGTATGCAAAGGACGGATTAGCTGCGGAACGGGGGTCCGATAGATCGATGCCGCCCTCCGTTCAACGTCGAATAAATCAGAGAGATTGTGCGTCGACGTCGTGCGTGCGAGGGAGGATCCTCCGCGCGAGCAACACATAGTGCCGACTTGCACGGCCATGTTTCATGCTGCGCAGCCAATACCCTGTCTAGCAACCCGTGCAATATTTGTGCACGGGATGCTGGCACCCACTGCCAAACGACGGTGGTGCCATGGCGTATCAATCGCAGGATGAGGGGAAACCGACTCGGGGCTCGCACATAGACTGCGATATAGGGCTGGGCTCAAGAATAACCCGAAATCCTCTACAAGTCGACCGCTGAACAAGATGGCCTCAACCACCGACCAACGCCGGACCGGCATGCCTGCGCCACACGAGCGCCCTCACGCGCGAGGTTCAGATGTAGATAATGACGACCTTTATGGATAGATGCTTGAAGACAGAGCCTACTTCCAACATAGCAGGAGTACGATGCATTTGCGGTCCATAGCTTCACAGGCTAGATAGCTGCGTATAGCCTAGGATATCAACAGTCAAAGAATATGATGATGGTCAAAGGCAAGACGCGTCGATGACGCGCGACGCGCATCAGGCGCCCGCACATCTTGCCACTTTCCGCCAACAGCTATCGCCGGCACCCATAACTCCGATATCTTTCTGACGCTTGCTCGCGATCAACCTTGCGATGTCTACGGAAACGTCTATCAAAGGAATACTCGCGCTGCCCAATGAGATACTTCTGCGCGTCTTCTCTCACGTCGCTCGCGAAGAGTCCGAAAGCGACGCGTTTGCCCGAACACTCGCGCCGGCATGGGCGATGTCAATACCGCATGTCTGTAGCCGGTGGCGTACCCTGGCTCTAGGTAGCACGACGCTATGGACCCGTGTGTCCCCGTCATTCAGCACGTTCTGGTACGACGAGTTCGCGGAGAGATCCATGGACACGTTCTTGCATGCCACCGTCTCTCTGCTGGATGAAGAGAAGTTGCCCGACGACGAGCTGATGACGGAGATGACCTCTTTCTCTGAGGAGATGGAGATAATATTGAGACCAGGCCGCCAAGCGCCAGAGGACGAAGATGAGGAAGTGGACGACGACGACGATTATCTTCTGTATCGTCTCGGCGACGAAGCGTCAAAGCTACACACCCTACGCATCACCCAGCCCAAATCCGGAACTCAGCTGGATCTCCCGCTTCCGTTCCCCGACGATCACAGCTCCCTGCGCAATCTCACCATCTCCTGCCCGTGTCTCGGAGACCTCCGATGGGCGTTCGACCTATTCGAGAACCTCACAAGCCTGACGATCCATGCCGTCATGAGCTACAGTGTTCTTCGCGCGGTGTGCCGTACCGCCACAAAGCTGGAACAGCTGACCTACGGCTCACCTCTCTCACGCGACGCCGGCTTTCACATCACGGCACCGTACAAGCGCGACGAGAACCCACTCATCATGTCCTCACTGCGCGAGCTCACAATCAAGTCCTTCGCTCAACCCGAGTCGGAGAACTTCCTGGGCAACCTCGAGTTACCCGTCCTCGAGCGCCTATATCTCCGTTTCCGCTTTACCGACGACAAAGGCATCCGACAAACATTCCAAGACCTCAAACCGCTCTTCCGTCCATGGGCGCGGCCCAAGCACGTCGAGTTCTTGGTCCACCAGGAGAAAGAGGTCGCGCTCCTTCTCGGCCCGTCACCGGTTGATATCCCCAACGCGATCATTGTGATAGAGTCTGCTGGACTCGCAGAGGACACTTCATCGCTCCTCTTGCGTTTGTACCCGCTCATCGCGCTCGATAGCGTGCGTACGCTCGGCCTCGCAGACGCAAGCTCGCCGGAAGAGATGTTCAAGGCGTCAGAGTGGTGCAGTCTCTTGAAGCCGTTCACGGCTGTCGAAGACTTGTGGTGCATGCAGCCCACGCATCAAGAGCTGCACAAGTTCGAGCTGTTCCGTGCCCTGTGGCCAGGACAGCAATGGGAGCCGTACGCGCTCACATCGGGAGACGCGACTGAGGATCTACTCCTTCCTGCGCTGCGCAAGATCAGCTTCACCCGGAGACCTATCCGCTTCGCCGGCTTTCGCGAACCCGGCGCTGTTGCGGTTTTCGAGGAGTGGCCTGCTTCTCGAAACGAGCCACATTCATACGAGCTATTGAGGTTGGCCAACACTGTTGGCCGACTGGACGATAGAAGAAGAGCCGTGGAGTATGTCTTTGAGGACGTTGAAGGCATGGAGGAGAAGGTTGTTGAGATGTTGAACAGGGAAGGCGGAAGAGATGTACGGATGGTTGGGTCGCATATTGTATCCAAGAAAGAGGCTTGATCGATGATGGAGGTATTAGGAAGGTCACTCGCCATGTATATATTGCACATCTTGTTTGTATGATTTAGCCATATGCTAGTTTTGTCACAGGCTACAACAAAAACGGTACCCATGTGGACCGTACAGAAGGAAGGTATTAGTACTCCCACATTAGGTTGCTCTCAGGAGGATTCAGCCGTTACCAGAACATGTAGCTTTTGGATGAGCCACATTCGGAGTCTCTGAATGTCGTTGCGACGGATAACTATCTTGCCGGCGATTGTTGAGGGAGAGAACTGCCAAAAAGGCAAAGCATTGTGGCCGCGAGAACGCAAGACGTGTAACGCACGTGATCGTGTTTACCGCGCACTTTTAAATACGGGCGGCGAGCGGGTTCGTTGGCGACTGGCTTCTACCTTCATCTCACCCACATTGCGCTCTTATTCGCGGCCCTGCCCCTCCAGTGCAATCCCCAGATGGACTCCGTAACGTCTGGCCGTACAACTACGCCAGGTATATCGAAATTACCCAATGAAACCTTGTTATGGATCTTCGAATTGGTTGCTCGAGAGGAGTGGGCTTCGTGCTCGTATTCCCAAGCCCGCGTTCCGTCGTGGACACTCTCCATACCCCACGTATGCGGTCGCTGGCGTGCCGCATCTCTGGGGTACCCAATGTTGTGGACCCGCATTTCACCTCTTTTCACCTCCGGATGCTACGATGCACATCTTGCCCGCGCCGGATACGCCAAACTTCACCCGGTCATATCTCTAGAACATAGGTTGACGCGCTTTCAGGAGAAAAGGGTCAATACACTATCCTTTCACGCAGATGCTATCGATGTCATTCTGCGGTCCACTCCTGAGGGAAACGAAGACCTGCAAGAGCATGAATTTCAAGACGACGAAGACTCAGTCTACTGGCTTCACCTTCTCGAAAGCATGGGCCCGGATATGGGGTCCCTCTCCCTCACTCAGCACGAGTCTCAGTTTACTTTCGAGCTCCCCTTCGCTGCTTGGTACTTCTACGAATCTGTGCATCGCCTTACCATTACATGTCCTCATCTTGCCATCCCGGAATGGATCTTCGATGTCCCGGAGATCTTCGACGGCCTGACGAGCCTTGTTATTCATTCAGTCATCGAGACGGGGTGCCTACGCTCACTCTGTCGTTGCCTGGGGCAGCTGGAGCGCTTAGTGTGCATCGCGCCCAAACGTCCAGCTTTCGCGACAGAGGTACCATTCCAGCGCGAAAATCTCCCACTCAGGATGGAGTATATGCGCGAGATGACACTTGGTCTTGCAGCCCAGCCTAATACAGGAGATTTTATCTTGGCCCTTGAGCTTCCCGCGCTCCAGCACTTCCATATGCGGTTCCGGGCATCAGACACATCCTGGGCTCAGGATATACACCAGACTGCCGTTGACCTCGCGGCGGTGATCCGGCCGCTCGCGCGACATGCTCGGCATGCGGAACTTCTGGCTCATGATCAGAAGGCGGTTTCTCTCGTACTGTGTCGTTCGCCAACAGACGAGCCGCTCGTGGTCGTCACGCTCGAGATCGAGAAGGCGAGAAAGAGGACGAAGACACGCGCGCTGGAACTCTTTCCAGCTTTGTTGTCACTCATCACACTCAAGCAAGTGCGGACCCTGGGGCTAGCAAGCGTGTACACGTCCCCGAAGTGGCGTGAGCTGCTAAGCTACTTGAATTGTGTCGAGGAGGTATTCTATATGCGCCCCAAATCTTGGAAACACGTTGTTCAGGACTCCGAGCTTCTTGAAGCGCTTTGGGCAGGGCAAAATGTTCCTCAGAAGGGCCTTGAAGCTGGTCACACTGGCCTGGTTCTACCATCCTTGCGCACTATGGTGTTTACAGGTCGATCGATACGCTTTTCTGGTCTACGCAACGACACTCCGGTGGCCATCTTCGATGACTGGGCCGAGCATCCCAGCGAACAACACCTGTTTGAACTATCACGACTCGGGGATAAGGTCGGCTGGCTTGACCTCTCGCGACGCCGCGTGCAGTTCGTATTTGAGGATGTTGAGATGCTTAAGAACGAGCTCCGTGTCGCCCTTGAACGGGGAGGTGGGAGGGAGGTCCTAATGGACAGGTCACGGTTGATAGTTAGAAGCGTCGCTTGATACCTTCCATACTTGTACTACACGTTCTGCGATACTCAGGTCAATGATGAAGGGATCCTGAACCAACCGCAGTGCATCGTTGTGTGATCAAACACGTGTGACGCGTATACGGCGATCTCGGACATCCCGCGACGCGCCGCGAGTACAGCTCTGACCCGAACGCCCACCTTCCATCGAGATGTGAACAATTCATGTGAACCCGCTCAAGGGCACATGTTTCCCTCTAGCAAGCTGGCGCCCAGCATAGAAACCCTCCAAACAAGTTATGACGCGGCATTGATCCTTTGGGCGTAGAGATCAACGAGAAGGGTCGCGCCTCCAGTCATCGTCATCAGCCCGGGTGCTATCGCTTCCCGCCTCATCGCCTCGCGGCTCCCTCCAGTTGGCATCCAGTTCTCCGAAGCCTGACTACACACCCCGGAAGCTAGTCAGCCCGCGATGCTGGTACGGCTCGGACTGTATAAAAGCCGTGGCTTGGCCCTCTTCACGCGCACGCGATACGTGTACGGAGATACGAAGTTGTGTGTCGACCTCGGTGGACCGCCCTGCAATTTCTTCCACGGTTATCATTGTGCGCGTGAGTTTACGACTTCACTGAGATTTCAGTGCGGACGCTAAATGCTACCTCCAAGGCAGCTCCAGCCATCGAGAGACCGTAGTCGGGCTAGCGCGAACATGCAGCGCCACATGCGAGCAGTGCAGGGCTTCGAAGTTCGGGCGGTTATCTGAGAGCCCCCTAGTTCCATCGTGTGTGTGCGTCTCTCATCATCATCTTCGCATTACGCACGGCCTCCCCAACTTCTCGCGTTCTTGAGAACCAGTATACAGCCTTGTAATTGTCGCGCCCAGAATATCAACATCTGCCAAAGAACATGTAGAGCTATGCGCCTCGAGGTGTCGCGGGGAACGAAGCTCGCCCGGCTTTGTCCAACGGCAACTGTTTGGATGGCGAACTGTGGCAGACTCTTGCTGGCTTTACCCGAGAGAAGAGTAGTTGTCTTCCTTCTTCAGTCGTTTACTACTCACGCAGCTGCGCCTCCCCATACTTGGTTAAGCAAACGCCTTCCGAGCCAAGAATTTGCTTCAATCTCAGCAGATGGACGTCACATCAATGTTCCCAAGGATCAACGTGTAGTGCGCGGGAGCTCAAGATATGCTATATGAAGTACGAGGTTCCTTTCGGCCACGGACGCCTCTGTTCGCCCCGTTGCCCGGTCAAACTTGGTGTCCTCCACTATGGTCGACCTTCCTGCACTGTCTGCCTTGTTATCGGGATGGTTTATAGGTCCAATATATGGTGAGTTCAACCAGCAACTTGCCATTTCGGCTTGACTCACTCCGTCTCGCAGGCGCCAAGTACGCAATAGCGCTGCGTTCCGACCCTAATGCCCCCTGAGCCGAAATTGTCAGTGTCGTGATCTCGATCATCATAGTGCGAAAGCTTTGGTCACGTCGCATGACAGATAGGGTATCCCAGTGAGCACCGTTCAAGTCGCAACCTGAGCTATGCATGCGATGACGGCGACATTCAGGGCTTTGATGCTGATAACCACTCTCTTCCTATCCACCTGCACTGCGCACGCATTCATATACCTCGACGATCTCATATTCGGCTTCACATCACTACATACTGGAGCCAACAGTCATGCTTTGGAACAGAAGGAAGACCCAGCTGTCCACGGTTATTTCGCATCCGCGCGTTTCAACTTCCTTGCCTGTTTCTTTCTGTATGGGTTCAATGTATGTGCTTCCCTTTGGCTAGTAAGGCGGTATGGCTGACCCTGCTTAGGCTTTCTTCAACAACACGTTCATTGTAGGTCGCCATCATCTTCAGTGGGTACTGCTTCTGAATACAATCAGGTTTGGCGCGTCTATATAACGTGGAGACGCAATGTTCTTCTCGCGACGGTCCTTGTACGTATCTTATTCGTGCTGCTCTCATCAGGGGTCCGCTTTGACACCATATTTCAGTCGTTCATGCATGTTGCCGGCTTCGGTAGCTGTCTTTCTCTGCAGTCCGTACCTCACTCTGACGTGACTCGCCGTCTTCAAATCTGGCGCTTGCATGCGCTAGCCGTATGATACGAACGGACAACCTCTGGGACGTCGTCATCAGGGCGCTGTTAACCTCGACATACGTCTTATCCATGGCCACCCAAGTCTCAGGCGCGCTTCTGATAGCGTGGCACACGATGAATACGCCCAAGGTCGTTAAGAGTGATGACCAATCAAACCTTCTTCAGGCGATCTTCTTCGCTCTGGTTGAATCGGGAAGTTTGGCGCTTGTGGTAGAGCTATTGGGGATCATATTTCTCTGGAATCGCGACTGGTGGGTCGACTGGATATTCATAGCGGTACTTGCTCAGATATCTGTGCGTGCATATTCCTCTATTGGACGACCGGAGCATCTGATAGATCTTGCACAGGGTTTGTCGTCGTTGGGCATCATCCTGCGCGAGATATACAAGGCAGAGAGTGAGCTTTCCGGTGGATTCGCGAACGTCACGAGCGCACTGGTCATGCAAATGCCGGGATACACACTTCCCCGCTACTGTGCGCATGACTCATCCAATTCGTCGGACGATGGAGAAGTGCAGGATCACGCTGTCATGGTTGCCATCGAGACGTCTCGGGTCGATGACAAGGAGGCGAAACTGGTAAGTGGCACCCACAACCTTGTCCCGGTATGCAGGCTCATGATGCTTCGGGCGCCTTTAAGCGGTATCCCTCGCCAAATCCAGACAGAAGTACCATCGTATGACCGGGGTAGCCGCTTCTTTTACGATACTGCTTCAAGACCCTCTTTTATGTACCGCCCTTTGCAACTTTATCGACTCGAGTAAGTAGGCTTTTGAATACTACGGACGCTAGCAGCAGAAGCTCGCTGTGTCAGAACATCTGTGTTAAGTGCTGGTTGTTGACTACTTGCTATTCCGGCTACATTCTTTGACTTGTTGTCAACGATTGATCGCGCCTCCGTTCACTCGGCCCGGGCTGGATGTCCGAGTTGGATTATCCTGACACGCGAAACTCGCGTGACCGCGATTTGTTCCGCTGGCATCATCATGCATTTCCACGTTGACCCCAACCCAAACACCCATGATCTTCCCGTCATCCTGCGAAAGAGCCTACGAATCATCTGTTGCGTCGTGCGGGACGCGGGAACTAGTCAAGGACTCAATACTCACTGCGCTTGGAGCGGTGGCTTATCCACTCGATGCCGTAGCCCCAGTTGCGTCCATCTGAACTGGAGGCGACGACTGTTGGCTTGATCCAGCCTACCACGAGAGGGAATCCCCTTGCGCTAATCACGCTAACCATGCTCGTTCACGAGCAACGGGAGATCCGAGCGTACCGACCGGGCGCAATTCGCCTACATTCGACTACGACGCGCAACAGCGCGCATCGCATCACTCCTACAACGATGTATGGACTTCGATCTTGCGAACGTCTATAAGAGGCGCTGTGCCCTCTGTTATGATTTACCCGACGACACCAGATAGTACAGCCTCATTCTAGACAACCTGACACCCTGGCAATGGATGTGTCCACCTTTGTCCAGACGGGTATCCACTCTGGGTTGCTGACGGGTTGGCTTGTTGGACCTGTCTACGGTAGGTGCACCATCATTCGTCGTTCTCGTTACCCACTAAGGCTCACTCTTGAACGTAGGTGCCAAGTACGTCATGGCGCGCTCCAGATCAGTCACGATTGACTCACAATCCAGCTTCGCAATGGCAGTGGTCATAGTTCGGAAACTTTGGCCACATCGCAGACATGCAATATCTCGGTGGGTTGCCACCTCTATCATCCTGGGAAAATGTCTTACCTTCTCAAGGTCGCTGATGCTGATCGCAACCCTCATTATTATCACATGCACAGTTCATGCATTCATTTCCCTTGACGATTTGATCGTGGGATTCACTTTGACCCAAGGAGTCGATACCGAGGGCCCCGCAGTTATTGCCAACTACTTCCTTTCAGTCCGTTTCAATAATACAGCATGTATATCTATCTATGTCATCAACGTGGGTGCTTCATACCTCTGTGCACATAGTCACTGAGGTTCTACAGAGTTCATGCAACAATCTTTTCGTCGTATGTCTTATCCTCCTATGACAGGCCACGCGGGCGCCGATATGATTCAGGTGTGGCGGGTATACATGACGTGGGGTCGCAATTTAAAGCTGTCCGTGTTACTTGTATGTCGGTCACTTGTCGAAGCGCGGCGCCATCCTGAGATTTTGCCAGATCTTTCTCCACCTTGTTGCTCTCGGTAAGCTCCCCCTGCTTCGATCATCAGAGACAATCGATGATCACGGTATTGAATGGTATCACAGCCCTCGGAATAGCATGTGTTGTCCATATTGAACGAACAGGATCCCTCTTAGACAAGACAATCACCGCCTTACTCACTTCAGGTTGGGCATTCTCCATGCTCATGCAAGTTTCCGGAGCGCTTCTCATCGGTTGGCGTACCATTGGGACGCCCCAATCTGCTATCAATCGACAAAGTAGCGGCTTCTATCTGGCCATCTGGCATGCTCTGATAGAGTCTGGTAGCTTAGCTCTGGTGACAGAGCTGGTCGGGCTGGTGTTTCTCTACCGCAATCTCGGAGATGGGATCATAGTCATCATTACACTTGGCCAGATTACGGTGCGATCTTAGTTCCTATCTTGTGTTATGGGCCCTCTATTAAATTCTGACGCGCTTTTATAGGCATTATCTTCGTTGGCCATCATCTTGCGGGAAATCTACAAGGCAGAGGTGCAAAGTTCGATGGGATTTGTCAACATCACGAGTCCTATTGCTATGCAGATGTCCTCCTTATCCATGTCTCGCAATCAGGGCAGGAGCCCCCTTAGCGCAGCTGAGCACGGGGCGGTCCCGGATAACGCAGTGGTGGTAAACATTGAGACGGTAGGACACGGAGCTGAAGAAGATCTCTCAAAGGTGCGAATCACATTGGTTCCTAGAACGTCGCGGTCATTGAGACTTCTTCTCAAGATTGCCAAGACCTTGTATCGGTAGTATGTGGATCGATATTCACACCTGCAAGAGCCAAAGCGGCAATGCGAGCCGCAAGCCGCTGGTCGCGTATCATTGGATAGCTGTGCATCGGGTCGTCTTTGTATGAACCACCGGCGGTCAGTCGTAGAAGCGGGCATTGATGTAACTTGGTCTCTGCTCGGCGTGATGTATATCGGTCCTATGCCACCGTGAATGCGGGACGCGTCCAAGACTCCACGTCTGTCAAACCAGAAGACGCGGAACACGCGTGACCGTGAACCATGAGATCATACGAGGCCCACATTATCCTGGGCTTGTTCACACTAGCCAGCCTTTCACCACTTGCATAGCCCAGACAAGGTCCAGGTTCTCGATGGTAGCAAGGGAACCGTGTGTCAAGGCTTTGCAGATGAGTTCGTCCTGGGTTCATAGATCATCCCTGAAGCGCGCACCAGCCGAGATAGCCTGGCGCCCGGTAGTGACAGTTGCTGCGGGAGAAGATGTTGAGAATCCCACTGATCCATCGGAAAAGCGATGTCAACTTCGCGCGCATGTTCTTACTAGATTCGCGCACCGCCTCAAGTATGTGACGAACGAATGTTGTCCAACTCGTCGCGATCCGTTTCCGGCTTCTTCTTTAGCGAAGACGTGGTCGTCTCTTCCTGCACTGCAGCATTGTTGCACTATAAGAGGTACGAATGGCTGCGGTTGGACACCCTCATTCACATTTTTACCTTCTTCTGTTTTTGAAGCTGGCAAGCCGTAACGAAGCAACTCAGGGAATCATATCCGGACTGCTGTCAGGATGGCTAGTGGGCCCCTTCTACGGTGCGTTGTAGGATCTTCCAGCGTAATCAATGAGCTTACGCCTACCTGCAGGAGCTAAGTGTGTGGATACACCTAGCCTCTATGTACTCGGCTGAATCGACCTAGCTTCGTAATAGCAGCTATCATCTTGTACAGGCTCTGGCCTAGTCGTTCTCGTACTGCGTCGCGGTATGTTTGGCCCTCCCCTTACAAGTCCCAGCGTTGAACACGCCACGTTCAGCTTCTTGGTGTTGATCACCATTTTCATCATCTCTTCTTGCACCGCCCATGTCTTCATCTATCTCGACGACCTCCTTGTAGGGTTCACATCTTCGCAAGTCGCCAATGCCCTGGATAACGGTAGCAACTCTACGCTGAGCGTCAGCGAGTACTTCATTGGATTCCGGTTCAACATACTCGTTGGTTATTTCCTGCGTGTATTCAACGTGAGCGCCGATCCCTTATGCAGTTATGACTATAGTACTCAACATCCGCGCATAGGGCTTTTGCAACAAGCTCTTTGTCGTACGTTTGGTCCTATGATCTTTACATGAAAAACCGCTGCTTAACAACTATCAAACAACTATCAGACGTGGAGGGTGTACGTGCTATGGGAACATCACGCGTATCTTGCAGCGCTGCTAGTTGGTACCCTTCCATCATCGTTCGAGCGCGGCTGATGCTTCATCGTAGTTGACCGTGCACTTCGCGGAAGCTGGTAAGCGTGACGGTACTCGCGTGCATGCGTCGAAGGCTGACCCGACGTTTCAGGTCTGAACATAGCCTATGGATACCATGCAATCCAGGCGCACATTCTTGAAGACCATCTGACCAAGGTGTTAGTGGCCTCTGCGTGGGCATTGTCCATGGTAGCGATGGGTTCTGGACTTCTCCTCATCGCATGGCGAACCATCGGAACCCCGAAGGTTGTCCGTGGGAACCAGAAGAGGGATGGCATCTTCTTGAAACTCTTCTATGTTCTCGTGGAATCCGGCTGTGTAACTCTGGTAGCGGACATAGTCACAGTAGCGCTCGGTTACCACGACCAGATCCGTGGCTTCGTCTCTTTAGCCGTCCTGGGACAGATATCTGTGAGCCCCCGTTATCTAGTACTGTCAATCTTGTCTGATACAATAACTTACAGGCTCTGGGGCCTCTAGCCATCATTCTGCGCGAGATCTCGAAGGCGCAGCAGGAAGCCTCGAGCGGCGATGTCAACGTTGCTAGCGCACTTACCTTACAGATATCGGACCACACTTTGCCCTTGCATCGTGCTCAACAGTCTCACAACCGTTCGGAAAGTAGGGCGGGAAGTAGCGAAGTTCTGACGGTTCGCATCGAGAGATCTCTGCTCGAAGATGACGGGACGACGAGAGCTCCGGTGAGCATCGGTTCTTCTCATCATCTAGGAACGTGTCAAGAACCAAGAAAGAAGGTTGATGCCAAACTCTAGGCCATCAAGCAAGTGTTCCTCTGATGGAGCTGTCGTACTAATAGGATCATTTCATGCCAGTTGACCTGTGTACATGGCGGTCTCCTTGCATACGTTTCTAGTTCAAGTCGCAGTACAATTCCAGCCATCTTATACTGGTATCACAACATTGAGAAATGAATCAGTTGTATGGATATTTGCGTAGCTGTGTTGCCCTGGAATTGGTTTGTCTGATCTTGGCATCACAACGCGCTTTGCCATTGGTGCCCACCAAGAGACGCGCGACACGTAGCGCGCGAAACGCGCGTGACCGCGACGACGCTACTGAGGGCGAGCGCGTGTGTTGTGAGCTGATCCCAACCTCCACCTTCACGCACCCTGGACCTTACGCGGTGCAATCCGCACTGACCGTCTATCCTCTATATCCCCCACTTAACGAACCTAGTTCTCGACCCGGCCTGGCTTGTCCCCGAGTGAACCAATCGAAGTAGGAGGAGGGTGCTCTCGGTACGTCACAGTCCTCCTATGCACTTCGCAAAGATGTTCTAGTAAAAGGGTCGATCCTGGCTTCAACTCCGTCCCACCGTCCACTTGAGCGGCGAACCCACGAAATATCCGATACCCGATGTGCTGTTGTAAAGCTTCCCATGGCGCATCGTAAGGCCGGATAGACAACGAACTCGCTGCTCTTCGAGCCGCATGCTCCTCTAATGGCTTGCGCGTCCAAAGGTCTATGACGCGCAAGCAAAGGCTGAGCATATACCGGGGTTCAGTGCCCTATGAGCGCCTAGCCGAGCTCGCGTGGTGCGCTGTATGGCTATTGTCGCCGCGCGGGTGGTCGTCAGAAGTGGTTTCTCGTTTCGAACGCGGCGCGTTCAATACACGTCCTTCCAGGACGTCTGTATGCTGTCGGAGTACATCCGACTAGCACTTGTGCATGAGAATGACGTGCAAGTGTGTGGTGGTGTGCAGACACGATGGTTCGCCCTCGAGCGAGGCAGTGGTTCGGTTGGATATGGCCAGGAAGAGGAGATCATATGCACTCGGACGTTGTCCGACCTGAGCTTTACTTTCTTGTGTTATACGTGCTGTATTCACGATGCTGACCACTTCGTCGTAGCCTCGGATACTGCGCTGCAGATGGCGGAAGCTGTCACGAAGCTCTCGATTGCCCTGGTGGGCTGGCAGATCATCCCGGCCGTCGCATCCAACATCATAGCCCGAATAGTGGTCTCCTTGACGGGCAAGCAACTCACCGCGCGGGAACGGCATTACATCATCATATCTGGCCTTTTCGCATACCTCCTCGTCAACTTTATCACCGCCCTTACCGGAGTAGAAGCTAGCTTTTATGAATTACTCCATGTTCCGCCAGACGCGGATGAAAATGCTATACGTCTTGCTTTCCGCGCCTTTGCCAGGAAGAACCACCCAGACCGCGTCGGCGCGAGTGGCGCCGACATGTTCATGGCTGTGCGCCACGGTTATGAGTCTCTTATGGACCCCAATAAACGATGGGCGTACGATAGGTGTGTACACAGTTCATCGACCCATTATACACGTGCTGAGGGAGGCTTTCCAGGTTCGGCACTGGGATCATGCGATGTACACAATGCCACTCACAACTCGACTTCCTCCACGAAGGACTAATACGATCTGCTGGATTCCACCTGACAACCCTGTCTGTAATACTTGGTTCTACTTTGCTCGGCGGTCGGAGTTGGACGACTCTGGTAAGCGCGCCCCAAGCATCCGCTGCACTCCGATTCTAACCTTCATTCTAGTGGCGCCTACTTCTTTCTCTATTCACCATGTTCGCCGAGCTCGTCTTGATCTTTCACCCTAGTCCCGGACAAGCCACGATATACGATACCCCACCTCTCGTTATGAAGATTCTGGCATTCATCCTTCCCAACCGCGTACCCTTCCAGTACATCCACTTCCTACATCATCTTTCCCTGTTCGTCTCGTTGGCGATGTCTCGCGTCTTGGCGGCACTCTTCCCTCGCACTCCGCAAGACACAGATGGCACCTTGAGCCAGCGCGCTGTCCAGGATCTAGCGATTCGTATAGCTAAACTGGAGAGGCAGAGTGCGTCCACTTCACAGAATCAC
Organism: Peniophora sp. CBMAI 1063; assembly: GCA_900536885.1. Taxonomy (NCBI): domain Eukaryota; kingdom Fungi; phylum Basidiomycota; class Agaricomycetes; order Russulales; family Peniophoraceae; genus Peniophora; species Peniophora sp. CBMAI 1063. The sequence goes on from UWZB01000590.1 coordinate 110,559, forward strand.
TTTCATCACGCTAATACCTCCCGCAGCATCTCTTCACATCCACGACGAGCTCAGCGCCATCATGCCGCCAGATATGGATTCAGCACAGAAACAGGCCTCGTTCGCGCAACTCACGCGCGGCATGGAAAGACTCGTGCTCGAGAAACGCCTGACGACGGGCGAAGACTCGCCCATAGGCGCCCATGTTCCGCGTTCACCCCCGCGACCCGGACCATCGCGAACGACATCCTTCGCCGCTACGAAGAATCCTGTCCTCACGCGCCAGGTCTCTTCTCTACGAATCGCGTCGTCATCGACGCGACCGTTACCACAACGTCGAACGTCAATGGCGACTGGCGCGCAGGTTGCCGCACCCTCGACACCCGGCTCTCGTCCGAGTACACGACGGCAACCTTCTGGGCTCACGCGAGGAGAGCCCATCGAGATCGACAGCACCGACGCGTCTGAATCGAGCGTTCGATGGAGTGATAGCGGGATCGGGGAGGATACTGTGGCTGGAGACAGCTATGTTGTCGTGGACGAGCCCGACGCCGGTCGTGCGTTGCGATCCGATATGTCGGATGGGAGGCATGAGTTGATGCTGTTGCCTACAGAGAGGAATGGCAGGGAAGAGACGCCGTTGATGCCTGGCATGTACAGGCGAGGGAGGTCGAAGAGCTGGTGACCGTGCATGTACCTTTGGAGATAATCTATTCAGCTTGAATGTACGAGCGCGTGGCACACCTTCACCTACAACATCGGCGGCTGGTTCTCGGCTTCTCACCAGCTCGGATGAATACTTGCCGCCCTTACCGCATTGTATCCGACGTGTATCCGCAAGACTGCAGCGACGGCAACAAGCAACAAGGTACGCTGCAGCTTCTGATACATATGGGCCGTCGTTCTTGGCTGTCAGGTCCGCCGGCTGGTTTGCGCGACGACTCAGTTTGAAGGCATTGTGGCGGGCCGAGGTGACTGGTGACAGATCTCACCTGCCCCTCGACCGGGCCCGATCCTTCCACCGTATACGTGCCGATACCGTTAATAAGGACCTTCTCATTGAGCTCGGAAGCAGGTTGGGCTGCAATCTTCCTGGTACCGCAAGATGCATCCAGTCGCCTCTCTCGTTCTCTTCCCTCTGGCTCTCAGCCTCGGGGTCGCGGCTATCGGCACGCCCTTCGGTATGGGCTCCGCCACGACTGGTGGTGGCTCCGCGACAGCGCAGACACCTACTAACAAGGATGACCTCGTCGAGTGGCTTCAGGACTCAACGCCACGTGTCATCATCCTCGATCGGATGTGGGACTTCTCGAGCGATGAAGGGACGGAGACGTCGACTGGTTGCGCGCCTTGGGACTGTACGCCGAACCCGCAGCAGGCGTTGAATGTCATCAACTGTTAGTGAATGGTCAGTCTGAATGGTGCTAGATATGACTGATGGCTTGTACAGGGTGCAGTTCATCCTACCCGACCGTTTCTGGTAAGTTGCGACCATGATCCGGGACCAGAGCTTCTCTAATCTGACTACAGTCACCTACAACGTATCTTCCACCTCACCACTCTACGTGTACGCCTAAGCCTACCATTGTGCATGCCCTCAACTTGACTGACTCTGCCACTATAGTGGGTCGAACAAGAGTATCATAGGCAAGGGCAAGAACTCGGGCTTGTGCGTATACCTGAAGCCTGTATGCAACGTATTAACGAATCGCCTGCCCCTTAGCCAGGGCAAGGGCTTGTACCTTCCCAACGTCGAGAACGTATGTATACGATTAGACGGACTGCTCTCTGGAGCTGATTCAAGCATTCGTAGGTCATCATTCAAAACATCGTCATCAGTGCGTTCTCCACGTTACTCAGCGCCGAAGCTTCGATATTGACCGTCTATGCGATATATAGAGGAGCTCAACCATCACTACGTCTGGGTAAGCTTCTGCTGTCTGCTATGCACATCCGCGTGGTACTGACCGCACACATAGGGCGGAGTACGTTTCATCTGTCTGAAGGTCGTGGCGGTTCTCTGACCTTGCGCAGGACGCTATCCAGCTTGATGGCACGACGAACGTATGGGTACGTGCTATCTTCTCCCTCGCTTTCTGCCTCGTATCTCGAACTGATTGTACGCTCCCCGTAGATTGATCACAACTACGTACGCGCTTCAGATGACAGGAAATGGCCTCAGTGCGCCGACTCCCATTGCAGATCCAACACATCGGTCGCCAAATGATCGTCACGGTAAGGGGTTCGCGACCATGATGTGTAGCTCTCACCGATCACGATCACCGTGTGTTGTAGGGCTTCAACCCCAGCAAGGGGCTCACGGTCTCGAACAATGTATTCAATGTACGCGTGCACGAGAGCATATTGCCTCGTAGTGCTCACTGACGCGTGATGTTCGAATTCAGGGCGACTCAATCTACTCGACCGGTTGCGATGGTGAGTACCAGGCGCATCCTTTGCAGTTTTCTCCAGGTTACTGACGAGGGTTCTAAAGGCTACCACTACTGGGTAGGGATCCTCGTGAAAGGTTTACCCCATGATGTCTCACGCTGTTCTCAGGTCGCGCTCTTTGCAGGTGACGGTGACGAGATCACTTTCGCTCAGAACAGGCGAGTACATCTCAAGACTCTTCCGATGCTTAGCCTGATTCCAATTCATCATATAGCGTATACATGACTTCCGGCCGCGGCCCACACATCGGTGGTACTTCCGGCTACACCCAAGCCGTCCACATCTACGTGCGCTCCTCTCCCCATCCTCTTATCAACCAGTCTTCCATCCTCACACTGTCCGCAGAACAACAACTTCGGCCCAATCACAGGACACGCTCTGGATCCGTACGACGGTGCCTCAGTCCTCGCCGAGGGCAACTACTTCATCGGCGTCGAAACGCCTCTGATCGCCGATGGCGGAGCCGTGTACGCTCCTCTGACGTCCAGCGATGGGAGTGCTTGTCAGAGTGCGCTCGGGAGAGCGTGCGTGGCCAATACTCTGCTTGGGTCGGGATCGCTGTCTGCGCTCAATACGGCGGGTATCAGCGTACGTCATTGTCTACTTCTGCTTAGTATATGGGCACTACGGCTGACTTGTGTGCAGTCGAAGTTCAAGGGCGTCTCGCCGATGTCTGCGTCAGATTCGTATAACTACGTTGCGGCAAACGCGGGGACGGGTATAATCAACTAAACACAATGTCTGGTATCTCTAGGTCTTACTGCACTTCTGTTGTATTTGATACGATCCATTTGCGGGGTAAAGGTGCAATGTGATGAGTGCCTTGAGGCGAAGCCGTAAGCAGTCCCATCTGTTTGCCATAATGTGCGTAGGGGTATGCCCGAGGTCAGCCCGAGGCCGCGCACCCTGCAGCCCCTGCCGCTCTTTGCACACCCTTCCCTTCTTTCTCGTTATTAGTCACTGGACTGGTCTCTCCGAAATCATGGGTTCTGAATCGTGTGTCCACATACATAAGTCGAAAAAGTGGTATTGTACATATTATGAGTAATGCAGTTTACGCCCTCACGTCATCGCTGGGATGCGCAACACTAGACACCTCACCAGCAGATTTCGACCACGACAATGTCTTTTCCGACAGATCTCTGGCTGCTGGGAAGGAGTCTAGAGCAACTCACCACGGCACAGACGGCACAGACTTCTTATCCGCTTCTCCCAGTCTTTGATGATCGTGCGAGTCCTGCTCCAGGTCCATGTCCAGGTCGGACGAGAAGGGCGGTAGACCCACGGAGACGGTGTCACTTCTCCTCTGCATCGTCGCCTGTGTTCTCGCACGTGCGAACTCCAATTGCGTTGATATATGCCCGTTCTGCGTGTCCAGGCCAGGGAGCTGACCTGTCAGAATCTCCGGGCGGTATGCGGCGCCCTGTAGACATACGGCGACGATGACGAGGGTAGGATATATGCCCTGACATGGTTTTAGCATGCAAATATATAACGACATGTGATGAACGTACGCAAAGCTGGGCCATACTGGCAAAAATGGAGGATTGAGCTACGAGCGACGGCGAGGTTACATCCTCCGTTTGCGCGTTGTTGAGTCCGGACCAAGCCATGGCCAGCAATGCTATCTATGAGATGTAGAAGTGAGCAATTACGTCCAGACCTTATACGTCGTGCAAGGAGACATACCCAGAACATACAATATAACACGCCGCTCTCGACGAGAAGCATCAACACCCTCTCATTTCTGCCCGGCCCGTGATCTCGTAGGAACTTGACGAAGTCCCGCCGATACTTCCTGACGACCCCCATCATCAGCTTCTGACTGATACTAGACAGCGCAGCGTGAGAGGTACTCACACTGTTCTGAAGATCACGAGCGAAGTGGCCCATATGTTCGTGAGACAGGAAGACAGGACTCCAAGAGCGCCGATGACGGTGTCTCCTGCTGTCTGTGCGAGAGACTCCTTTGAGAGTGTCGTCTTCACGAGAATGATAACGTTCACGAGAAGGCAAGCTGCAAGGGATCTTAGTAGACGCAAAAGCGAGGAAATGGGTCGACGTACTAGGAGTGGATACCAACAAGGCCGACGAAATCAAGAGTACGACGCGGCCCCGGCCACATAGCACGTGTGCTCTCCAGAGTACAATCACATCGCTCAAAGTGACCTATCCCTCAGAGTCAGAGTCGCCCATGTCTTCGCATCTAAGAGGAGTTCCGTACATTGATTCCGATGAGTGTCACACTAGTGATCGTGGCAGCTGGAGATGGTCCCGGCGCCCCAGTAGGATCTCTGATCAACTTGTCAAAGGCTGATGTGGCAAGTGCCCAGTGTACTGTGCTGCTCGCATAGATGACAAGTATGAGGATGAGCAGCATAGTTCGTCTACTCGCGCTGATGCCTTTCCGCCTATCGATCGATGCATCAACGATCCAGTTCGCATGACGTCGCAAGATGAGACATACGATAGAATGTACACGGAGAGAAACATGAGAAGCGTGTGCATACCTGAACAATGGGTGCTATCAGGTTCGGGCTCCGATAGCTATGGGAACGGACTTACCGAACATGCCTGTCTGAAAGAGCAAGGGAGCCGTGGAAAGTTGCAGTTTGCCCACGAATGTATCGTTAACCTCTACATAGCGAGCAAGTACCATCGTCCAGATGGTGATCGTCCGAAGGTGGTGTCGGAGGAACAAGCGATTGTGCTGGGCATCAAGGCTAGATCGAGCATCAGTTACTTATACGCTCATGGCTCGATAAACGTTTCAGCTGACCTATCAATGACCCAGTACTGCGGTAGCCAACCATAGTTACCTCCGCAGAAGTGGGGAACAGCATCATGTAGAATAGAAGCTTTGTTGATGCAGCTTTGGAATAGGTGGTTCTGTGAAGATGGATTCTCCTCGTCGCGCCGTCGGAGAAGCCTGTACGTGGAGAGTCTATCGAAGCGTTTCGTGTCTCAAGCATAATCTTGTGAAATGTCTTGAGCAGGTGCGAACGCGGGTATGGCGCGCTGCACCGAACGTTGTGGCTCGAGAAGGACCTGGAGCTATCATGCGAAGATCCTGTACTGAGACAACGTAACTTCGAAGACTGGAGATGTGAATTAGTCTTCGAAAGCACTAGAACTTGGCCGTGACTAAAGGGAAAAGTCACCTATGGTCCCACCCCAAAGCGTGCGTTGAGCCCACGACCGACCAACATAGGATGGACAGGATGATGGCCATACGCCGAACGATTTCGCTGGTGAAGGCGCGGGGAGGAATAAAACCTCCTGAGGCGCTTATACCATGATGGCCATGATAGGAACCTTGCCGTATGCAGGGACGCTCACACCCGGCCGTATTTGGGTGTCTGATAGGAAGCCAGTCCATGGTCCCACATTATGCACGCTCGGATTTTTGACCGACGAGATCTGGGAGCTGGTAGCCGGGTGCGTTGCATAGTATAGGCAGCAGGGGATTCTTTGGCGGAGGATCCGTATTCCATCGGCATTCCCAAGTTGCAGGCTGCATGGACGTTTGGGACGAGGAGTCGAGGACTCGGAGGAGCGCTCTCGCGGCCGACGCGTCTGGAGGACGGACATCGGCCCGAAGCGGCGATATGCTACCGATTCGTCCGTCAGCGAAATGCTGTTTCTCGCCGCCATCATGAAGACCGCCAGACTGTCTAGGCTCCTGACACTACTACTCCTTCACGAGCGCTTGATCTAGTCGTCATGCCCCTCGAATCCTTCTTGTCCAAGCCAGCCGTTGAAGCGGAGGCTTTGGCTTACCTGCGACGTGAATCCCTCGACATCTACAATCGGCTGCATTCAATCGGAGAGGACGTGGCCTTCGTGAATCAAGTTAGGCTGGCTTATCCAGCCTTTGCCTTCCTTCGTAAGTAGCTCGGCGTAGGCAACCGAAAGTGTGGCTGACGGGTGCCTTATTAGCGAACTTGCGTTGCGGAGCTTGGTACACGGACCCTACACTGGTATGCAGTCGGTTTATCTCTTGTACGCTTCTACAGACACTCACAAACTTCAGTGCAGAAAGGAACCTGCCTACTTCAAGTCAACGGACGGGCACTACAACGGCTGGAGTTTCAACCTACGCAGACCCAATGTGCATCTTCTGCCGTTAGTGGTCGAACTTGGCGGGTAAATAACGCGAAGCTCTTCGAAATACTCCCAGATACTAATAAATGGGCACGCAGGATGATACTCGTCGACTCTACTCGATCAGGAAAGCGGCTCCCTGATGCGCTCTCGAAGACAGTACCGATCTGGTGTGCCGTGATCAACAGAGCGGTTGCTCTTAAAGTACAGACTGCAGACGGCTCGCGAGGCGTGGGGGACTGGGACACACAGCTGTACACGCCTCCTGGCGCAGTCAGCTCGCAAGAACATGCACAAATCGCCTCACGTCTTGATCAATGGGCAAGAGACCTTGTAGTGAGTGTCCCGTAAATTCAGTGAGATACACGTTCTGATGTGCATTCAGTCTTCTTCATATGTCCTACCAGAACTATCCAAACCGCTCCGACCTTTCTGGATTACGCCGGCGAATTCGACGTTTCCGAACTTGGCGTCGTCCACCGAGTTCTTCACGATCATATGCGTCTCTGCTTCGAGGCAGGTGCATGATGGGCTCGAGCGACGCACGCAAGGCTTTGCATACGTGCAAGGGTCCGGGGATGATCACGAACTATGGGGAATGGTGAGTATGGCTGCAAGCGTGTGCGATTTCTGCTTCATCTGACTCTCATCCTCCAGGGCCTTACTCCACAGCTCTTCTGGAGGCACCGAACGGAACTGCTCGCTGCAGAACGATCTGAAGTAGAGGCGTTAGTCCAAGCTATCGTATCTGAAGCGCAAACAGGCGTCATATACGGGACAGCCGACCACGATTGGACAGACAGCTTGACGCCCATCATGAAGATATCGGGTCGCATACGACTCTGCCGACTTGCCGATTTACCAAGAGCTGGACTGGACGGCGCACTTCTACATGATAAGGCCTACTTCCTCATCTATGCATCTTCGCCGGAAGCCTCGACCACTACCGGACCTTCTGCGCACATTCATCGATGCACGCTTGCGGCGGGCAAGAAAGGGCAGCACGATCTCCTGCGTAGCATCCTACCACAAGCCGTCACGTTCGCTTCAAGACATCTCACGCCAGAGGGAAAGGACGTCGTGGTAGCTTGCGATGATGCGAAGGACGCGAGTGTCGGAGTGGCGGTCGCTTTACTCCAGCTATTCTTCGACGACAATGGTCAACTACGCGACGAGCCGAGACGAGGTGCGTATTCAATCACTCTCTGACAGCGCACGCGTTGACGCTTGCCTAGATACTGCTTCCAAGCAGTCGATACGAAAGCGTTTGGAATGGATCATCGCGTCTCGACCTGAGGCTAATCCATCGCGGACCACACTCAAGCGTGTCAATGACTTCCTGTTGTCCCCTTCAACACTATAGCGTTGTGTAGTACATATATGTCTTTCTTGCAAGCCATATGTGTAGCATGAAATGAACGTATACGAGATCCAGTCTCATAACAACAAAAAGGATCGCATGACCGAATCCTACAGTATGGCACAACACGCCGACTCAGATACCAGCAGTCACAGCGCGATCCTGCAAAGCATCTACGGAGCAGAAAATGTCAGGAAAGCGAATCATCAGGTTCAGAAAGATTCTCAGTACCATGAAGATCAGCAACATTAGGCGGGCTCCCCACCTCCGTCCTCGCCAACGACGAAGACCTCGACCCACTCCCATGCCCGTTCCCGTTCCCGTTCCCATTCACGGGCATCGGATTCACGCTTGACACCGAACCCCGACGAGCAGGCGACGACGAACGCGACGGGGGTTTCGCGCCGAGATATGAGAAGCGGCTCCAGAGACTCGGTGCACCGGGTGTTGTACCGGAGAATGAGAGCGACATTGAGGAGGACCTCGAAGTTGGCGGGCGGGGGACGAATGAGGCGGCTACGGCGGACGTTTCGGTTATGGCTGCGCTTGGGGAGCGGGAGAGGGCGCCCCAGAGGCTGGGTCGAGATGGAGGAGGGGTGGCGTTGGCTTTCTCGCGTTCTTCTGCTAAAGCTGACCGTGTTTGTACGATGTTAGTATGCGGAGTATGCTAGCAATGAGGAGAGGTTGTACAGACCTTTGGCAGTCTCGTCGCGCATCTTGGTCTCCCGCTCGAACTCAGCCCATATCGCGTCTTCACGAGCTTTGGCCTCGTCCTCCTCGCGGCGCTTCTTGTCTTCCTCGGCTTGGACGCGAGGGTCGACCTGCTCTGGTACGGGTACGGACGTGGGCTCTTCGTCGACTGGAGGCGGCGTGGAGGGCTTTGAGGGTTCTTCGGCGGGTGGAGGTGGGGGCGTGGCGGGCTTCTGAGTCTCCTCTGGAACGGGAGCGGGATCCTGCGTCGCGTCTTGCACGTCATCGTCAGCCAGTAGCGAGGAATGTTCATAGGTCGACGTAGCAGGATCTTCGATCTCAAGAGCCACAGCTGCGGCGCTCTCAGGTCGGACAACTTCTTCTGGTGAAGGAGTGCCCGAGCGGACGGAGGACGGTAGAGGGACATATTCGAGCGGGATAGGCACGAGCTCCGGGGAGGCAGACAACGGCGCGGGCTCTTCTACCGGAAGGGATGCGCTGCTCGTGCGCGATTCCTCTGGGATGGGAGAGACTGTCGAGCGTCTTCTGAGAGCTGGCTCATGTACGGGTGGTTCCACGTCCTCGGGGTCTGCATTAGCGGCCGGCCCTGTTGCTTCTTCGGGCCCTGGTTCAACATCCTCCTTCGGCTCGCTCGCGGTCTCGGGCACCTCTTCAACAACTTCCTCTTGCGAATGTACCTCATCCTCGAGCTCATCTTTCTCACGCGACGGTCCACCTATACAACAAACATCCATATAAACATACAATCGCGAACAACCTTACAAAGAAAACAGCGTACCGCCCGTCTCCTGCGCTACAAGCAACACACCAACACCTTCATCGCCATCCTCAACAACCTTCAAATGCGCCTCGTCGCCTCGTCGCCTTCGCCGAGCTCGGTCCTATCCACCTCCGCCTCTTCAGCCTCGCCGCCCATCTCGGAGCTCGACCGCGAGGTCTCCTCGATCGTCCCGCTCGAGCTCGATTCGGTGTACCTTCTCCGCGCAAGATACTCCTCCACCCTCTCGCTCGCATGTTCAACGTCAACGGCCCCACCCCTCACGCCCTCCCTCGCAGCAACAACAAACGCAATATCCTCGTACCCCATCCTCCTCATCTCCTCCGCCCTCAGCGGCTCTTCGCGCAATATAAGCCCGCGCAGTGCCTCGTCTACCCAGGGCTCGTGATCGTATTGCCGTGCGAGAATCAGACGCTCGAGGGGGGTGATTAGGGGCGAGAGTTCGCGGTAGGCGCGGGTCGTTAGGGTGCTGAATGTGTAGAGGGTTGAGAGGCGGAGGACGGAGGACCATTCGGAGGCCGTGGAGAGGTCGCCGAGGTCGAGGTCTCTGCATGCTCTACATCAGCTCTGCTAGTCCACCGGAAGGAAGGAAGGAGGGGCAAGACGAACTCGGGGTAGAAGATAGACAGCAACGCATCGAACTCGGCCGTCTTGATATCCTCCAACACAATCACGTCCGAATCGATATCCCCAACCTCAACAGGCGTAGGCGGCTCAAACTGCATCTTCCTCTCCTCATAGTTCACATAGACCAGTACGCCATCCGGACCGTCAACACATTCCCAGCCTGGAGGCAGACCGGGCTCGGACGCGGATTCGGATTCGGGTTGGGAGAAGCGCGAGCGGAACCAGGGGGAGTAGTGAGAGAAGAAGAAACGGTGGAGTTTGTAGAGCGTGTTCTCGACCTGCAAGTGCTCTTAGTGAGGATGTGGGTAAGGGGAGGGAGGAAGGGTGAACGGACCTGGAACTCGACGTTGCCATCTTCGTAGAAGAACCGTGGGTGTTCGTGGAGGAGCTCGTGTCGGGAGTCCGCGGGCGTTACGGGTGTCGTACCGTGCGTCGAGAGCGAGAGGAGGGCGTCGGCGTTCATGGCAGGGGTCGTTATGAGAGGCGTTAGGATGTTGGATGGTACTAAGTGTACAAGTGAAGCTGCGGGCAAGTGTACAGCCGAGTAACAGTGGAACGGCAACCGAGAAACTTGAGTAATGGTCGCAGACCGTCCTCAGGCCTGAGGGTACGTAGTCAAGAGACTCTTATAGAGTACACGATAGCCCCTAAACCATGAGGCAAACATGAGGTTCATCCACGGACGAGCCGGAGGCTGACATGAAGCCTCGAGGACTGGCTTGCATACTTGTGAGGTAAACGGTATCAGGAACTGGACATTGGATTGCTGTGTTATCTGCGGACACACAGACATGCGAGCATAAGACATTTTCCAACATCGTTGGTTGATAGTGTGGTATGGTATGTATACGTCCGAGAGGGATGGAGGTAACTTGCTGGGCTTCGGCGGCGGAGCAGGATGTGGGCCGTTCATTCCGTTCAGGCGTAGAGCGCCCAGGTTCGTTCTTTGGAAAGGCAAACATAGTTCAGCATCCGGTGCCAACGCTGGATGACTGGCAACTGTATCCCAAGCCGCCCACGACCATCAGCGCACAAAACAAACACGCCTCCGGCGCGCGCTCGGCCCAACATGCCCGCTGATCCGTCTCCCACGTCCTGCATCTCTCGGCGCTCGTACACCGTTACACGCCACCACCTCGACCTCTACCTCGTCACTCGACTCTACGCGCAGGCTCGCCCTTCATTCTTTCTCTTTCTGTAACATCTGAGTGGGAAAACGGTTATGGTCGGGCTCGGGCTGTTGAGGATATTGGCGCTCGTCGGGCTCGTGGTTGCTGCTCAGCCGGAGGATAATGCGAGCTATGACGGGACGAGGATCGCTAATAGGACTATTGAGCGCGTACGTGTATCCAAGGGCTTGCGAACGAATTCATACTGATGCACTACGCGTAGACCGCGCAACTACGGACGCACTCTATCTACGCGCCGTATATCGACCAGGATTTACAGAACAGGTGTGTCCGTGTCCGTCATGTGTGAGAGGGTACAGTGCTGATTGTACGTATAGGTGGTGGGACTTTGGCGCCGATGCCTATATCGTGCGTGGCTCTATTTATCGGCATGTGGGATGAGATTGCTGAAAGGACGCGCAGAACACGAATAAGCATATCCGGTTGACGCAAAACAAGCCTTCGCAAATGGTGCGTATTCCATGTTACATCTGATACTTATGGAATATATGACTGAACATGACGCGTGCAGGGGTGGCTATGGTCCCGTCTACCACTAACAGCACACAACTGGGTCATCGAGCTCGAATTCAAAGTCCGTCCCTCCCCTCCCCTCCGTTTCCCTCGCTCACCCACGTCTCATCAATAGATCGGCGACAAATCAACACACCTCTACGGCGACGGCATGGCCGTCTGGATAACCAAAGACCGCGCACAGCCCGGCCCCGTATTCGGCTCAAAAGACAAGTTCAACGGTCTAGGCGTCTTCCTTGACACCTACGCCAATGGGAAGCACTCGTTTTCGTTCCCAAGGGTGGTGGGGATGGTGGGTGATGGGACTGTTAGCTATGATCATGATACGGATGGAGAGAGGAATAAGGTCGGGGCGTGTACTGTGAGTCGTCCTATCTGGTTGCGAAGAGGATGGCGTGTTGATGTGGTGCTGTAGGCGAACTTTAGGAGGACGACTGTTCCTACTAAGCTTAGGATCACGTATGTCAAAGATACGCATCTAGACGTCAAGATCCAGTTCAAAGGCTGTAAGCGCCCCTTCTCCCCTCCCATCCCACCCCATACTGACCGCCCGCGCCTACACAGTCGACGAATGGAAACCCTGCTTCTCGGCCGACAACGTCGTCCTCCCCAAGCACCCCTACATCGGCTTCTCAGCCCTAACAGGCGACGTCTCAGACCCGCACGACGTAATAGCAGTCACAACCTCCTCCGTCGTCCTCTCCGCGCCCGACTCCCAACGCAACAGCCTCAAAAAGGGAAAGAGCTTCTTCGGCTCTTCGCGCTCTTCGTCCTCCGGCGCGGGAGAAAGCGACGGTGGGATATTTGGAATGTTGGTGAAGTTGGCGGTGTTCGCGGGTGTGGGGTATGGTGGGTGGATTGGGTGGAAGAAGTATGGCGGGCTGATTATGGCGAGGGTTAAGGGCGGGCAGGGGTTGGGCGGTGGTCTTGGCGGGGGTGCTGGCGGTGGGTTTGGTGGGGCTGGAGGGTACGGCGGTGGGCCGGCTCAGTATGGTGGAGGTGCGGGCGGGTTTGGAGGAGGACCGGGTATGGGATGGCAGAACGAGAAGCGGCAGTTCTGAGTTGTGGCTGGGCGTATACATAGGGTTCTCGCTGTACTGTCTCATCTTGCGCTATCCGTACTATACCATTCCGGGATTAAGCTTTTTCTGAATGTGTCCAAATAAGCGCTCGCGAAGCTGGTTACCGGTTTGGAGACCCTAACCCCACGTGTGGCGCCGCGAGGAAGTCGAGGCCATCTGCGGGTTGATTCGAGTCGGCCATCGACTCTGCGAGTCGTGCCATACACTCTCCTTCTCTTACCTTCGATCATGGCGCCGACAGCCGACATACCCAATGAGCCCAAAGTCGGTGCGCTCGACTCCATTACCACCTTAAGCGCCTGCTAATCACGAACTATGAACAGACTTTAGCCTCTTCGGCGGCGCCGAGTCTCTGACCGAGGGCAAGCAAGTCTGGCAGGGCGGCTCCCCGATGTCGTCAGCGCCGAGGAGGACGGTGGTGGTGAGCCCAGACGAGAAGAGCGAGGCAATGTACGGTCCGCCGCAGGACCCGAATGATTTCTTGTGGATTATGACCGAGGAACCGCATCGGACGAGGAGGAAGCAGATCATGAAGGCCCATCCAGAGGTGCGCCTTGTATTCCCAACATATATCCGGATATTATATCGACTGTGGTGTAGGTGTTCAAACTGATGGGCTACGAGCCTCTGACCAAATACGTCGTCCTCTCCGTCGTACTCCTCCAACTCTCCGTCGCCTACACCCTCCGCTTCACCTCGCCCTTCACCTTTGCGTTCCTTGCAGCAGCGTACGTCATAGGCGGGACGGCGAACCATAACCTGTTCCTCGCCGTACATGAGATCACGCACAATCTCGCGTTCAAGGGTATCAAGGCGAACAAGGTGCTCGCGATTGTGGCGAATCTGCCGATTGGAGTGCCGTATGCTATCACTTTCAAAGTGCGTTCTTCGCTTCTGGAGAGGTTATGAAGTAGCTAAGATGGTATACAGGGATACCATTTGGAGCATCACAAGTACATGGGCGAAGACGGCGTAGACGTCGACCTCCCCACAAACCTGGAGCTCATATGCCTCAACAACGTCCTCGGCAAGGTTTTCTTCTGGTGCACTTCCCTTGCATCCTCGACCACCTCTCCAAGCACTCACACATACACGCAGCACATTCCAAATCCTCTTCTACGCCCTCCGCCCCGGCTTCGTCCGCTCCCAAAAGCCGACCTACTGGCACCTCATCGGCATCGCCACCCAACTGACCTTCGACATCCTCCTCTGCACTTTCGTTCCGGGCGGCAAGAACATGCTCATGTACCTCATAATGTCCAGTTTCTGGGCCGGGAGCTTGCACCCGCTCGCAGGCCATTTCATTGCGGAGCATTATGTGTGGGACGGGTTGCAGCAGGAGACGTATAGCTATTATGGGTGGTTGAATGTGTTTGCTTATAACGTGCGTCTTTCCCATCCTCTCACTTCGCTATGTATGCCGATGCTGACATGTGGGTTGTTGCTAGGTCGGCTACCACAACGAACACCACGACTTCCCCTCGATCCCCTGGACCCGGCTCCCTGCCTTACGCAAACTCGCACCAGAGTTCTACGACACGCTCCCTTCGCATCCTTCGTGGCCAATGATCATCGTCAACTTTATCCGCGACCCTAACGTCGGTATCTTCGCCCGTGTCAAGCGCGAACCACGCGCAAATAAGAAGGCTGCGCCGCCGGCTGTTGAGTTGGACGGTGGATGTGCTGATGTCAAGGAGGGTGCGGAGGGCGATGTGAAGAGTAGTGGTGTCAGCTCGAGTCCGACGGGTAGTGATACGGAGAATGGGCAGCGGAGGAGGAAGTAGATGTTGATGACTGTTACACATCGCTAGACTCCGATACGACGCTCGACGCGCCTTTGCTTTGCACCACGCTCATATCACACCATTTGCGAGTGTACTCTGTCAGCGCAGACGGCGCGGAATCGGGTTCGAGTGATGTGCGTGATCGTCATAGGGAATAAGATTACATTGCCACGACACAAGGAGCACAGCCGCCACCCTCGCAGAGTCGCACAACAACCTGAACAGGACGCGGCTATGTACTCAGGACATAGAGAGGCCACATACTGCTTAAACAAGCAGGCCCGATGCCGGTTGAACGCGAGCGTCGCGCTGCGCCGCGATCCAAGATGCTTCAGCGCTCATCGACATCTTCGCTCGATTGTCAGCGTTTCTTCGCAGGCGCTTCGCGCTCGCAGTTCGGCGCGGTTACACGCGCTATACATGCTCCAGACATGCTCCTCGCTTCCGGCACGAACACGCGACGAAGGCACGAAGCACGACCGTGAGCGATGGGTCCATATGGGGTCCATATGGGGTCCTCGGGTTGTGCGTCGTTTACCGATATGCCCGATGTGCCCGATACATCTCAGAACGAGACGATAGCCAAACGATAGCCGATCGTATTGAGTCTGACAGTGCAGTCGATTACATGGAGAAATATATACGGCGAGATGCACAGTCAAAGGAGAGAACATCACGGGGCACACCAAAACTGTGGGTAGAGCTGTGCACAGGGACAGGCTCGACGCGTTCAACCCGTCGAGTCCGCGGGTTGCTTGACGAGCTGCGAGCGACTGGACACAGCGTTCGACTACGGCTCGTAAGAGACCGAGAGAGCCTCTGCCATGCAAACCCTACCACTGTGACGGCTGCGCTGATGGGCCGTCACACTTGCGCTCCCCGCTCTTCCCCTGAACCGATTTTCCTCGGGAAAGCTCTCAACGGCTCTGAGCGCCAGCACACATGTACGAGAGCAGCGAGCGAGACAGCTACGGGGGCAGAGGAAGGGGGAGGACGACGTGCACGTAAACTCTCTCGTCATCTGTGTGCGGCGTCACAACGCCGTCACGGTGGTAGGGTTTGCATGGCAGCTCCCTTAGGTGCGATGGGTACTGCTCGCACCTAGCCGGCAGCTCATACCCGTCAAAGATCGTCGGACCCGTTCCACTCCCAGTGGCAATGATAACCCGTCCTCATCCCCGATGGGACAACAAATTTCGGCGGGGAAGACGACGGGTTACCTTGGTCGACCTTACGCATTCCCTAGATCATACGGTACTTCACAGAGAGCTTTGACGCGAGGGCCTGCGCTTGGAGGGTGAGGCGGGTACTGGTGCGGGTCGTGAGCGATTGGTGCAAGGGCAGAAAAGTGGCCGATCGACGTTCAGTCCTTTGATAGATGGTGTCTGTCTATAGAGAGGAGCCTTCTCAGCGGGATCTCTACAATCACGACGAAAAAGGCTCACTTTTCACGGTACCTTTCACCAAGATCTAAAAGTTTCAAGAGATCCCGATAAGTGACAGAACCGATTCCGTTTGGCGGCGACTTCAGAGCACGGAGAAGCGCTCCGGTGAAGACACCACGTCTATTCGGTTTTGCCCCTGAGATCTCTCCCTCGAGATGCTCCCCGGTCACCGTTTCCAGAGCCTCTTGACCTTCGCTGCACGCGAGAAGCATGGCGTACGGTCTATAGCCAGCTGCCTTCCAACACTCGTACGATCCCGACCGCTTTCCCGACGTGCGATGGACAAGGCAACAGTCAAAAACGATGGTCTGTATAATATTTCAGGCGCGTCACAAGGAGATTTGGAGATGGTACCCTCACAATGTTGGCGCCGATACCGTTCGATTGAACCAGAGAGCGCAGGAGCTCATCGAGAAGATTGTAGGAGATAGCTTGACGGACAGCACCACCCTTGCAACACTTGACATCGTGCGGCCAGATCATCGGAAGGCCCCCGTCGGTACCCGCGGCGGTCGCCACACATCCATGGCCTGCGAAATAGATGAAGATTGGGTCGCCTTCGCGAAGCCCCGGACGCGCGCTCAAAGCTTTGATCTCCGCCACAATGGCTTCATGCGTCGCCGCTTTGTCGCGCAGGTTGACGACCTGACTGTCCGGAACTCCTAGATAGCGATATAGATAGTCGCAAATGTCGTCGGCGTCACCAACAGCTCCATCCAGAGCCCATCGACGGTGCGCGTACTCGTTGATGCCGATGACAAGCGCTTGAGTTCTGGACGCATACGGCGGAACCCTGATGTCAAAGCACGGCGTACGAAGGTGAGTCTCGGTGGGCGTCAGCACGATATTTGGGATACGTACCGATCGAAAGCCGCGTGCGAATTGATGTGCGCCTCCGGCGGCACAGATTCTTCAGCTATGGGCTGTAATGGCCTGGTAACGGATAGCGAATAGCCCGGAAGCGACAGGGACGGTGAGAAAGCCGCTGTTGTCGGCAGCGTACGGCTTCGGGCGGGTGACTTGCGAGGCAGTGAGCCGCGAGGAGAAAGCGTGAGGCGACAAATCGGCGCGTCGATGTCGGTCCGACAACCCCGCCTTCTCGAACAGATGTCAGAGTGTGAGACTGGAAGAGAAGGTCGAAAGGTGTCGTACGTGATCACGATGTTCTCGCGGCTTTCTCTCATTCCTTCATGTCCACCGCCAATACGTGTTGATGAATCACTTAATTCAGCGACCATCTTGCAATGTACAGCGGTATGTGAGGACGGCACTGCAGAATGCATCAGCGACAGAGTATAGGCACGGGGAGGAACTACTTTTACTAGTGAGGCATTGACAGTGTGGTTCAGGAGGCTTGATTTTTTGCGGTGGCCAAAGGAGTCCGTGAAGAGTTTGCAGTAGGGTTGGGAAGGGAACGGGGGGAGGAAGGGAAACATATATATACGCTCTGGCGAGCACACCGCTCTCTCCATGCGCGGCTGCAGTCGAGGTGTAGTAGCGCTCGGTGGCGCCCAGTTTGCGCGATGATATTCCCCGTTGTCCCGCTCAAGACAGTTTCTGGCATGCTGTGTTGGGCGTCTGCCTTCATCTCCGTATGCGATTAGGCCTAGCCGCCCTCTCACCAGACCCAAGGAATGCACGAAACAAGACCATGAAGGCGCGAATCGCGATGCGCAGGCGTATCGGATGGTGATACAATCCGCGAGGCGCAGGCGTATCGGATAGTAATACAAGCCTTCACATACACGTGCACGATCAAACAATATGCTGCGCTAGTAGGGTTATATAGGCTGTCGAGCAGGGTCGGCATCTCTGTGTAACCTTGTGGCCAATGCATGGGCTTCTGAGTGGCGGCTATGATCGGGACAGTGCTTCGAGAAGAGAAGGTCGCACTTCGTCATTCTGGACGTAGACATGCTTGTAGAGCGATTACGGGTGTCCATTTCCTGAAATCCGTCCCAAAGGCGTAGGTGTATATCGCCCGAACAACACCCCGGGTGCATCGTAGCATGCCGCGGTAGGATCGCATCTGGGGTTCGCTGACTTGCAACACAAGTTCCTCGACACACCAGGACCCGACGTCTGGTATAGATGGTCTTGTGAAAGGGAACGGTACCATGAGGCCTTTGCGCTTGTTGAGCGTAACGCCGCTGCGAAGGATATCAGATGACTCAGGCAGCGCGTTTGTCAGCGGGTCACGCAGCCGTTTCCTCATCCGCGATGCTAAGGGCAATACAGGTAGTAGGTTGTTGCACAGCCAGGTGTACCGAAAGGGTGGGGAACGGAATATGTTTTTCCCAATCCAGGATGTCCTTGTGTAAACTGCCGCCGGGGATCGTCCTCAGAGGGCTGTTTACAGCTGCAATCATCTTGTTCAGAATCGCCGAACAGCTGCATGCGTGGACTTGAAATTTTGGTCTGTACAAATCCTCCTGAACGGGATACCTAAAGCACGACACAGAATCTCGATATGAAATGCCTTGAAGCGAAGGTCAGATGCAGTATGTAGGCAACAAGAGGAAAGTTGAGGGAGTAACGGCGCGAGGATCGTCGACGGCTGCAATAAGACCACCGGAGCAAATGACGCGGGCCTCCGTTCATTCAAGATTCGATCGTCTGTGTAGGGTATCCCAGTTTCTAGGTCCTCTCGACGATGACTCAATTCCTCGAGCAATAGCAACGCTGTACCGCCGGGTTGTCACTGCATCAGCTGTCTATGACACGTCGCTGCAACAGCGAGGTCCCACATGCAGCCCACGCGAAGGGGGGCGGCGGGGGTCTATTACTGCCAGAGAATGAACGGTAGGCTGGCTGAGCTTCAGGGCGGTACGCAGGTATCCTCTGAGCAAGGAGGGGATTAGTGAGTGGGTTTGAGCGTCGTTCTAGCGCATTGGATGCCTGTCTATACGTTTCATCGCGTGTCGAGCATTGTACGTGTGTAGCTACCTGTGTACCGGGATCCACAGCCAGCGTGCGCTGCTCATGTGATTACGCCCAGGCCTGGGCTTACCCTTCCAATTCGTAGTAGTGCAAAGAGGAACCGATGTTCCGAGAGAAAGAAGGGCTGCCAGGAGGTTGGTTGGTGCCAGGAGTCCCGGCAATTGCCGGTTCTTTTCCACGGTATATTAATGGCTCTCCCTTGAACTGCCACCGACAACCATGTCAGAATAGCTTCAACGTCAACCACCCGATCGTATCTCCAGCCTCTCCTATAAGACCAGTGATTTCTATCGTAGCGAGACTAGGAGGAAGACTTGGGACACATCGTAGGACAGATGATTATAATCGTACGGCAGCCTGAGCGGTATGACATAGAGGTATCTCAAAAGCAGTGTCATGATATACTTTGGATACCCGTAGTGTATATCGATGAGAGCACGAATGAACCGATAAGGTCAGAGAGTACCAGTGCAGTACTGTGCGGTCCTGAGTAGGTGAACGTAGAGGCCGGGTCTTTACACTGAACTTTGGCGTGAGAGCGTGCACTTGAAGGGTGAGTACTGAGTCGGGAACTCTGGGAGATCGTGAGTGGTTGGTACAGGGGCTGAAAAGCGCGCGGTCAAGGTTTAGTTCTTGCACGGATGGTGTTTATCTATGAGAACGACCATGTTAGCGGAATGGTTCGCGACGTTGATGGAACAGGCGTACATTTCACGACATCTGCCCCAAGGTCTACTAGCTTCAAGAGATCCCGGTACGTGATGCAGCTGATGTCGATACTTGGTGCTGAGAGCATTGAGAAGCCCTCTGGTGAAGACGCCGCGCATCTTTGACTCTTTTCCTAGTTCCCCTTTTCGAAGCTGTTCGCTGACCTGAACCCTCGTTTCCCAAGCTCGTTATCCTTCGCTGCAATAAGCATAGCATAAGGTCTATAGCCAGTTCCGTTCCAAAATCCATCCAATGGCATCCACTGTCCCGGTGCGTCTTTATGAGGACACCAGTCAAGTACGACAGTCTGCATGATATGACATCAGTATTGGCCAAAACGGTTCGAGCATAAACTCATCACAATGTTGGCGCCGGTGCCGTTTGCTTGAACGAGTGAGCGCAGGAGCTCGTCGAGAAGACTGTAGGAGATAGCTCGTGGGATAGAAACATCCTCGCAGCACCTGACATCATACGGCCAGATCGCCGGGAGACTCTCATCGGTACTCGCGGTGGTCACCACACATCCGTGGCCTGCGAAATAGATGAAGATCGGGTCGCCTTCACGGAGTCCCGGGCGCGCGCTCAGAGCTTTGATCTCCGCTGTGGACCTCGTATGTCGCAGCTTTATCGCGTAGGTTGACGATCTGGCCGCCAGGGACCTTCCAGTCGTGATGCAGATGGGCGTGAATGGCGTCGGCGTCGGCGACAGCCGCGAAGAGCCCACTCGGAACGTCCATACTTGTTGGTGCCGACGACGAGTGCCTGGGTCCTGTTATACCGTGCTGAGTCAGTCACGTTGAACCTGTACAGGATATGCAGCAAACCACACACCGATCAAGGGCGGCGCGCGAGCCATCATAATGAGTGTCCAGCAGCAACAGCGCTTGAAGTTCTCGTTGGATATGTGCGGACTCCGCTGCTGATAAATCTGGAATTTGAAGCAGTGTGGGCAAACACACATCCGCTAATACTGTTTGGCTTAGGAAGCGCGAACTGCATGGCGGCCCGCTTGAAGAGCGGCCCAGTGGAACGCATAGATTAGGCATACGGATAGACGTGTCCGCTTCTTCTATGGGCATTGTTGTATTGTGCATGGGCAACGGGGGATTATGGTAGGTGCACGAGATTGCTCTTCCGAGTGAGGTATTGGCAGGAGAACCAAGTGGATTTGGTAGTCAACGGTAGGTTCCGTAAAGGACTGTGCAGTACCTGCGAGCGGGGTACAGTTAGAGGAGAGGGAAGGGAAGGAGCGGGAGATACATACCTGCAGACCTTTCTGAAAACACCCAGACAATGCCGCAGTGAGCGCAGCTTGGGCTTGAACAGTTGCGCGTTCGAATATCGCGTGCGGGCGTCCGATTTCCTCCCCGAAAAGAGCGGACTCCCCTGGGACCTCTTGGCCACGATGCGTAGGTGTATGAAATGGCAACGTACGTACTCACGCGAGCGACGACACCCAGCGGGATAGAGATGTACTTGTGCACAGCATCTGGGCCGAACGGCGGCGATGATCATTTGGCGCCTGGTGAAGATGTTTGTTAGTAGGTCGTGGCTTGTACATGGCCTACATGGAATAGTACATACGACTATCATAACGATGTAATCATTCCAAGCGTTCAGCGGAGGTCAGCGGCGTACCATTCAGGTATCACGCGACACTATAGTGTGGCACTGAAGTGATGCGCTTAGGGGTCTTCCCGAGCCAGCCCTCGCATCTCTTGATACACCGACATCAGGAGCTACGGCCGCTCCGGACTTGGTAAGATGAACGCTGTGACGAAGATCCTCTCGGGCAAGTGGCTCGAGCAGGACGTGAACATGTATTCGTCCGGGCCTTGAAGCTCGTCCAAGGTAATCCTCCTAAGGCAATTGACCTGCTTTCGTGCTTCTTCATGCGGTGCATAATCGAGGGATGGAACTATATAGCTTACTTGATTTAGAGCGTTCCCTAAATGTCGTGCCCAGGTCGTGCCCCGGTCGTGCCCCCCGCGTGCCGAGTTTTGGCCAAGCCTGTTGTATACGAGCGGACACAAGTTCCGGCGGCAGATATGAGCTCATGCGGTGTCCGGATCTTGACTCTTGCGGTAAATCTGGTTATTACAGTGGTCCACTGGCCCTCGAGGCTCGAAGCGCCATGGGTGATCGCGGACAAAGACAACAAGGAACACGGTGATGGCCGAAAGGTGGATGCGCGGTCACGAGGCATTTGAAGTCTGTTGATCGGCGGCGCACGCCCCCGCGCCTTGCCCACAACCACGACCACCCACCACCCAGCGCTACCCACATCCTTCCGTACGCTCCCCCTAACATCACTGCATACCTGAATACTCACGTGATTCTTTCAGTAATCCACATATCATACGATGGCTTCGGCCAGTCGCACCCGGTCGAACAAGAAGCGAGGCGAGAGCGCGCATCGGCAACGGCCGTCATGCTATGTCCTCCTCACCAAGCGAGTCAAACGCGAACCTGAACCCACGACCCGGCGCACGAGGAGCCAGTCGGCTGCTGAACAAGAAGAGGAGGAGCAGGTAGAGCCCGCTGGGCCCGTCAGGGTGAAGGCCACCCGGAAGGGCAAGGGCAAGGTGAAAGGTATGTTCACGCATTATATTGGCAAGGTTATATATCTCATATAACATACAGCAGTTCCCAAGAAGGAAAGCACACCACCGACCGAAGTTGAGGACGACAGTGCCCGCACACCGACGCAAGCACTGAGCCCGACCCCGGTGCCCGGCCCGTCGGCCCTGACCGCCCTCGCCTCCTCCTCCCGCAAACCTCCTCCTCCACCGCGCCGCAGCCGCCCCGGCAAACCAGCGGTCTCATTCGAAGAAGCGCGCGACGAATCGCGCATGACGACGCCGGACGAAGGCCGCGACACGGCAAACGCCGCGGGGTCCGCCTCCGAGCCCTTCGTCCCTTTGTTGCTGCACGACACGGACAACCCCGTGCTGGAGGACATGGACGAGCCCGAAATGGACGTGGACATGCGCATGGGTCCGCCCGGCGCGCGCAGCGGCGGGAACTGGACGATCAAGTCCAAGGCTAAATCTGCACGGCGCTCCAGCCCGCCGCCAGCGATGCCGCGGGACTACCCGTTCGCGGACCCGTCCAGCGCGCGCAAGTCGCCCCCTCCACGTGCGCACCCGCGCAGAATCGGCAAGCCGCCCATGCCCGACTCGAGCGAGGGCGAGGGCGAGGGCGAGGGGGGCGACACGGAGCCGGCGATGTCCGAGTCGGAGTACAGAGTGAACGTCACGCTCGGCAGCGCGCAGTACGAGCGCACGATGGAGCTCAGCACGCCCGTCAGGCCGCACGCGGGCCGGCACGAGCCGCCGCCGCCGCCTCAGCCGCCGTCGGAGGCTGGGACGCCCAGGATCCCGCCGAACTTTAGACGCGAGGATACGGCGAGTCCGAAGCAGCACCAGCAGGCGCCGTGGTCGACGCAGATGAGCCATCGCAAGCTCATTGCCGAAGCCAGTCTTCGTCGGCGTCAGCAGCAGCAGCAGCAGCAGCCCGTCTCGCCGCTCCCGCCCAGCTCAGAGCCGACCGAGACGCCCAGCGCAGCGAGCGAACGCGTAGTCCAGGATACGAGCTTCCACAACCTCTCGCACGACGCGTTCTGGCCCGGCGACGACGCTCTCTACGCCGGGAGCGATCCGGGCGACCACTACCCCGACGAAGACGGCGAGGGCGAAGACAAAGAGAACGTCCACGCGCACGCGCACAGCGAAGTCGTCGACGTTCTCGGCGTGGGGCGCACGCTCGCCCCCTCCGAATCATTCGAAACGCCACAAAAGCCCCGCCGGTACAATATCCGCCCGCCCGCGACGCAGAACGCGCAGGACGAGGCGACGGCCGCGCTGTTCGCGCCGGATATGAGCGACGAGAGCGGCGTCAGTAATATTTTGGATTATGGGAGTGTCGCGAGGAGGAGGGCGGAGGAGGAGGAACGCCGAAGGAGGGCGAGGGATAGCGATGAGTTTGGATTTGGATTTGGGGCGGAGGAGGGCGCGTATGTGCCGATCGAAGGCGACGACGGAGGCGAGTTCATGCTCCCCGAGCCGCCGAGCGACGACAGTATCATGGGCTACGACGGATACTCCCCCGCCCAGGGCGGCTCAGACAAGGAGAACCAGATCGACGCGGGCTTCGACGAGAACTTTGACCCCCACGACGACGACGGCGAGGACGACCCGGCCACGCCCACAGCGCGCGACGCGCACGGCCTCCCCGAACCGGATAACCGTGGGATCTTGCAGCCCCGCGCGGGCGAGGGCGTCTACACCTCGCCCGCGCGCCACCGCGGCGGGGCGGAGGACGACCCGTTCGGGATCCTGGCGACCGAGGCGCTCCTGCGCGCGCGCCGCGCGTACTCGAGCGCGATGAAGCCCGCGCCGAAAACGTCCGCTGCTGCTGCGGCCAGCATCGCGCGCGCCGAGGCGGCTCGTGCGGGCGCTTCCGCGTCCAAGCCCAAGCCGTCGGGCAGCAGAGTCCTCGCCCGCAGCGCGTCCGGGCGCACCCTCGCCGACCCCTCGCCCGCGAAACGTATCCCCTTCGGCCAGCGCTCGTTCCAAGATCTCAACCCGCCCACGCCCTCCGAGCGCAATCGGTTCGCTGACCTTGACTTGCCGCCGTCCAGCCCGCCCCACGATGAAGGGCTGGGTGGCGTGGGCAGTCCGGCGCGCTCGGCCGCGACGCACGATAGTATTGAGGATTTGTATGCGACGCCGCCGAGTGAAAGGGGCGGGTTCGCGCTGGTGCTTTCTACGCCTGTGCGCGCGCCGCGTGTGGCCGAGGCTCAGGTGCCGAGCGACGATAATTCTATTCCGGGCTTCGCGTCGTCGCCTGTTCAAGCGAGGACGCCGAGGAAGGATGAGCAACGCACGCCGAGGAAGAACCGCGACGGCGAGCGCACGCCCATGACGCCGCGCAACGGGCCGCGCGATCGGGGCAGCGTAACGATGCGGCGACATAAGAGCCACGGAGGCGTAGGCGAGAACGAGGAGTACGATGGGCGGGGCGAGTTCGATGGGCCGCGGGAGCCTAGTCCTTCGCCCGTCAAGGCGCGGCCTTCTCTCACGCATGCTCCGGAGTTCGGAGAGGGCGCGATGGAGGAGGAGGGCGAGGAGACGGAGACGGAGTTGCCGAAGAAGCTTGGCGGTGGTGCGAAGGGCAAGGAGAGGGAGGTGCCGCTTATTGAGCCGCGGACGAAGGGCAAGGAGAATACGGGTCGCGCGAAGACGAGGGGCCGCAAGCGCAAGAGCGACGAGTTCGATGCGGCACAGGAGGAGGAGGATCCGGAGGCCGTGACGAGGAGGCTGGAGGACATGTTGCCTCGTCCGCGCGTCAAGTCCATGTCCAAGCCCAAGCCCAAGCCGAAAGTTACGGGGAAGAAGAGCACGCGCCCGGCGGCGAAGAAGGCGCGGAAGGCTATCGCTGCGGAGGAAGATGAGGATAGTGACGAGGAGGATGGGGAGGAAGTGGTGGCGAGGTCGAGCAGTCTGCCTGGGTCGCCCGTTAAGAAGGCGAGGAAGCGCGGGGCGACGTATGCGGGTGTGCGCGCGAGGCAGAGGAGGAGGGGGCAGGAGAGCACGCCTGAGGAGGTCCGCGAGGTATAAACCCCTTCCCTCTTACCCTTCATTCAATCTACACCCTACACCACACATCCTCTCTTTTTGGTTCATTCCTGGACGATTTACGAACAACATCTTACTTCTTTCCCCTGCTGTGCAGGACCGCGAGCGCAGGCGCAAGGAACGCGTTGAATACTATAAGGGGCTGGAGGGGTATAGGCTGAGGAAGGAGAAGGTGTACGTCGTTTGAGACGACCAGGGCGAGTTGGGAGTGGGGCGAACTCGATATCGTTCTCTTCATCCGTTTCTGGTTTGTTTCTTCTCCGTCTCGTTGATCGATATGAACAGTGTATATGTTCTCTATGATTTGATAGGTCGCTTTTTTGGCTTGGTTCATGAATATATGTACGATTATAATGTTATTGCGCGAGGGTGGAACGAGGCTACTGTCTCTTTTCCTCAGTAAGTCTGTGGCACGTATGCCGATGCGAGGTACGAGTATAGGCGTGACGGAGAGGCAAAGTGGGACTCTGGGAGGCCGGACTCGAAAGTAACAGTGTGGCACGTGCATGGCGTCGCGTGGCTCGTAGCACGAGGCTAGCGACGCGCGCACAGCCGAACAAAAGGACGCCAACGCGTTTTGCCTTTCGCCTTCCATCGCGGTGCAAAGGTCGAGTCGTCGTCTAACTTTAAGGCCCCACGCGCGACCTTACATCAGAATTGGTGCGCTGTGCAAAAGCTCGTAGGGGCGAGTCCAGTAAACAGTCTGTAAAGTATTTGGCGGTTCGCGTCGGGCCAATTCGCTGATGGACGACGCTCGCAGGTTGAGGAACTTCGAACGGCCCCCTTTGCCCGAAGTCCGTACCGCGCGCAGTGGTACGCATCACGAACTTCCGGCTGAGAAATAGACCGTAGACCGTATGTAAGCTCGCAGAGGCGGGCGATGTATCAAAAGTCCGATTTTATCTGAGCGCGCTTCGCCACTCACCGGGTGGCGATCCGTTTCCCACTTTCGAAATCCGGCGCAGGAACCGACCAACCGGTGATTGCCGGAGGCACGCTGATGCCATCAATTGCGTCGCATGGCCCGCTCTACAACCTCTTTTTCAACCCAAGCCACGCAGATTTACACTGCCTTGCTTTGGATAGCAAGAATCTCAGTCGGCGATACTTGAAATGCCATGAGAGTCGGCCAGAAGCAAGGACAGGCTGGAGCGGCAATATCGCTCGGATTAGCCGGCCGAAGGCCGTGGGCCCTGGCCGGCCACGATTGCTTTCGACTTCGAAATCGAACGGAGGGTCTTATATACGGTATACTGTAAGCCCTACAGCGCCAGAGGTATACTCGTACGCGCTGCACAAGATGCTGAGATTGCAGCTTTACTCATCCCAAGCTAGGTTTCAGCTGCAGAATGCAGCGCTTCTAGTCGAATGGCATCATGTATATATGGCCGCCGCACCCGCCATCACCAATTGCAAGGATCCCAACATGGAAAGTGGCGGTATCGCACCGTTTGCCGATTGCAAGCCTTAGACATCATCTTCCTTTCCGAGTAGCAGAGCTGTGTCTGCCATGGTCTGGGTACCCGGCACTGGTGGTCCCGGAGTTAGGGCGTCAGGAACATTACACCTGGAGGTGGCCCCGCATATCGACGCAAGATATCCTTCCGATAGCCCGGATAACCGGAGCCGATAGCCTTCCGGCGGGAGTGCGGATATGGTCGCGATATGCGTCAGAATGATGGACTATCAGACGCCGATCCCGCGCATATCCGAAGCATGGCACGTGCAAGGGGCTTTGTGCAGGCAGTGCTCCTGGTCGTTGTATTCAATTTATTTGCACCGAGCAGCCATATCAGATAGTTGTAGTAGTTGCAGAGCACACATTAAACAGTAGCATTCACACTAGATAATACAATGTACCCTATAAAACACCCCCTGCTATACAAGCCACCACCCTGCACACCCGAATCCTCCTATTACAGCGCCAGCCGAATAGAGCACGTATGCGTGCAAGAACCTGACCGAGATAGAGACCTGTAGATGGGGTGCTGAGTGCGAAGAATGTCGTAGCTATATGGACGGAACGTACCTAGCTTGGGTTCACACCTTGCTGTTCGTCATAGCGCCTGCACCCCTTGTGAGCACGGTAGAGCTATAGATAACAGGAAGGGCTCTACCTCGATGACGAGAAAGGGCGGGTACGAAACAGCCAGCCACGTAAGCCAAAGAAGTCCGATTGCCAGGCTGAGCGAGAACCTCCGAGTGAGACCCAGAGACTGGTGCAAGCCCGAGAGACCAGCCAGAGTGTAGACCAGAGCCAGGCAGATACAGTACTAGTGGACACCCATATTGGAGCGAGTTCACGATCTGTGGGGTCAGTGCCAACATCGACGTGAGGAGACAGGGCAATAAGGGGATGACGGACTCACCCGAACAACACATCTCCTTGTTTACGACTCCCCTGCGACATCAAATTAGTCCGAGCCATGTACATATTCTGTGTACATACTAGTGAATTTCAAGTGGTTGGCTGGGGCATGTCTTCGCGTGTATTCTGCTGGTCATCGCGTTGATTTTGCCAGCTGGAGAACAAGTCAGTTCATGATTGCGAGTGTGACCATCACGGCCAAGTGCACAGAAATGCGAACCGCAGGCACACTTCGAGCACTTCGTGTGCGGCTGGGTGTAGCGGAGTTGCGAACAAGGTGACGTCGGGCGTGGAGGTAGGAGGCTAACGTCAGGGACGGCGCGCGCGGCCATGCTGCGACCAACACGTGCCGCGCCGCGTGTGCGGATCCTCGGTTTGCGCTGAGTCGCTCTCTCCTTGCATTCATGATAGTATGCATATACAGGTTGGCCGTTCTGAATGCGGCACTCCCTCGCACTGCTGGGTGAACCACCAGGTTCACTCGACTCGAACAAATACACTTCGGTCTGTGGTAGGGATGATCGTGTTCTGCACTCGCAGCACTTTATCCGTGCCCTGAAGCGGGATCTCGTATCTCGACTCGTGCTGCAGTACGATCGAGCGCGCCATGACCCCCGACGCCTCTTGCGTACCTTGGGCTGATAAAGTATATAAAGTCGTTCTGTTTGTGTTCGAAATGTCTCTGCCCGTCGCCCGATTCACTCGCACCACCCATGGCTTCCCCATTCCGCCCTTTCAATCTATCCTCGTCCGATGGCCCTGCGCCAAGCACCCCAGCTCCTCGCACTGGCAGTAAACGACCACCGACGAGTCCTGGTACGTATTTGTGTCGTTGTGCATCGCACTGCGCTCATCTTCACAGTCGATCCGGTACGACCTGCTCCTTCAGTCCCTGGCCAACCTGGAGCGAATCGTGCCCGCGTCGGTGGCGGATCGGGTGCGCCAATACGATCGTTATACCAGCTACCATCTCTGACTTGCAGTTCAGAATCTCCTGTGCCCGAAAGGTCGCAATCCCGCTCGGTGACCCCTGGACAACAAAGCATTGCAGCAAGATCGGGCGCAATCCAGGGTCCTGGAACTGGTGAGTAGCCACTATTGGTGATTCAAAGGGTGCATCTAATAGGTCTTGAAAGGCGCTGGTGCCCAGACTCAAGTCCCCATGTCAAACAATACTATCCGTATGTACTCGAATCGGCTCTTAGCCTTGTCGTGTATCTGATTCAGGATTAATGCAGCACCAACTCTGGGCCAGCCCCCGAGGATACCACGCTTCGTGCAGGAGAAGTTTGAGCGTCTCGAGTCTTCGCTTGACACACTGCGTGACAATGTACCGGAGAACTTGACATTCAAGTTCACCGCAGTACTCAACGACATGCGAGGTTTCAAGACCGACCTCGATAAGCTTACCGAGTTCATGAACACCACCTTCAAGACCCAGGACGAGCGGCTCTCTCTTCTCGAGAGCCAGTTCAAGTCTCACCTTGACGAGTGTACTTCTCAGGAGGTGACTTCCACAGAGAGTAAGACCTCTGCTGCGCTGTCGGTCCGTGCACACAACTTTGTTTGTCAAGAGTTTGCGCAATTGACGAGTCCTGCTAGGCTTGTATTCGCACCGTGCTCGTCAACCTCATGGGTATCTCGGCCTCTGACTTACTTCCCGATCCTCTCCCGGATGGCAGCTTCTGGGTCGATGCTGCGAAGAAGGAAGGGCTTCGCCCTGGCTGGTCGCTTGGCTGGAAAGTGAACTCCGAGCCGCAGACAGGTTGGGTCACAGCTGTCGTTGAGCTTGTCAAGGCCCAGGGAACCACACACTACAGTCAGATCACGCAGAAGGAGCTCGACGCCACACACGCGGACGTCGTTAAGGACGCCATGCATGTCAGTTACAACTCGTACGTCGAGCGTTACAATGGTCAAGGCAAGCCAGAACAGGAGAAGGAGGCGGAAAAGTTGAGGAATCGGATTGGTGGGCGCAAGAAGATTGTGAGTACTTATGTCTATGTACCTATGCTTTGCTCACGGCGCACATACCTTGCACAGAAAGCCGATCGCCGCGCTGCAGTCATTGATCGCCCCGACATTGAGAAAGAGCTCCTCGAGAAGACGGGATCTGCCTGCAAGCACCTGCGCGAAGCAGGAAACCAGTCGTCCGACCACACTGTCTACGAGACAGATCCCAATCAGGCCACCGATGGCGAGGGTGCTATCTTATCTGACGATGACAATAGCGTCCCTCCTGCGCCAGAACCCTCTGCTCCCTCCGTGCCAAAGGGCAAGCGCAAGACCAACCGTCTCGAGTCTTGCATACCGGACTACCGTGCGGACTGCGTACGTGGACACGCAGATACATGCTTTCTGAGGACTCACCGCTGTGTAGGTTGAAGTCGCCATTCAGATCGTCGAGAGAGAGTTGGCGCCTATGCCTAACCGCACGCGCACAGGCAGGATCGTGGCAAAATCGGCATTGCCGGAACTACGCGCCTCGAAAACCCGTCCGAACCCGGAGAAGATGGGTCTTCTTCATGTGAAGGAATCGTGGCTTGAGGCCAACAACCCCAAGAAGTATCGCTCGCCAAAGTACATCAATATGGGCCTTGCCGTCGGACCAGCAAGCGCCGCAGCAGTCGGTGCGGGTGGCATTGCGACGTCAGTACGCTCACAGCCCAACGAGGACTTCCCGGAGCAGACGGAGGGGTACGATGGTGATAATGACAACGAGTTCTGGCGCGCGGGCAGCGCTGAGGGTACGATCAATGATGAGATTGACCAGTTGGAATACGACGGCTGATTTTGCGCCCGAATCGAAGACTAGGTATTCTCTGGATGTAGTAGACATGTACATATTCACTAACTGGTCCTCGTAAACTCGGTTACATGCCCAGCATTAAGTAAGGGAACGGAAATCGGAGGCGTGCGACGTGTTGAACACGTTCGAACATCGCGTATTTTCGGCGCCTTCGCATTCGTCCCTGGCTGACCGTACTCAGTCTCAATGCATATTCATTGCACGAGCCGGCTTCATGGGCGGCTCTCTTTGACCCAGTTTGAGCTCTATCTCCCTGGAATATACAGACTCGACGCGTACTAACTGCGCGAGCTGTCTGCGAACCGCGTACTAGGACGGCCGGTAGAGGACGGGGCTCCCCGCCCGAAGTAGCCTTCGCGAGTAGGGGATGGGGCTACCTCCCCCACGAGCTCAGTCCAGCGAGGGGCGGAAGCAACAGGTGTTGCAGCTTCAAGCCCTCGCTTAGGGTGAAACGCGGGCGCGCACCGCGATCCGACGCGGTCACCTGATCGCGTTGAGTTGCCTGTGCATGTACCGAATATTTACGGGTCATACTCATCGCGCCCGCTTTCGAGGATATGTGTGCAAGTAGAACCAGAGCAT
This sequence comes from Peniophora sp. CBMAI 1063, assembly GCA_900536885.1. Classification (NCBI taxonomy): domain Eukaryota; kingdom Fungi; phylum Basidiomycota; class Agaricomycetes; order Russulales; family Peniophoraceae; genus Peniophora; species Peniophora sp. CBMAI 1063. Next base: position 141,629 of record UWZB01000590.1, read on the forward strand.
GTGTACAAAATTTCAGCTCTTAAACAGGAGTCTTCAACGAGATATGAAAAGAGGATTTTATTGTTGCCAAGATACTCGTGCGCGCGCGCACAATACGGCCCGTGTCGCGCGACGGTGTTACCTGCACCCCGACCACCACCACAATCTTGACCGAGAGCGGCCAGGCATAATGAATTTTGTCTGCTTCTAATAGTCTGGTTAGAAGTACGCTCGTACACTCGGCTCGAACACGAGCCCCTTCCGTCACGACTGCTCTGCAACTCACTCGGCCGGACACCAACCCCCCATCATCATCCTCATCCGTACTCGCGAGCCCCAGCGCGCAGCGCGCTCCAGTACCTCCTTTTTATCATACGCGACACGTAGCCGCGCTGTGAAAGCTTCCCCTTGGCTTTACGCCATGCAGTAGCGATCTTCGCTGCCAACCCTGCCAGTGCGCGCGGCCACGGGACCGATGTAATGCGGCCGTGGCACCCTCCCCGATGCTCTTCTGTTGCGTGCGTCAATTCGTATGTTCGCCGCCGGGACTCGCACCTGAATGTCGCGCGCAGTGCTCGGCGGTGGTTGTCGGACACACAGGTGAGGTAGATCGCGAGCGGACGGGTTGTCGAGGTGGTGTTGGAGATCGTCGGAACGGGCTGCGCCTGTCTGGTAACGACATACGGACGACCTGCTCGAACAAACAGCCATTGCAGCAAAGGGCGGCGAGCCAGATTTCCGTCTGGGTTGCAACTTCGGATGTGACTACCGCTCGCCAGACAAACTCAAGCTGTGCGAGCCGAGTTTGGGCGGACTGATGCCGCTCGTACCCCCCGTGGCGCTGCTCGTGAACATCTCAAGCACACGCGTGGAGTTTCGCACATCTTCTGCACGTCCCGCACACTGTCCAGCATGGCTAGCAAGCTATCGGTGACGATGTCAACATGTTAACTTGCTCACCATCGTCCGGGCAAACACGATTTGCCCGGACGCTCGCGCCCATTTTCGTTGTATCCTACTCTCCTCCCCTCCTGTGACCAATCTATGAGACATTTGTGTTCCGAACCAGGCTACACAACTGTGGGAGGCTACAAGATGAAATCGGACCGTTCAAAAATATCATATATATATTTATTTCCAGATCGCGGCCTGGGCATGCGACCGTATTTCTTACACCTCGGCCTCCGCATCTCCCGGATGTCTCGGCAGCTTGTGTTGATCTTGCTTTGCTAAAGATGATGAGATAAGGCATAGCCCGAATGGCTACCACGTACTCGTGTAACACTACTCGGCCCATATATTATCATCAAAGTCAACAATAGGCTCTGGTTCCTGCCCCCACTAGATAACATCCTTGTCAATGGCATTACTCGGGGTAGGTTGAACGAAGATGTACGCACGCGGTCCGTAGATATAGTGGCCCAGGCAGATGACCACGGCGCATCGCGACCCAGAGGGATGGGCATAAGCGCAAAGTGCCCAGTCAAGCGCTCGACCGGGATGATCTCGAAAGACGCAAAGGCTTCATCGTCCGCGAGCCATGTATATATGCCGGGATCTACACCTCTTGAGCGAACTCTCAGTTGAGCCCTGGAAGATGGAATGCAAGAACTGACCGGGTATCCCAAGGCATCATCGGAAGTCTTGGATCGGATCTGAAGCGAGAAACAACAGCAACTGTAGTGCTGAGCGTCTCAGACTGGGCTGCACCCTGAGCACGGACATGCTCGATGCGAAGAATGCGCTGCACACGAGTTGCCTGGCGGCCGTCGATGAAGACGTTGGATCGCCCACGGCCATGGAATGAGTTGTAGGCCCCGAATTGTCGTCCGTTGACGCAGACATAATGATAGGACCGCACATGAAGATCGCCAAAAGCTTCCTCGCCGTCACGCCAGTTGGGAACCGAAGAGAGTGGGACCAAGTGTACGGTATCCTTCCACAGCTCTCGGACATACTCGAAAGCCAGGTTGTATAAGCCCAGCTTCTGCAAACGAATGGCCTTGCTCTGCGGCGAGAGTCGGAAGGCTGCTAGATGCATGAGCTACAGGATCAAGTTGATTGTGATGATGAATGCATACCCGGTATACCAGGCGATGGCGTGTTGAGTTGTTCAGCTGCGCGAGCAGCGAGCATGTCCACAAGTGCCTGATGGACACCGAGCTTTGACTTTGAGCCCTCACCATCGATACACTCCTTGAGCTCGTTGTATGCGTCCCTGTCCAACTCGCTGACATCGGCATGCGTTTGGAGCTGTTCCATCTATGATCTATCAGTTGTTACTCTGACACCAGAAGTCAAGCAACACTTACAAGCTCGTGTACCAGCTGGGTCTTCGTCCAACACCTCATGAGAGTCGCTTCAAGCTCTCCTCCATCGCGATTGTTGGTTCGGAATTTGGTCAGCTTGCCATTCGCACGCTCGCAACCGAATAGCCAGAACGAGGGAAGTGGTCCATATCGCAGTATGATGGCAGTTGTATGCCCGAGTAAGTGAAAGTACGGAGTGAGTAGAGCATGTATGCTCGCCCATCCCTTGCACGCGGCGACATAATGGTGCTCGGCTCGCTGAGCCTCATTGGGAGATATGTCCCGCTGACTCCAAGCCCGAAGAGCAGTGAGTGCTGACAGGGTATGATCATAGTGTGCGCTCACACTTCGATCCATAGCCACAGGGTTCTCGATTGCATCACGGACATCTTCGTCAGTGGCCATACCCTCGGCTCGTCGCGCCTGCATGTCCTTCACACGGCGCGAGTTGTATAGAGCCTCGAGACGGGTGAGCTCCTTCGATGCATTTGTAGATGAGCGGGGAAGTGGTGCTTGGCGATGAGGGATCTTGCCGTCCTCCTGGAGTGCGCAATAAAGCAGCACTGGAAGTACGGCTGCGAGGTTTCGATAATGATCACCCTTGCTGATCCCCGAAAGCTCAAGTAGAGATATGAGTGTAAGATTGGGTAATGAGAACTCGACAACTAGTGGCGCTTACCTTCGATGGGACCCTACTGACATCTGAAGGCCATACAATCGAAGACAAAGCATCTTCAAAGCGCTGAAGTGGGCTCGATGAATCGCCTCGACGGGCATTCAGAAGGCCGTACTTGATCCATATGACCCGGATGATGTGCTTGACAAATGCTATGCTAAGGCTCAGTGACATCAACACCTTTGGCTTCAGTGGGACTGACCCAGAAAGCCACCATGCAAGAGATCGAGAGGCGAGTTCACCGACGGCATCCATCCCGGCAAGCGGTCAAGTTCTGACCACTGAACGCCCCGCTTCTCCCAAACCTCTTTCTTCTGTGCATCGGAAAGGTGCTGTGAGTGGTATGCGTACTTAAGGTAGCGCCAATCACTACGCAGGGAGAAGCCTGTGATAAGACACATGAGTTATGGTATGGACCACCTGCGATTGTGTCATGCACGTACCTGCAGGATCGAAACATCGCGAGTGAGTGAGAGATGCCATGGTCATTTTGCACCAGGTGCACATCCATTCCTCGGAAGTGTGACCACGCATTCCCGAGATCTTTCGACTGGCAGGCAGATCTGAGATGTTCATGTAGAGAGCGCAGTGGATGCACTGCTTCCCATCCATCCCATGTACAGGCATGTCTACACCTAACGAAGGGTGAAGCTGTTGAGGGCTGATGATATCGAGTACATGTGAGCAACATACCATTGTACAAGCGCAGTAGCTCATCCACAAGAGGCTGTATGACTTTGTTCAATTGTTCGGTGGTAGGCTCATCGGGGCCTGGAAGTATGGCAACGAGGAACATCTCGGCTGGAAGGAAGCGCAAAGCACCGGAGTTGTTCGCTAGCATGACATAGATTGCGCCGGTCGAATGTTGACCATGACCACTCTTCTTCATTGGCTGGAACCTTATGGGGTGTATGAGCACGATACTCTTGTGAAGAACATAACTTCCAAGGACGTACCAGTCGATGTTGATCATGAGCACAAGGCCACAGGGCAAGGAGATAAAACGACGAGTCCTTTGCCTGCCTTCCTTGGGCGTATCCTTCACTCTATCACCACTCTCCTCCTTTGGGACACGCTTCCGAACAAGATCAGCGGCGAGAGAACGCAACCCACAACCATCACTGATGTCACGCAGACGAACATCGCCATTGGGAAATGCGTCGAGCAGGCTGTCCGGGGGTGGTAGTGCAAGCGGAGATGCATCTGGATCGTGATCGTCGATGTGACGCAAGGACCTTCGCAACATCTGATACTTTCCAGGCCGAGCGAGCAGACGACGGATACATGATTCGAGCTTCATCGTAGGTAGCAACTTGGCTGGGACGCGCTTCGTCTTTTGGTTGCTGATCTCCTTCAGTTTGTAGAGGGTGCCGTCACATCCAGCAATAGTACATGCAGGGGACTGGAGATCGTTCAGCTCGGACATAGGATGACGGTCCCAGCACTTGTCGCAGACGAAGAAGTATGTGATGAGGCGGTCTGGGTCGACTCCCAATCGCCGCTCAACAGCCCTTCGCGTCACAGCCATACGAGCGATCTGCTCGTGAGGTATATCATGAGGGTACCGCATGTACTCCTTCCGACGACTGCGACTAGGGAGTGGCCATCGAAACGTGGCGGAAACGGGGCATACAGCGTAATCATAACTTTCCGAAAAAACACATATATTAGATCCCCCGCCCAAGCTGAGTGTTCGGGTGTCGGACAGGAATAACATGTATGTCACAGTAAATGCCGAACATGACATAACCAGATTGGTATGCCACCCATACGAGATCTATATATTCAGATTATTGAATGCTATAGTGGTGTTGTCAAATGGTTCTGTCTCTCTTACGAACAGGTGCCTTAAACAGTCAATATGTTGATGCGTATAACTGGCGCTGAAGGCAAATAACACCCACAACCACCAACCAGTAACGCGGTAAGTGCGAGGGCGCTACAATGAAACAGGAGCGAGAGCTCCGAACTGAGGCGAGGAAAACCAGGGGAGGACCTGGGATAGATAGCAAACCAGTGTGCAGTATATGTTGTAGAACAGCGAAATGCTGAGCGTCGGAGATACAGAAGATGACAAAACATATGATGTCCATGTGAGGAAGAGATCGTACCAGTAGGAAGTACAGACAGTAAAAGGAACAGAAAGGAAACAGAAAAGAGAACCAATATCAGAAAGCAAGACACAGTACCGTAATGCGTGCGCTAGGAGACCCGGAGGACCGCCATACACCCCGGATATAAGCATCAGGTGCCTATCAGGTGGTATCCGGAGCGCCGGTACGTGCCAGGCGCAGAACGCTAGGGGTACGATGGTAAGGGGGTGGAAGTATTGAGGACGAGATCGGTGAATGGAGGACGAAGGCCGCGGCCGTTCGGGACGCGCTTCGAGAGCCAAAGGTATGAGACCGTGACGCAATATTTTGAACGTCAAACAAGACCGTGGAGGAAGGTATACGCGTACAGGAGCGCATATATCGAGAGACGAGCCGGACGCGGTCACGTGTGATGCCATCTCGGCGAAGACCGAGACGCGACTCGGTGGCGGCGACGCGTTCTGAGCGCAAAGCCGAAAACAGGGCGTCAACGTCATTTTAAATGAGACGAGTAGGGAACGGATATACCTAATTATGATAAATCCGGATGACATGACCCTTCACAAACGAACGATCATCCTCAACGGTTGCGAACTGTTGAAGAGCGCTGATGACGGGGGCTTCGATGCGACGGTACCGTTCAAGCTCCTCCGCCGTTTGCAGTTTACCCGACAGGAGTAGTTGAACATTCCTATCACTCTTTCCTCTTTCTTTCAACCAATGCCACACGTCAGCGAGGTCCTCGTTGTCTGCCGCGCCCGGAATGGCAATAATGATTGTCGATATCGGCGATGTGAGGGGAATGGCAGTCAAGCAATCGATGTGTGGACGATCTGCCACAGTAACGGTCTCTAGACCGTGTAGCTGGCTCAAGAGGTATCCAGGGCGTACTTCAGTTACAGATTCGAAACTTTGTCGATTCCGAAGTGTGAGCGAGGTGATGTTTTGACATGGAAATAACTCGGTGAAGTTCTGCCACGACCACGTCTGATGCGTTTCGTCCATGCGTAAGATGACGACAAAGTCGTTTAGCGGATACAGTCGTAGACCGAAGAAGTATGTTCGGAACAGATCATGGCCGTCGTCTCCAGTGGCATACTCGTGATCGAAGAAAATACCCATGGATGTGACTGATTCACGATCAAGTTTGAAATCGTCGAAGCATAGAGTCATAGCACGCGACAGTTGCGAGGTAGAGTACAAGTCGATCGAGACTGAGGACGACGAGTCGACGACGAAGTAGTAATGGATGATGCGGAGCAGGCTTTCGTCCATGCAGCCGATGTCCAGCTTCGAGAGCAGACGACGATGGCGTCCGCTAGAAGGCAGGTCGCCAATCGACGTCGTGTCCACGCAGCGACGCAAGTGGATGTATCGTAAACGCACTGACGTCTCGAAGATGTCCATTAATATTGACGCGGGTACTGGGCACTGCGAGGTCTCCGCTGCGTCTGAGCGTATGGATATCGAGTGTAATGATGGGGCGAGTATGTTCCCGTCCAAGCGATGTTGTCGAGGGAGAAAGACGTCGACGGTGCTCACACTGGTAAGTGGAGTGGACGTAAGCCGCTGAGAGAGTAATGGCGTGAAGGCCAGATGACCGCGGTTGGGGGCGTCGTTCAAAATGCCTCGAGCTGTTTTCCAGAGGTCGGGATCCATGACGGTTTCCATGACTTCGCGTGGTATCTGTCTCTCGCAAGAGTTTTTATGCATGAGATTCATGTCTATCCACAAGCCTGTCTTCCCTGCCCTTTCCACGAACACGCGAAGTGCGCTAACGTTGCAGAACGACGTGGCCCATAGCGACCATATAATCCGCGAATCGAGTAAGACCGACCGCCACCAAGCACAGACGTGACCGGCGAAAACCCATCCTAGGTCGACATTGTTGGGCCCGACTCTGTACCGTCCGGCACGCCATGCAACAGCCAGGTACAGGAAAATATGGAGGAGGCATTCCCGCGGTAGATCTTGGATGGAAGCCTGACGCACGACATTAACAGAGCGCAACGCGGTATAGCAGAGCACGCACCATGTTTCACCGCTACAGTATGTATTTTACCTGTCCCTCAACTGTTGACTGTCGTGACTAGACGGTAGTGGATGTGGAGGGCGGTCAAGTTCATGCCCGCGTCGTTCGCGCCAACTTGCGCTTCCCACGACTGATACGAATAGTAGTGTTCAATCTAGGTTCGCAACGCGTGGCCAACGCGTTGCGGGCCGTGGGGAAGCTGTCGGAGTTCGCCGGCGTGCGGCCGAGGCGACCGACGCGTGACATCACGGCTCCGAGCCTGGCCTCTGAACGGCATATCGTACGCGTCCTCGGCGTAGCCGCCCGTCCGGAGCTCACTCGTGCGTATCACGGCAATACTAGAGATCTCGATGACAGCGCGGTGAGGAGATCTGGAGGCCCCAGCGTCAGGCAGGGCGCTTGGATCCATTCTTCCAGGCTTTGGATTCAATTGAATCAAATTGGTACCGCCTGCAACCACGCGCGCTCGCCCGCACTCGCTGGCGCTAGCAGGTATTATGAGACTTCGTATGAGGTTATCGGGTCAGAAGAGAGGTCAATACGGGCAGGGTCTTGTTCGTGACATCATGTCAGCCACGTTACCATCACGACGGACTGTGGCAATTTCCCTACGGCCCGCAACGCGTTGGCAACGCGTTGCGGTTCTAGATTGAACGCTACTAGTCACGTGGAGCCGTTAGCGTAACTTATGACAGACAACGTACGACTCAGTAGATTATATTGCAGTCCACCATGCCCTTACTATGATACTATTGTACGGATACGCTACATAGTAGGCCAGAATAGCCGGGTTTGGAGGTTACAGTCTAGCTCATCGGGCCTCATCGGATCGTGTTGGCCGAGGACAACGTAGTGCGTCATGTCGTACGTTGAGATATGTTCCGCAAGCTCCTTGTCGTTATAGACCGCTGATGTCGACAGTCAGTGTCTGATTCAGAGCTACGGTAGGTATCTCACCCAGCACATCTTCGCAGGGCATGGTGGTCATGCTGTTTAAGATGAGGATGCCGGTATTGACGTCCTGCTCACGGAGGTCCTCGCTGAGAAGACGACGTCTGAGACTGGGGATGTTTGAGAGTCGGGAAGTCGGTCGGGAGAAGTGGACTAACCGCTCATGGGCAACGCCAGGTTGTCCAGCGATGAAGTCGAATACATGCCGCGGATACACAAAACATACGGTTGCCTGACCGGCGACCCGTCAGTGTCAGGATCAAGATAAGTGCAGCACACGCACCTTTTTGCCTTGCCTACCTGAGCTGGATATGTTGAGCAATATGGCAAGGCGACAGTCGTTGGCAACTTTGACGCTGCAGTAGTCACTTCAGTACGCGGCATCGTTGTTTGGCTGATGGAGCTGACAAGTTTCCAGGTTTTATGAGCCTCGTCTTTCCGTTCTGTTGACGGTACAACTTTTTCGTTCCACTTCTGTGCGTGCGTCAGCGTCGTGTACTACGGTTGTGCAAGTGAACTAACAAGAACGGGGCCAGGAGAGGGTCCGTGGTGACGCGGGGGTATCTCATTGCAGGTCCCATAGCAGTACTCGAGAGCGCGTCTTGTGCGGTTCGGTAGGTTGGAGGAAGGTGGTGGGAGAAGAAATGGTCGCGAACTTGCGCAGGAACTTTATAAGTGCTGGAGTTTTGACGGCGGCCATGCGACCGTGCGCGTGTCGGGCATTGGTCGCAGAACCGACTTGCTGTTGTTGGCCCGAGTCTCTGCGCGGGACAGAGTTTCCAGTACACAAGCATAGTGCGACGTTGTGCACGCGTTTGCCGTGCTAGAGACAAAGTAGCGGGTCGTGACCGTGAAAAAAAAATGGGTCGTCGGTCGACGCCAGTTAGATAATCTGGGTGGTGAAGTATGAGGTGCGATAAAGAAGTCGACGTGCAACGTGCGGAGCCAAGTACGCACACAGCCGGCGCAGCTCATCAATAACCTGGCCCATTTTGTTGCAGCCTGGCACCGAAACGCGACCTATGCACGAGCAGACGGTCTGCTCGGGCGTGGGAATAACATCCATATTTGGCCGACGGTCTGATAAGCACGTGCGGGTATCTGGGCCGAGTGACGTGTGCTGTGAACCGACGATCATCATGTCAAGTGCGCAGGGAACTATTACTTGTGAAAGGACTCGAGGTGCGCCGTGATATGCTTGAGTACGATCGTTGGTTGACGACCTGATAGGTGTTGACGCGACACTCCTTATCCCGGATGACATCCTCTTCAAGGCGCTGTGGATTGCGGCCTTTTCTAATCCACCGCGTGGGGTGCTGCTCCCGTATCATGGACGTGACTCCTTTGCATACGGCCTCCGATCTGTATGCAGGAGATGGAATTGCGTCCTCGTGTCGAACCCGGCGTTCTGGGCTTCGCTCGTGGCCGTTGCGAGTAACGAGGACGCATTTGACCTATTTCGACAGAGGTCGAAGGGCCATCTCCTCGACATATCTACCAGCGGGAATGTTTCTCTTGCTCGCGTTGTGGAAGCGTTGCCGCGCGCTCGATCGCTGGAAGTCTCTCGTGACGATACGCGGACTCAGTGGAACGGTATTTTAAACAAGACCGCCGCATTTCCCAACCTCAAGATCATTCGCTTGGACCGCCCACATTTACGCGACTTTCCACATTTCGAGTTGCGTATCAACCTACCGAACGCAATAGAGTGTTCGATCGACTGCAAGGCGTCGCTACTCGCCCCGCGTCTACAGTCACTTTGCTTAACGGACGTTTACGGCGACGGGTTGTACTTCGCCGAAATGCTACGCGGGCTTAGAAGTCTCGAGACTCTCGAGATATTGAGTCCTTGGACGTCACGCGCGTACGATTGGACGAGCCTCCTTCAAGGGCTGAGCGGATCGAACTTGGAGACGCTCGTCGTGAACGCCCGTGGACGCATTCCGCGTGCAGAAGCTACACCTGTACAACTGCCGCGATTGTCAGTGTTCAAGACTACAGTACCATTGCTTGCCACGTCCTCTAGCAGATGCACATTCAGCTGCCGTGGGCTGATGTGGGCGGCATTCCTCTTGATGGCGTCAGGTGCAGGGAATGACGTGAGCTGCGACGCGTGGGATCTTGCAGGCGTTGTGGAGTATGGCAAGGAAATGGAACATATTGAAGGATCGGCGTCAGGGACACATGTCAAGGCATTGGCGTACCATACGCCAATAGACGCAGCGTTCCTCGCAGCTTTGCCCTTCCTGAATGTCCAAGGCATGCGCGAGCTACGAGTCACCGTTGAAGCGCCATTCGAGGTCACCAAGGCTGTGCAATGCCATTGTGACGTGCCCGTTCAGGATCAACGCAAATATGTCGCGGTAGAGTCGAGGTTAAAGGCGTTGGCGGCGTTTATATTCTCGCAGTGCGAGGACGGAGCCACCGTGACCTTACGCGTCGAAGGTGTGGACTCTGGCCTTGGTGTCGTTGTCAATGCCAGCGCCTCGGCAACCATACCCAAAGCGGGTGCACAGGACAAGCTGAGCATAGGCGTCAGTACCAATTGGCGGACGTCGAAGTCGTGCAGCCTAGGAGATCATCCTGTTATGGCAGCGCCTTGGTTTCTGTTGCATGCCTTTGGTAACTCGCACGTCAGCCGCCTTCGTTTAGAACTCTCGACATCGACCGTTATGTGGATGCCATCGATATCGGGGGCGGAACCGTACGCAACGGTATTCGAGAGGAGAGCCGTTACAGAGGCACTGTTACCTTTCACAGGTGTACAGACGCTCACAGTTGTTGTATCAGAGAATGGGACCGTCCGCGGGCCAGAGTTGTTGGTCTGCTTTGATGATGTTGGTATACTTCCATGTTTGACAGTCGTCTACGTCGAATGCAGAGACGAATCGCAGTTGGATCAAGTCCGACGATGTAGGTGGTGGCCCGATGTTGTTCGTGCAATGGCTGTGCGCGGAGGTGTTCAGTTACATGTACATTATACGGAATGACATATGTCCGCTCATCCATGTACGTTGTCATCGCGGTGACTTTGTCGTAGTGAAGTCAGCTTGAGCGCATGTGAAAGTCGAGGAATGTGTGATAGGCATTCAAATCACGATCGATAGTAGCCGTGTCAGTTTATATCGGTCGGTAAACTCCCGTCATGTGTTTCAGTGGTGACCGTGTCCGACAAGACGCTCTGTTCGAGAAGTTCACGTGGATCCGTGGGGATCAATTAGTCATGTTCGTGTTCCATCTGAAAAGACCCGGAATCGACTGTGAAGGCTTAGTTACACACCTCATCGGCCACGTATCGCGCTATTGCTACTGTGCCGTATGAAGCCATGGTATTTCTTTCACGGATGCAAAATAGTGTGGGGGCTGACGTACCGCATAGACGTCGATCGATGATCTACCTGTTGAATGTCTACACGCGATATTTGAAGTATATCAGCAGCTGTGCCCCGCGGGTCGATATAACGAAGACCGAGACACTGTCGGTATGGGCTGGGTCATAATTGGTCATGTCTGCAGCCGCTGGAGGCGTGTTGTTCTCGGATCGCAAGGCATCTGGGCGCGGGCCGTTACCCAGTTCTACAGCATATCTGCCGTGAACACGTTCGTGGAGCGAGCTGGAGGATCCGCGTTGTGCATTGACATGGAAACCCTTCGACAGGGTTGGCGTATGCGACCGGACAGGCATGGTGTTAAGGAAAGGGTGCTACGACCCGAACTGCTCTCGAGGGCTTGCGAATTTGTTAACTTGGCGTGGGACGATTACCATCCGCATTACGTACCGTCACTCCACGTCATCATCTCGTCTATCACGTTCATGGAGATGACACGGCTTGAGGTGGCCATTCCTCATCAACGTCGTGTAACCAGACCTATCAACGCGCCCCGTCTCCGTCACCTCTCCATCAGATCTAACGCAGGGGACATGGCGTCGTGCCCAATGACTGGGCGAGTTCTGATCGCGACTCTGGACGCAGCACCTGATATTAGGTGCATATCGTTGCATCGGTGCATCGATACAACGGAATTCGGACGCGAAGTGGTCGAAGACCGGCCCTGCGATACACGTCGGGTGCTGCAGGAAGTCAACCTGGGCTGTTTTGATGAGATGTTAGTGAAGTTGATCACGACCTCATTCTACGTCGATGACAGTTCTCGAGTCGCAATTGAATTGTACGGCGTACAAGATCTGGCCGCCGCGGTCCACCTCTCCACTGAGGCGTTCGACGTGCCCCGGCAATCTGTCGAGTCTATCGAGATTCGATACAAGCACGATAGTGCTGTCGACGACACCCGCCTGACGGAGATATACTCGTACTATTACCTGGCTTTTACAGCCTACATGTCAAGTGGCCTCCGGATCGCCTTTCGGGCACTCGATGAGGAGCCTTCGTGGACATGGGACGCATTTGCAAAAGCGTTTCCATGTGCAACGGCACGGTCATTAGAGCTATCGTGCGATACAAAACGGGACGATCCAGATCTGCACGAGTTTGTGAATAACGGCGTGCAGGGTGTCATAGCTGGGATGCATGAGGTGGAAACAGTCGTTGTCCAACATCGCGCTCTCTTGGACTTTGTTCGTCACCTCGCACCGGATGCCCCACTCAGGGACATTACGGTTGCGATCACGTTTCACGACGAACTCGAAGAGGTCATGGAATTGCGAAACTGGTTACTCAGCAGACAGGATATACGTCGCACGAACGTGCATTTGCAAGGTAGTATATCTACCATCCAGAGACCGGAACGTTACCGACAATACGAAGCGCACGTTATGGCTAAAATTCGGGATCTATGCAACGTATATGATACGCGCAAACTCTTGCGTCCTCGTATTGTTCGAGACGACATTTCTTGACATTTATAGACGACGTTTCCATGTATCTAGGCACATATCATTGGGATCATACGATACGACTTATCGCATGTACGTTGAAGCGTGGCTCGCGACCAGGTCCATAATCGGTACAAAATATATTCGTGCAAAAAGCGGCGCTCGACTTGCATATCGCGACGCCATGTAAAGGACACGCGCATGCATATAGATTTCGAGCTCTGACTGCGGGTGTTCAAGGAGCCATTTCAGGTGCGATTGACTGACAGGATTATGGCTACTGGGAGTGGAGCCGAGTGCACGCGGCGCTCGCCGGGCTGCGGTGCACAGCGTACTGGGAAAGTGCGTGCATCGGTGCAGGGAGGCCGAGTTGGGAACTGTAGTTTGGAAACGAGCGTAGGAAAGGAACTACAGAATATCGATGGTTCAGACATGCGGGAGAGTGTTGACATAGGATGGGGTGATGTGAACGAGATAGGAACCAGAGAAGCCCGAGGCTGAGACATGAAAGGAGAAAGTCGAGGAGATGGTAGCCTCTGTGTCGTGCGCGCGCTGCAGATCCAGTTGCCAATCCAAGTACGCGAGCCGGTCGCGGGACTGCAGTGGATGGCATGGTGCGAAAATGTGTACGTGTCAGAAGGCGGATATATGCAAAAGATGAGGTAGAGTTGGGGTGCAGCAGAAGTCAATTCGTGCGGGAAAATGTACGAAGACCCGTACGGGCTGACAACGGTTGTCAAACTATGAGCAGGATCTCTGTAATTGCATACTGTTCCATTATCTGTGCGACGCAATCCAATCTCAATGGCACCAGCCCCGCTATCAATAAGGGGCGGTAACAGAGTCACGTTCGTCGCAAACAGTCACGAGCGGTTCCAACGCCGCGAGCATGGGGCCGTCCATGTAACGATAGTTTCCACTGTCCACGGGCATTTCAATGTTCCCTTTCAAGATGAGCGTCGTCATTGCAGTAGTTGACGTCCGGTGTCGTAACCATTGCCACATCTGAGGGAGGCAATCATCTCTGTCTACGGACCGGAGCCGAATGACAATTTCGGTGATGGGAGTGGTCAACGGTAGGGCATGTAACAGGTGAATATGCTGAGAATCGTCAAGATGTATGGTCTCCAAGTTGTGCAGGGTTCGCATCATGTCCATGGGTTGTACGGAGGCAGGAGGCCTGTACATGCCACGGTTGTTTGTCAACGTGAGGGCGCGGATTTGGCCACAGGGGACTAGCTGAACGAAAGTGTCCCAGGTCCAAGTCATGCGTTCGACGTCCATGCGCAATATGATTGTCCGGCAGTTGGCGAAGTGAAGATGTAAACCGAAGAAGACGCTGTGATATAATAAAGTGAAACCATCTTGCTCGCGTGCCTTCTCCTCGTCGTATTTGATGTCGAGGGATTGTATATCATGTCGTTGAGCTCCATAACCGTCTATCGCGAGCATGAGAGTGTCTCGAAGATCCAGCGTGGAGTAAACTTCCAGCGTCACTGCAGGACAGTCTTGGACGTGGAAGTATGCGGACAAGATAGGGAGCAAGGTTTCGTCGTGACACCCAACATCGATTGTGGATAGCACTCCACGCACGCGCGTTGAATCGGGCTTGAAGTCGTCAAGGATCGTGGTGTCCACGCAACGATGGATTCTAATGACGTCAAGATGTTGACAGTTCTCGAAGATGTGAAGCAGGAATCGTAGTGGGACAGGGCATTCGGAGGCGTCAACCGCATTAGAACGCAGGCCGAGAATTTGCAGATGCCGAGCGTTCATGAGACCCGTGAATTTCAGATGGTATGGAATGAACACGTCGACATGTCGTAGATGATCAAGTTGCACGCTACACATGAGGCTCGGTAGGGATGGGTGGAACCCTCGGTTGCGGTGGTTACGCGCATGCGACAATATGACTTGCGATCTGCTTAGGACGCGAGCGTTCATGATGGCGTTGACGACTTCTGGCCGTTTTGGCATGTGTGCAGAGTGGCTGTGCAGCAGATTCATGTCGATGCTAAGTGCAGCGTTTCCAGACCTGGCCAGGAACGTATTGACCGCGTCGACGTTGTAGAAAGACGTGACGGAAGAAGACCAAATACTGTTCCAATGCAGGAGTATCCTTCTCCAGGTCCCGCAGACGTGACAAGCGACCATCCAGCCGATGCTAGTGTAATTTTCTGCGCTTGCACACTGGCCCGCTGGCCATGCGATGACTAGATGCGCGAAGATGGCCAATAGCGTTTCTGTAGGGAGATCTTGAATGGTCCCCTTGAAACGACGTTTGAATAAATCTTCAAGAACGATAAGAGCACGAACCATTAATTGCGAAGGTCCGGTGGTGAAGGATCGCCGTTGCAGGGCCCACAGTACGCGGTTGCAGATGTTCAGAATGAACCTGCTGTTGGCTGATCTCGAAGTCGATGACTCATACGAACCCACGGCTCCATGAGGTTTGCACGTGTATGGTCTAAGGATAGGGGAGTTGACGGAACTCGTCATATGACGTGCAGCACGACCATTTAATTTCGCAGCCGTACTAAGGGCACAATACAATAGCATCATGCGAATATCCATGAAATGACAAGGTATATTCCATCGTAAAAAAACGAACAATGGCGAAATCCAGGAACATCATATGACAACTGTGAAAATAAATGGGACGGTGACGTTGAACACTGTATGGAGAAAGTGCTATGGCAATGCCATACGCATGACCGAGCAGATGCCATGGGGACATTGACAAGGCAAGATGCATTGGACACAGGCGTGCTATTGCCTACGAAAGAGCGTTAGGGATGTGTCCTTGCAACTTGCAGTAATAGGCTACGACGAGCTGCTTACCCAAGAGTCGCAGTCAAGTTGCTCAGCGTCTGTTAGGCGCGGCATCGACGACTGAGAGTCGAGTCTGGTTACGATATCCCGGCTTGCGTTCATTGGGTTCTCGGCCAATCGACACCTTGAGCCGCTGAATGTTGTCGAACGGGATGCCGGTGCACGTTTGACAAAGGCAATCGCCTTGGTAAAAGCCCGATTTACCATAACCCACGGTCAACTGCTCCCCGGGAGAAATGTTCCGAACAACGACGAGTACAAAGGCGTAAGTGTCAGGTATGGCAAAGAACTGTCCATTATCTCTGAAGTGAGTGCCGTCGGGTGATAATGATCGTGACACTTACGTGGGTATTGGGATCGCAGTCATGGTTTATCATGCGAGGAGGGCCAAGTAAAAGATGAGGGCCTTTATCCGCGAGCTGGCACGAAGTGCTGTAAATCACGGAAGGGCCGTCGTACTTGAAGATGTCCTTGGACACGGAACCGCATGTCTCCATGATAAACTCTCCTGGTAACAGTTGTTTCGTGGCGCACATGCCAAATTCAGCAGCGGATCTTCCCGGAAAGCGTACTCGACATGGCCGGATTGGACTATCTTGACGAGTAAGGATGACGTATCGACAGAGCAAGCTTACAAATACATCAGCGACTGTAGAGTGTAGCACATAAGACACCTTACTGTGCGAATGCCTTCAAGTACGTCTTCGGCTTGCCATGAAAGGCAGGTATGGCCATCACGGATGGCACAATACTATCAACAGCGTCCCATGGATCGCCACCACGTTCGTGTATTGTCATCGACCGGCAGATTTCACGTAAAATTCGGACATCTTCGGACGTGTAACGAAACCGGGTGTGGTCGGAGGGACAGGCACAAGTCAGTGATAAGTCGTCAGCAGCTCGTACGTTTCCGTCAGGCAGAAACAGTGCAGATATTATAAAATCGTCAAGTGGCCCGTAAAAGGAGCCCAGGAAAGTCTGTTCGTTCAAGCCGTCGATCAAGATATGCAGCGAGGTGCGAGACGGAGCCAAGGGCGACCAGACAGTTTCGTTCGGGTAGCTGATGCGAGATTGTGTGCGCAAAGCCCTGCCAGGCCGTGACATGGAAGACGAAGTCCAAGACCACGGAATCACCGGAATCGGGCAAGTGAGCCACCGAGCACCACGTGTCTATTTGCGGTTGTTTATACTTTGATGATGTAAAGTGCAAGAACAACTCTCATCGCCAGCGCGATGCCATTGCATGCTCGTACACAAAGAGAAATGCATACGCTCCTGGAGATAGCAATACTTGTCAGTTGATGCTATACCCATCATCGGAGCAGTGCGCCAGTCCAAAAGAGCCAGCGATCACGACTAATGACGGCCAATGACATCAGGCAAGCTGTATAATCTACCAATGGCAGCAACTCATGGTCAACATTATGCAATTACAGATATAACAATGGCACTCGTATGTCATCAATGACTGTCAACGGAGCACTACTACAGTCACAGTGAGAAGGTTGCTTGGCAATACAAGAAAATACACCAGTTGAATGGAGATGAGAACAGGCCGGTTGAACGGACACAGATACATGGTCCAGTTGAATGGACAATGTGAGGAGTAACGAGAGAAGAGCGACCACGATTGTACAACGTGTCATGATACTAAGGAACACCTTCCGGAGCAACTAATACCTGGATTCCTGTGATGTTGAAGCTGACATAGCTCCGGTCATTCATGCTCACGATGTTGTGCACAGCTACAAGCGTGTAATCCGGAATCTCAGGACGTGTCCAGCGAGGGTCAGGCTTTGAGCCAGCCTGTGTCAGAATTGCATCTACAGAGAAGCCGTCGCGCCATTTCTTCGGGACGGAGGACTTGATGAAGTGACGGCGACTGTCAAATACGGGAACTACAGCACGTCGTTAAGCATCACGCTCCGCAGAAATCGACGTACGTACCTTCTTGAGCTGCGCTTTTAGATACGCGTGCTAGAGCAGGGTGTACGTTGGCGTCGGCCGCGCCTGCTTCTCGATTGTCCCTCCGGACAGCAAACCCACCAGAATGAAACGACTCTGGCACGTCACGTAAGCAACCAAGCGGAGCATTCACATCAATAACCCACGTCTAGGAGTCTTGAATTCGCCCGGTATAGTGCTCGATTGCCACTGGCCGTTCCGCGTAGACAACTTCGGGGTCGTGGCTTTCTTTGAGAAAACCTGATACAGGAACGCGCAGATGCGCTGGCAAAACCCATTCAGTGGATGAATGAATAGCCCGGTAATAGATTTCGGCCCGCCTTTGCCGTTGACGGGAATGGGGGTATTCAAAGCAGAGCCGTCGCGACAAACAAAGCCGAAGTAGACCATGTCAACTGCTTTGTCTCCCAGAGACAACGTGTGCAGTGTGTAGCCTTGCCCAGTCGTCCTTGTAATGAGGCCGTACCGATCACTGTCACAAGCACCTGGGTTCATCACGTAGCGTTCCGCGGCGTCGGTAAAACATATAGTCTCGATGAGCCGCCTACACACGGTCAGCAGTGACTACGACGGAAACGACGTAGGATGAACGTACTTGAAGTGGATGTTCCCAGTATTGAACTTGGGAGTGTCGTCACCTTCGGGTGCTTCCGCTAACCACGCAATATCCCCGATCTGCGTTCCCATTGTACCGGCACCTGTGATGAGGGTCCCTTGCCTGCACAATGGTAAGGCAACGATTCATAGACGATCTGACAGTGCTGCACGCACGACAAGAATGCGGGGTATTGAATGACATGAGCGTGTAAAGACTCTTCGAAGAGAGCCAGGTCGGTTATGAGGCAGGCACCCTGAAAAACAAAGTTAGCATTGCGAAAAATCAGAGCTTTGGCATGCTGACGGAGTCGACGGTAGGTTTGGCCATGTCCGCGTTCGCGATCAGGGCAACGGGTCCAGCGGAAGCTTCAGGCGCCACCGGAAGAACTGTTTCGGAATGATCGTTCAGACGACGTGGAGACTGAGCGATGGTTTGTACGTCGTCCTTCTCGACTTTGACTTTGACGCGGCGAGAAGATAAATCCTCAGAATGATCTCTCTTAGACGGCGATGATGTTCCTTGCCGCTTGCCTGGGGACGAAGTTGATGCGCTATGTAATGTCAGCACGGAAATATGCAAGCTGAAAAAGTACTCACGATGCCACCACGTCAGACGTGGGTCGGGGTACATAATTTCTAACCAATACATCAGTTGAGTTATCAAAAAGGAATCCTGCGAGCAACGACATACCCGACTTTACGCCTGGGTGTCATTGGTACAGATTGCATGGAACGTGAAGCGTTCGGCGGAGGCCTAAAAGTCGTCATTCGCGCACAGGACAGGCCGGATGACGTGTGAACGCACGTCTTGAACCGCACACCAGAATCCTGCTGGCGCGGCGTGCCTTTACCGGGGCTTGACATTGTGGTCGATCTGTACAAATGTAGCAATCGTCGCGTTGAACAGATAAGTTGCATACCTAGACCTCGACGCAACATAGTCGACGTCGCCGGCATCCTCCGCGTGTTCTTCGTCGTCGTCTATAAAACTGGCGAGGTTCCCGTGACGATCAAGCTCGTCGTCTTCACGTGTGTCAAGACGATTATCGCGATCCTCATCAAGGCCATCAAGGTCCTCGTACATTATCTAGAAAAGTTGACATAACCACCGCAGGTAATAGGGCAGGGAAACCCACAGGGGACGCCACGCGCGGCTGCTTGCCGCTACGCCTACCGGACCGAGTAACGTACGGAGCGGCAGGTTCGGATCTGGTAAAATGTGAGAGCCGAGACGAGTATGAAGAAGCATTTAAACACGCACGGTCTGAACTTCCCCTTTCCTTTCACGCTCATCGTAGGCGCATCTTCGTCGTCACTACCCATGACATATTCAAAGTCCGGTTCACCCCTACAGCAACCGCAGTTGAGGTACACGCCATACAAGAACTACAAAGGATGTCACCTTCCACGGGTGTTGGTCATTGCAACATTCAATGGAGCCTGAGTAGAAGGGACATCGCTATGCACACGTGTATCAGACAGGACGACAAAGCGAATGTGACAGTCAAGCACCGGTCGACGATCTCATAGTCGTCAGATATTTCAACACTGGGGGCAATCAGACATCGTCGTGACCACTAAGAGCATAACAATGTTTACTTCGCACGCGCACCCCTCGCAGCACCTCGACGACCGTGTCCTTGAGTAGTGGTCGTTGCAAGTCCTTCATAAACTTCAACCGGCTCCGCATCGTCGGTTTGACCTGCTATACCACGTCTGCAACATCACTCAGCCACACGGGATTCGACGGCTGCAAGTACACATTCCGCGACGGACCTGGACTTATTGGCTGGTTTGGGGGTGCTGCGATGCGATTGTTGCCTGTTGATTGACTTAGCTCGGTTTAATAATAGCCATGAGAGTACGCACCCCCTTTCAGCAATTCCCTGTAGTGCGTGGCCTTGGTCGGGTGAGAAGGTACTTATGTGGTTATCAGTAAACATCACAGACATGCAACGTCAATACTGACCGACGAGCTTTGTTCCGACGACGCCCTTGACCACGGTCAGAGTCGCTCCATTCGATGACATCGTCTACATCCGCAGGCTTCGAGACGAGCCTGTGGCAGTCCCGTGAGCATAGATAATGCATGTCAAACATCAGCATACACGGACTTGGACGGCTCCTCCTCGTCAGAACTTGCAGCCTTCTGAGACCGATTGATTGGCTGTCGCATGGCTCGCGACACTATGGGTGAGGACGGGGGCGGAGGCGTCCCGTCGTCGTCCTCGCTCTCGCTGACAACGATGTTCCTGGTGTTCAACTCAGTTCAATGAACGTAATCGACAGTACTCATACGTACTTTACACCAGCCATGCAGAGCAACAGGAGACAGATACGATTTGAGGATCGTGAACGGAAGGGAGTGAGGGTGCGGAAGTGATGGGGGAAGGCAGAGCTCGAATGAGCTGAACTGGATAACGCGGCCGAGTCTTTATACCACGCAGCTCTCGCATCAAACTCATGCGCTATGCATGATCGCATGACGCCGACCTGCACATGGCGGCCGAGCAGCATACAAGCGTGTCAGAGACCTTAACATTTTGGGCGAAATCATTGCTATAGGTTACCAAGCACATTCAATACAACGATGTTTCGTGAACAAAAGCAGAAAGTTAGCTAGAGTGAGCTCACACGACGCCCGCAAGCATAGCATTGCCGCATGAACCGGCCCCACCCGCCCTGTTTCGGGCATATAAGCAAAAACTTGATCGAAACTCGAAGGCCTCGCACTACCATGTCCACAGTATCTGAGCGAACGAGCATCCTTCGTGAGTTCGCAACGAATGATGATCTCAGGCAACGTATATTCGATGCTATGGAACGATTTAACGGTTCAGCGGGCGGAACTTCACGGGCCTTGTCCCGTTTCGAAGATGTGCGTGCATGTGCAGGATATGAAGTCCGGTAGACATTGCTAACCGATCTCAATGCAGCCAGAGTTGCTCGGCCCGACTTGTGACGTTGTCGCCGAGGGAACTCGTGGGCAAGCCACGCTCGTCCATATCCAACAACCCGATACGGAGCATGTTGTTGAATTATGCGGAGTGCTAGTCGATAGCAAACTGCCGCCTTGGTTCTCGACAAACAGGTACTTGTACATGCAATGGTTCCTGTACGCCACGCACGCGAATGAATCTCTGACAATGGTATAGGCTGCTTGACGGATTACCGAAGAAAACCGGCATACCCCTTTCCTATGCCGACATAGCCTTCTTCGACCACAGCTCTTTGAACTCGACGCTTGCAGCCCTCGAGAACATCCGCAAGATATTCATGTGCAAGCAAGGCGACATAGATGCTCTGAAGTACGGCGAGTGCGTCAACGGCGGCGTCGTTGTTCGAGCCCAAAATCGAGTGGCTTGTCCGCCAAAGGACTTACAAGCCGGCATCGTTGACCTTGGCGACCCCGGCAAAGACATTGACCCTCAAGGTATATTCCGCAAGCAAATATTGAAGAGCCGCGGCCTGTGCTATACGTCTGAGAATGAGGTGTCTTTTTATCGCGCCTCAAACGTAACTGGGTCAGCGATACCATGTCCATGCAATGGACGCTTTCATTGACACGTACGCAGCGCTTTCGGAGATATGTCATGGACCAAGATCCCCCCCCGCGAAGTTAGACCTGGCATGGTCGTTAATGTTCAGGCGGTGCCCGTTGTCATTCCTACCGCGAAGGGTACGTTGAAGATGGCGTTGAAGTTACGATCAATCATGATCATAAGCGATGAGGCGTTGAAGGTGAGTTAAGCAGCGTATTGGCCCGTTCAGGAGTTACTGATCCAACACCCGTGCTATGAAAAGAAAGCGGTCTTCAGCGTACCGTCCGTGCCTCCAGTATATCTCAACAGCCGCCCATCCCTTGTCCTGAAACGTCGAGTCGGATACGAGCATTTACCCGTTCCGAAGAAGGCACGGAAGGACCCAGTACAGGATGACTGTACGCGCGCAGACCCGCGTAGCTCATCCATCGTTGACCAAGCGTTGAATGAGTCGGGACCTGCGGGCGCGAACAACGTTGCAGGTGAGCTACACACATTGCGCATGAATAGATCTGGGTAACAAGCACAGTAACGTAGAATCGTAAAGTCTAAGAATACAAGGTCCATAACACGAAGAAGTCAACGCGCAGTGATCCGGACTTCTGTATGACATAATACTAAGTACATATTTTATCCGAAATGTCCATGCAAGGTACCCGGTAGTCCGAGAATCATCAAAGTCGTTGAGATTCAAGGCGTCCACATTCTCAAGGACACGGTGTGATAGTGGCGCTCCGAGATCAACGACACGACAACTGTTCGAGGCCACTTCTCCAGGTAGCGACGAAAGATGTATTTGGTATGGGAACGGGAACTGAGATATCACGAGGCATCATGACGCGAACCCATAACCGGCATTTTGTTCCCACGCCTGAGCAGAGCGTCTCGTCGCGACCCGGCGGCCGCCCTGGCGCAACTCAGCTCATTGGCGAGCCTCCGCGGTATTTCCACGCTCAGAGACGTGCATTTGTATGTACCAGGGAGTACCCAACTAATCAAACAATTGCTGTGCCCACAGTCACTCTATCGGGTTGATGTCGATTGTCCTGATGTATATATAGAACAATCACAGCCGTGCTCCGATGAGATCATAGGTCAACGTGAATGTACCCGCTCAAAGTCGTGCGATCAATCATGGTATAGTGCTAGGTCACGTCCTAGTTACGAAACGGTTATTGCTAGTAGTTCATCAGGTGAATGAATACTCCAGAACAGGGGCAAAGCACATCTATATGCCACAGTACCTGACCGGTGAAATGCTTCGGTAAACGTAATGCTGTACGAAGAATGGCTCCATCTGACTGGGGAGAGGGGGGGGGGGGGGG
>UWZB01000601.1:1796-79680 GCA_900536885.1 Peniophora sp. CBMAI 1063
CATCCCCCCCTCCTCCCCCTCCTGCGGCCAACGATACTCCCACCGCTCACAAACGCCCCTCCACACACAATCCTCGCGCACAATATCGCGCCACCGTCTACACACGCGCGCGGCCCTGCCCAGCGTCTTCGGCTCGTCGACGAAGGCTAGCACGTGCAGCGCGAGCTCGGTGGGGAGGTCGGAGATGAAGTCGCGCTTGTAGAGCGGGAGGAGGAGCGATTGGAGGAGGGTGATTTCGGGGGGCGTGAGGAGCGGGACGAGCGATTGGAGCGCCGCGAGGCGCGCGGAAGGGGCGAGGGCGGAGAATTGAGATGCTATTCCGCTGGGCGAAGATGGTGTTGGTGGGGGTGGGCACACTTGCTCGGTGTTGAGGGTGGCGTCGATGCCGTGCGGGAAGAGGCGCGGGTCCGGGCCGGGCGAGGGCGCGGGTGTTGGCGGGCGGACTATAGGATCGAAAGAGGTAGACGAGCTAGGTGCGAAGGACGCCATTGCCTTAGTCGTTGGTCGTTGTACTAGGTCGATTGTTAAGACGGATCAGCTCTAGCTTCTTGAGCGCTGAGCTGGAGTGGGAGAGCCGCGTGACGTATACGCTTTCCCAGCCGGCGAGCGTGTTTATATGTAGGATTGTTGGGCAGGGCGCTGGGCGAGACGGCTTCGGCGGCTGAGGGCCTGAGACCGCGCGTGCGTGGTGGTGGGCGGGCTGAGGCAGCCCGATTGCATGCCCGGTTCTGTGGCGATCAGTTCGCGATCATGTGGCTTGGGAACCCTTTTTGTTTCGTGCCGCCATGTGCACGCGTAGGTGTTGGGCTCGCTGGTGGAAGTCGCGTTCGCGATAGAGTTGACAACTAGGAATATCTCAAATGACATTCTGTGTACTTCTCTGTACACCGATATACCTTACAACACCTGATGACTAATGCTGCATCCATCATCGATACGTTCTCTCTCAACAACCAACATCTCAACGACCATACTACCAGCCCCCCTTACATGTCAGGCTCACAAAAGAAGTGATACACCACTGAAGCTCAGAAGCTGCACAAGGTGCCGTTGCTCGTACAGAAGACCGCAGGTCTATACAAGCAAGAGGCCTTCCTCTCCCAGGACACCCGCCGGATTACATTGCAGTCTGTGCACCACCCGCACAGAAACCGGGCCGAGACGATACAACTGGCCCGGCCGCGGCGCTAAACATCGCGTCCCGGCGGCTTGTGTAGAACCCAGAGTAACCGTGCTTCTGGGTTCTTGAAGTAGATGTCTGCTTAGAGTTCGTAGCACGAGGCTAGCAAGAAGCGAGGGAGCTTCGTGGAAGCAGCCTAGGGCAAGCTGATCATGATTCGTGGTACATAAATCTGGACGAGCGCACATCTAGCCGCGGACTCGGAGGCCGCATGTAAGGAGAAGGGCTCGGTCACTCAACTTCCTCGTTACCTGCCGCAGGGCGCAAGTGAGCGCACACACCTCCGTCGGGCGAAATAAGCAGGCCGGCTTTCATGCGGCGCGTCTGAATGGCATGTCTGACCTCGTTTCTGCCATATAATCCTAACATCTATCCAGAACCGCGCCTCATGTAGCACTGCGTACGTATGCATTGCTCAGCGCGGACGCGATGGTGCGGCGCGTGAAGAACCAAGTGAGAAGAAAGTGTCGCGGAAGGCTGCCGCATTCATAAGTAGGCGCGCGCTGAACGAGCTGGCGATTCGGTAAATACTAGTTACTAAATCAAGCTATACCAAGCCGCCCGCTCGACTCCTTCCATTGTCCGGTGAGACAGGATACTCGCAAGCGACATAAAGTCACCATCGGCTCAAGATGCGGCTACAACAGGCGGACATGGTTGTGGAAGTTAAAAGGCAAGACGGGCACCAACGGCGGCTCACACGCATGTCTACTCACTTGCTTCCTACCCTCATCATCCGCGCCAGCCGCTGGCCGTTCTCCGAACGTCTCTAATCATATACTACATGCACATATTCCTTGTTCACCTGAGCTGTCCCGTGCGCGCAGGCGTCTCTAAGTCCGGAATATAGAAGCCTCCCTTGGGCCTCCGGCGTCCATGCATCCCGCCCGTCCCCTCGAATCTCATCCCTATCGCCGCCTCTGCGAGCATGAGAGCACGTTCCGAACACGACAACCCCGATTGGGAGGTGGAGAACCCGACTTCTCGAAGAGCGCCCCACCCTCCTTCCATCGACTGGCCAAAATAGCGCAGAAGATTCGCGCTCTCCACGACCCTAAGACGGAACAGGGTCGCGTCGGAACATGCTCACAACGTGATTGTCTGCCTATGATAGTGAAGGGTCGCGCGTGCGGCATTTTGGCTGGCGAGCTGGGATGTGAGGTGGCTCTCAGTACAAGTACAGGCGGGCTGTGACGAGTGAGGGGAGTAGCGCGATAACATGTCTCTTCGTTCTTTGCCGCGTGCGGTGGGAGATGGCCTTCGTGGTCCTTCACTTAGCCGCTACTCGACCTACGATCCTATCGGCGCTCGTGCGCCAAGTATGGTGTCGGAGGTCCTGCCAGCGACGGCTGTTCCTCCTTTGACTCGAACGGCGGGCGAAACGCCGCTACCGGCGCTCTCAGTCACTGTTCTCTCCATTGTGCGTCGTTCTATCTCCTATTGTGGTTCTTGCTGCTCATACTTCGTGCAGACTATACTGGGAGAGTTCCTGACGGCGAATGTTTCTCTGCCGTTCATTCTTTTCATGGTCAAAGGTTAGCGTCTCGTGCACCTACTACTATGGTTCTTGCGCTAATGTCGTGGCAGGCTTTACAGATATGGAGGGTGTCGACGACGTGAGCCCCTTCGCTGGTGCTCTAGGTATTTTCGCTCACTTGCAGCGTGTTCGATCGCTGACACCGAGCACCAGTCGCCAGTTTCTTCGTTGGCCAGTTCATCACATCACTCCTCTGGGTACGTTGCACGAGCTTTCGCTAAACCCTCCCGGCATGTCTCATCTTATCCGGCAGGCAAACATCGCTGTGCGAATCAACAACCGTTTCGTGTTGACCACATCTCTCCTCGGCGCGACCATCACCTGTGGCTTATTCGGCATGTCGACGACCTTGACCCAGGCTACGGTCATCCGGTTTGCACAAGGTGTATTCGCAGGAGCCATCGGCGTCGCTCGTGGTTGCGTATCAGGCGTGACGGATACCAGTAACGAGAGCAGAGCATATGCGATCCTCGGCTTTTGCTGGGGTCTGGGCGGTGTTGCTGGAGCAGTTATCGGGGGCTTGTGTTCGTCCCCCCACCTTCCTCTCGTTCTTCGTCGTCTAATGCTCTCTGTGTAGTTGAGTCTCCAGCACTCAAGTGGCCTTCAGTCTTTGGATCTCTTCCGGTCTTCGTCGACTATCCCTATCTCCTGCCTACTATCGTTGCCGGATCCGTTACGCTCACAGGTGAGCCTTTCGCTCTTGCACTGTCCATAATGGAAGGCTGACAGTCTCAGGCGCCATCCTTTCGATCTTCCTTGCACCGGACGGTGGACCACGTACTCGCGCTACCCCGCCACACGTAGAGAAGACGACGACTTTCGCTCTACCACCGACTATACCAGAAGGAGCACCTCTGTTGTCGACTACGCAGGAGAATAGGGACATCGACTCTGAAGCAAATGTGCGGGTATCCCGCTTCACTCGTGGCTACGGAGCCACGTCCAGCATACGCACCGCCAGCCGCCGGCGAAGCGTCGAGAGCTCTTCTCGCCGTCTGCGACGGACTGTCACAACGTCGCGCGCGTCGTTGCGTGATGAGGTGCGTGATGAGGCCGGGTTCGTGGAACGCTTTGCGCTCGCGAACGAGAACAACGTATCCAGCATATCGGATCTTTGGACGGCGGCCGCTATAAGCGCTAGCGCAGAAGTCGGCGGCGGCACGGACCCTCAGGCGTATGCTCCTCTTGGGGATGTTGACGACACCATCGATGCGACGCATCACGATGAGGTCGCTGGTACATCTATGGCCGCTCGCACCATCTCCCTCGTCAAGACGCTATCATGGGCTGACCTCTTCCCTCCACACGATGATCCTGGCAGTGCCACCTCTACGCACCTCAAGCAACCGCCCTTTCCTGCCGGAAAAGGACCCCTGCCATCCGACTTCGGCGCCTATACGCGCTCGCCGCGCCGTCAAAATCGCGCTTCATCACTCTCACGCCGCAATCGCACTCACTCGCGTACACGCACACATGGCTCGGCGGGAGGGTGGGGTGCAGGCCTCGCTCCGCGCACGCTCAGCTTGACGTATCCACCCTACTTTGAGGAGGAAGATGAAGAAGACGAGGATCAAGACTACGTTGAGGCGAACCCCGTGTGGTCTCTTCCGTGGCAGATCATCGCGCAGTATGGGATACTCGCGTTGCATTCTACTGCCCATGATATGTTCTTCATGTCGTACTTTGTCTCGTACGTTGCCAACCGCGTATCTCAGATCAGCTACTCATGATCGTGGCAGGGAGCCTGAGGCTGGAGGGCTGAATTTGACTGCGTCTGCATTCTCAGTCCTCAGTCAGTGTCTAGTGCAACCCGTATACAATACGGCTGACTGAGACCGCGTCCGGTACAGCTGCCACAATGCGTTTGTTCCAAATCGTCTATCAGTTCTATCTCTATCCGGCTCTGGGGTACGTTCATACGGATCATCCAGGTTCACAGCGAGTCTGATGTATAGCTGCAGCACTCGCGTGTCCCATCTTGGCATGCTTCAACTCGGAACTGCACTCTTCTGTTCTGCCTATATCGCCTCACCTGCTCTCTATTTTCTTGTGGGAGCACGCGGGAATGATGGAGGCTTAGCTGCCGGTCAGTACCGCATCTTACGTTCGCAATACCTCTCGCACTCACAAACATTCGAAGGTCTTCTTCTGATTTCTGCAGTGCGCTATTGCGGTAGCACGATCGC
The DNA here is from genome assembly GCA_900536885.1 of Peniophora sp. CBMAI 1063. Lineage (NCBI taxonomy): Eukaryota > Fungi > Basidiomycota > Agaricomycetes > Russulales > Peniophoraceae > Peniophora > Peniophora sp. CBMAI 1063. The sequence goes on from UWZB01000601.1 coordinate 6,700, forward strand.
ATATACCTCTGTGGCTATCCTTGTCAACCAATGTATGTCCCTTTCCGTCCCATCTGAATCCACCTGATCCTGATACCCTCAGTGTCGCCACCGCCTGTTGTTGGACTTGCGAACGGCATCGCGCAAAGTATAATCAGTCTAGCGCGGTGCTTCGGGCCGCTTTTGGGCGGCTATGTACATGCACTCCTGCCTAGATCGCGTCAATAGACCTACTCACGATCCGAACTGCAGATATGGAGCACTGCACTGGAAGGAAACCCGTCGGGTTACTTCATCCCGTTCTTCAGCGTCGGAGGCATGTGCGTCTTCGCGCTCATATTGAGTCTGGCGATCCGGTGAACGACATGTTACGCGAATACGATAACGGTCGCGCTTCTGCACCATCTCGGATACTGTAATGGGATGTCATGCTTGTACTTGTACTGATAACACGATGCTTCGTTTGCAGTGGAGTTGGGATCGACGTGCTTCTGCCGCTCGGCAGAAGGGCGGCTCGTGACCAGAGACTTGCATCGTCTGCACCTGTATCGTGTGGCATTGGTTCATGCTGCTTCGTTGTGGCTGTTCATGGATAGATTCTCTCAGGAGCCATCCTTGCGATGTTGTCATATAAAAGTCGCCGCTGCCCATCCGCTACTTCACCTTCTGCGCCTTACGACAAGACGTGCTTCACTCGAATGCGGTTATCTCTTCTGTCATGCATCGCTTCTGGCGTCTGGATTTCCGCTTGGACACACTTACCGCGCCTTTCACCGCGCGAGCGCTTACCAGCTGGCCTGCCCAAATCACTTTCAGTGAATGATGCGCTTTTCATTGACGTGTGTGCAGTTCATCCGCGCCCTTCCATTCCCTCGCTGATCTCGCCATGCAGATGCCTCTCGATCACTTCTCCAATACGAGCACAACCACCTTCAGAAACAGATACTGGGTCAACGCCACATACTACGTCCCCGGCGGCCCGGTCTTCCGTGCGTGCGATCCTAACACCATGTGCCGTTGTATTCACACACGACGCTATCAGTATTCGACTCCGGCGAACAAAACGCAGAGCCACTTCTACCTTACTATTTGCAGGTATGAGTACCAACTACTTGGTCATCACATGGCACTTCCTGATCTAACCGTAGGAGTACCATGGTCTATCGGCCACGATGCAGTTTGCGAAGCGGTACGGTGGCGTGGCGGTCCTTTGGGAGCACAGATACTACGGTGCATCTCAGCCCTTTCCCATCAATGTAAGTCCCATACTTTCCATGTCAGAGCTACGAGGGCGCTCACTCGCCTTACAGCACAACACGACAGCGGATGAATGGCAGTATCTGACAACGGAGCAAGCTCTCGAAGACGTAGTCTTCTTCGCGAACCACTTCTCTCTCAACTCTTCCAACGGGAGTTCGGATACCTCGACTGGAGAATCCGCCCGTCATCCATCGCGTACACCCTGGGTTTGGCTCGGCGCGTCGTACCCTGGCGTACGAGGTGCTCTGATGCGCGTGCGAAACCCGGAGGTTATCTACGCCGTGTGGGCAAGCTCCGCTCCCGTTCAAGCGCAGATTGATATGGCGTCGTACTACGAGGCTGCAGAGAGGAGTTTGACGAGGAACTGTTCTGCGGATTGGGTAGCGGTCACGCGGTTCGTGTCTATCATTCAACATCTCTCGCGGGAGAAGACTCATGTCAAGCACAGATACGTGGATGATGTGCTAGCGAATGGAACGGCTGAGGCTCAAACCGATATGAAGGTTCGCCTCCTGAGCGCCCGCGCCAGTTCGCCGACGCAGAACATCACGGCCTCCGCCGCACAAGCGGCTGAGGCATCCAATTCCGACGCCGCTGGCGTCCTGATGGACCCGCTAAACTTCTATCAGGTGCGCATGTAGCCCCATCAAGCATCAATGGGCGCTCATACAATCCTCAGTATTATGGTTTCGCTGCGTCGGTGCTTCCCTTCTGCAACATTGTTGAAACGCGGAACGGGACCGCCGAACCAATGGAGGGCGGGTTGATCTCTGCCATGCCCGTCGAGGACGTTCTGGACGCTTTCCTCAGCGCTATCGCGCAGGTGGACTATGACGATATCCCGAGCTCTGACGATCCGGCCACAGATCTAGCGTGGATGCGACAGTATTGTTCAGAATACGGCTTCTATCAACGCGGAGACCCATCGAATCCGCTCTCCATCGAGACCAGCTTCGAATCGCTTGACCTCTTCCAGGCGCAGTGTAACGAGACCTTCCCAGACATACGGGGACCTCCGAAGGTGGAGAATATCCTGAAGTATGGAGGATGGACTATGAACCCGTCGAATGTGCTCTTCACGAATGGCGAATGTGAGTACTGGCACTATCACCTTCCGCGATCACATTTGCTCACCGCGCCTCTAGTCGATCCGTGGCGAACGATGGGCCTGGCATCTATCGAGTCCAACTCGCCCATGCGTATCCCGAGCCCGGCCGTCCCACCTTGCAACACTTCGCCCGCGAACACGTCCACGTTCTTCGGCCTGACACACGACGGGATGGTGCATGCGTCCGACCTACGTGTTCTTCTTGAACCAGACGCCAATCATACCGACTTCATGACCGTGGGCTTCTATAGCCCTATATCGCAGGCGCCGTTCTATACGGGAATGGGCTTGTTTGGGCTGGCTTTGGATGCGTGGCTTCCTTGTTTCAACGCGTCGGAGATTGCTATGCAAGACGTTGTCGAGTAGGGGACGTTCGAAGCTTGGCTCGAGTATCAGCCAACGGTCGTTAAGTAGTAAGCATACGCTCATATATAGTACGCGCTACATACTCCTCGTACTGTACATATGGCGGTGTGGCAACAAATGACGTATTACAACCAACACGAGGCTCGCAACCGGCCCGATCGTAACCGCGGCTTCTGTTGACGGTCGGCGACCTTCTTGAACCTGGCTTTGATGTCGCCCAAACCTGCATCAAGCAATGAACCTCACAATTAGGATTACTGAGCACTGCTTTGGCGCCCTTTTGACGATTGATCGATTGAACACTCGGTCCTCCGACTGGGAATCCGCCAATCAGAGATGGAGACGACGAGCAAGCAAGCAGGCTGTGCACACCCTGGACGTCGGTTGTACCTGCAGGCTTCGCCACCGCCTGATCTGACTGGCCACCTCCCATCACATCTCTGATCACCGACGTTGTTGGTTGACTGCCGGTTTTCCTTCTTCTTGTCATGGCGCCCTCCCATGACCGCCTGCTCGGCGGATATCTATTGCGCACTGCCTGCATCTGTCAAGAGAATGCAGAACGCGTATCCCTTCATTCGACGGTGTCATGATCCAAGCGTGGCTTGATTGAAGCGATTGCAAAAGAGCATGCGTATTTGATGGACCCCCTAATGGTCTATGCAACGGGAGTCGTCGGCGACGGACTGGCACCGCCATCGAGCGCGGGTATCCCTGCATGAGGCGGGCCCACGCTATTTACATCAATCCCAGACTGCTGCGTCCTGTCACCTCCCTCCACCATCCGTTCTTATATACCCCTTCTCCTTTCTTCCCGTCGCTTTCCGACGCCGTTTCTTCTTCGTTCTTCCCGGCTTCGGTCGCCATTCTTTCTTTTCTTCCTTCCTTGCTTTCGGCTCGGTTTCTTCACCAGTAGTCCTCGACGTCTGCAGGTATAATTAACCATATCTCCATGCCCACAGTACGCTGACGACTTATCAGTTCAAGCGCTCCCTGCTCTTCCACCACATTTCTATTCCACGAATAATCTTATGACTTGCACTCTTGCTCGTCCAACGATCGTTCTGTCTCGTTCGCCGTCTCCCATGCGTGGCCCCCGTCCTCTCCCTGCTCGCCCAACTATCGCACGTTCACCTGCACAACCATCGGTCGTTGCAGCTGCCGCTGAGGGCGCCAATCCGTCAGATCAACAACTCAAAATCACTAAGCCGAAACGCTCAACCTACATTCGTCAATGGATTTCCGACGTGCAGCCCGGAAGTCCTCTCCCGCCCAGCCCCAATGCTGAGCGTCTCAACGACCCACTACTCTCCGCGGGCACTCAAGACTTCGCGCGTCGTCTGATGTCGTTCGCTCAAGGAGCTTGCTCACCAACGGCGAACAACATCAATCGCATCATCACAGCCCCATTGGCGACGGGTCTGGCACCTCTCAAGAAACACACTGCAAAGGCGCCACGCCCGGAAGCGCGCTCGCCATCCGTCACATCACCCAACACTGGTCGGGCCAACACTTCCACGTTCGGCCGTCGAGTGCGAGCACAGCCTTCCCTCAGGCGTCCTGTCGCACGTCAGCAGTCCAGGCGTGCCGCCCCTGCGCGTGGGCAGAGCCGCCGGACCAAGGATCGCCGGTCTAAGCGCGCATCGCGCATGCTGCTCACACTGGCGGAAGGCTGCTGTGAAGAGACGGACGTCAGACGGTTGACCATGCGACTCAGTCGTCAGGTCGCTGCCGCAAATCATCCAGCAGCACGTATTGCAGCGCCTCCGCCCCCGAGCCGGGAGGTTTTCCTGGATGATGACGAATGGGAGTTTGCACCTCTCCTGCTGGTCGATAGTACCGGCGCGGATGACGGGGAATGGGTTGACTTCGATGGCCCATCGACGGCGGCATTCCCGGATACCGCAGCCGCACTGCAGCCAACAAGCGCGTTCACGATCCAGTCCCGCACTGAGAGCGCTTCCGCGTACTCGCACGAGTCCGACCTCGCCTCTCCATACAAGCTCCCGCAGCCGCATGATGAACGCAGCGCCGGCCGTGCGACTCCGCCTCCACTTCCGGACAGTGCCAACACCGGATCTACAAGCACTACACCGGGCTTGTCGCTCCTTGCTATCCCTGCGCGCTCGCAGCGAAAGGCGGCGCACCTTCGCAAGCCATCCTACGTGACAGAGCTTGAGGCGTTCACGGTCCCCAAGACTCCCATCTCACCAGGGACCGCGCCCGTACTCCCGACGCCGAAGGGGCCAGCGCGTCGTCGTCCTGCGCCGTTGAACATTCCTGAGCCGCCCTCAGCCGCACGCTTTTCGACGGCTTCACCTCTCGACTTGCAGCTTGTTCGCGCGGCATTCATCGCTCAGTCGTACGCCCCGCGGCGCCCGCCGTCCGGTGATGTAGGTGCGGTTCCTCGGCGCCTCCCTACACCTGAAGCCGAGAAGAAGGCTGCCGCTTCGAACCAGCATGGCGCCCGCGTCAACATTGCTGGAGGGATGAAGAGTATGGTCACGGCGCTGAAGAGCTCGCGCAACGGCAACACCCCGCGTCGCGAGTGGGTTTGAGTTCCAAAAGGGCTGCACCACGACTTCTGACGAGACTCGACGACTTTCACGAACCGGAGGATATGGGCTTCGTTTATGGGATGGAATACCTAGGACGGAACCTGTGTGCAAGTGCCCCGCTTTGATTATTTAACCTATCTATCCCCCCGAGTGTACCTGTTCGCTCGTTTATTACTTTGCAATATATGATGGCGGTCAATGGAAAAGGCTTTCGTGCGTGTCAATATCTTTACGGGTAGAGTGCAGAGTCAAAACGGTAGGATGATCCAGTTGAATGTAAGAGGGGACTGCAGTCTGCAAGGGACAAAAGAAGCACTGGCCATCGTGGGGATCGAACCCAAGACCTTCGCGTTATTAGCACGACGCTCTAACCAACTGAGCTAGACGGCCTTGATATGTTTAACATATGCATTTTATAAGTTCCACACCTCAGGCTGTGCGTGTGGGTAAGTTTGGGCGCTTCCATACTAGCGACGATCAGCTTGGAAGCACCTTCCTTCATTTCTTTCACTTGCTTCGTGTGCTGGCGTGGCTGGGCCCCTCCTTTGTTGCTTGTTCTGGAGTCCTGCTTTCATTTTCTTTGTCGTCTGAGGCGCCTTCCGTTTAACTCTCATTCATTCTGATCTATCCTCTTCAATCGAAGCCGTTCGACATGTTTCAATTGTTCACTATCGTTCTATTCTCTTGCCTTTCTCTTGGGGTACTTGTGAACGCCGCGCCTGTTGCTATAGTGGGGCGCTCTGCCAGCGCCGAGTCTGTCTCTAATACCACAATCACGACCGAGTTCGTACGCCCGGCGCAGTACTCTCGACTTGCCTACTGCTCTAGTGCAGCAGTTGAGGCGCTCGACTGCGGCGGACCGTGCGACGACCTTGGTCCGGGATCCGTCACGACACTCTTGACTGGGGGCGGTCCGTAATCTTACGTTCTTTCTGCACGCCATCTGCTCACACTGCACCAATCAAGACGGGGAAGATCTCCCACGATGTGTGTTGCTATCTTCATTGCATGACATCTGATCATGATACCATTGCCATAGTCTTCGTGGCGCAGGACGATACATTGCAGTCGATTGTCGTCGCACACCAAGTGTGTCATTATTACAGTTGAATCCCATGGGGCCTTACTGACCCGGATCGCATGCAAGGGGACCAACTCGTCAAGCCCGTCAGTGCATTGTAGAGCTAATTGGCATCTGCTCATCTTCCGAATCTAGGTTATCGATTATCAACGATCTCAAAGCTGACCTCCGTTCTCTGAATACAACGCTCTTTCCACAAGTTGGCGGTAGGTTCCTGGCTCGCAATGCTCCTCGCCGTCAGATCTCACGCACATGTGACAATTGCAGACGATGTACAAGCGCATGATGGCTTCGCAGACGTCCAGGAGCAGACTGCCGACGCTATCTTTGCTGCAGTTCAGCAGGGACTATCGAGTTCAGGCTATTCCAAGGTCCTAGTGACGGGCCACAGTCTTGGTTCGCATCGTCACAGTGTGACTCTTTCTCACCGTCAATCTAATCGCCTTCTCAGGTGCCGCTATCTCATCGTTAGATGCGCTCATGCTTAGCATGCGCCTTGATTCGAGTATCGACATCACCACTACAACCTTCGGGACTCCAAGAGGAGGTAACCAGGCCTTCGCCGATCTTATTGACAGCCGAGTACGTCGTCTTTCGCACATCCTAGCGCGGCAACTAGTTAAACTGACGCCTGCCAAAGATCGGGTCTGCGTACTCGTACGTGACGCATGCGAATGATCCTGTCCCACGCGTACCTCCCACTGCATTCGACTACGTCCATCCCAGCGGTGAGGTCCACATCATCAGCTCCAGTCAAACCGTCTCCTGTCCCGGCCAAGAGAATGACAATTGCTCGGATGGCAACTCCCTTTTGGACTCCAGCGTTGACGATCATCTCGGTATGAACGTGTCTCCTCGTGAGCTACGCATCTCTTACTGATATACACAATCCCATTAGGGCCTTACTTTGACAACATCTTCATGAGCGCATCTGCATGCCCTGCCTGAAGCGAGATAGGATATTACGTATCTTTTGTTATTTATCTTCATTTTGGGTGCTTTCGTGCGCAACCGCTTTACTCTTGTCTTACATCCTTAACGCTGCTGGTGCATTGACACGACCGATATGTATAGTTCGTACGCGAAGTCGACGGCGTTTGGCTACCAATGCACGCGTGCCACTCGTCACCTGAATGTACGTGCGCAGCGTCCGGATCAGCCCATTTGCCTTGGTGGAAGGGTTGAACGTTGACGCGACAGGAACCTAGACTTGCGGCCTCTTGCGGCTCAAAATTCGAAACTTTAGAGGCTGCCGTTCGCGTCGGAGCCCAATTTCAAATGATCCATCGTCTGAGATCCCGCGCCTGTAGATCGCCATGCTTTCAGCCGTTTTCCCGGTCAGAAGTCCGCGACCTGGCTAGCGGCGAAACTTGCTTGCACGATATGCGGCTCCGCTGATACGCTTCTGAACGCGTTGCAGATCGCGTCCTGAACGGGTCCAACTTGCTCCGTCGCAGTAAGTATCGGGTCGGCCTCTATGTATATCGTGCGCTAGCCCTGCTCTCCCCACTCAGGACCTGCCTGTTTTCAGTCCCACCCAGCGTCCCTCCTTTGCTGCCATCATGGCCTACACACTCACTTTGACTGATCTTGCGCTCGCAAGTGCTGGCGTCTGGCTCGTGTACAGGTTCCTCAAGAAGCCCGCACTTCCATACCCTCCTGGGCCGCCCGGCCTTCCGGTCATCGGCAATGCGCTCGACATTCCTAAGACCGCCATGCAGCAGTACAAGCAGTTCACAGAGTGGGACGGCAAGTATGGTACGTGCCCTACTCCTTGTCGCTGACATCTTTCTGACAGAGATGTACAGGAAGCATTATACATCTCAGCGCACTCGGCCTACATATCGTTGTTCTCAACGATCAGCAGGTGGCGCGCGACCTGTTGGACAAACGCTCCGCGATCTACTCCGACCGGCCTACCATGGCGATGGCTGGCGAACTCTGCGGATGGGACCGCCCTTTGGTCATGCATCACTACGATGATACTTTCAAAGAGTTCCGTCGTTACTTCTTCAAACTCTTCGGCACTCGCCAGTCTCTGGAGGCGTTTTACCCGCTCTTCGAGTCCGAAGGCCACGTTCTTATGCGACGCATCCTGGCAGCGCCGGGAGACTTCCCTACACATCTTCGCAAGTACGCTATCATCGGTCTATGCATTAAAACGGATGCGAATCTGACATTCGTAGATGTGCGGGCTCTATCATCTTGAAGGTCACTTACGGGTACGACGTCAATGCCAGTGGCAGCGACCCCGTTGTGGACGTCGTCAACGAGGGTATGCGTCAGATGGACGATCTTCTGAGCAGTGGATGGCTTGTCGATCTGATGCCGTGGAGTACGTGCATATGCTTGGTGAATTCAGCCCTCTCCGTCTAACCCGAGCTATAGTGAAGAGTATCCCCGCGTCTTTCCCAGGCGCAACCTTCCAGAAGATTGCTCAGCACTATCGCAAGACTCTGGACACGATGGCGGACCTGCCTTACGGGATCATCAAGAAGAAGATCGTACGTGCATGTCATAGACGCTGTTGTCCATCTAGCTTACGGGCGATCATGATCAGGCTGGTGGAAACGCCGAGTCGTGCTTTGTGACACAGCAGCTTGGAGAGGGCGACATAACCCCGGCTAAAGAGGACATCATCAAGTGGGCGGCGACCTCGATATACGGAGGCGGCGCTGATACAACTGTGTCGGCTCTGCATTCCTTCTTCCTGGCCATGACGCTCTATCCTGAAGTCCAGGCAAAAGCCCAGGCGGAGATCGACGCGGTCGTTGGGCGTGATCGTCTGCCTACCTTGGCGGACCGTCCCCAGTTGCCATATATCACCGCTTTAATGAACGAGGTACTGCGCTGGAGTCCCGTAGCTCCCCTTGCTATCCCCCACGCGACGATGCAGGACGACGTCTACCAGGGATACCTCATCCCGAAGGGCTCCCTCGTCATACCTAACATCTGGTAAGTATGATGTTATTCCTGTTCGTCTGATGCATACTGAGATTTCAAGGTTCATGGCAAACAACCCTGAGATCTACAAGAGCCCCCGCGTCTTCAACCCCGACCGCTTTATCGCCACGCCTGAGCACCCTGCAGAGCCTGACCCTCACAACGTCGTGTTTGGTTTCGGTCGTCGGTATGTCCTCAATGTGCTGAATTGGTGCTTCTCTAACCCTTTGGTAGCATATGTCCTGGTATCAACCTTGCCGACGCGACGGCGTGGCTGGAGATAGCTCTTTCGCTCGCTGTTCTGACAGTTTCGAAGGCCGTTGATGAGAACGGCAATGCCATTACTCCGGAGTACAAGTATACGGAGGAGAATGTTACGTACGTGCACTTTTACCTTAAGTCTTATGGAATAACATTTTCTGACTGTATTACAGGCATCCCGTCTCCTTCCCGTGCTCTATCAAAGCACGCGATGCTCGCGCCGAAGCCTTGATTGCCGTTACAGAGTAGTGAATACACACTTTTCATAGCTCTCCTTTCCGCGTACACTTAGACATCTTCTAATGGAAGCTCTGCTGGGATTTGAAATAGACTACGGATTTTTTGCGGACGGTTCGATCTAGCTGACTAAAGGCTGTCTTTGGTGCAGCCAGTGGCTCGGGAAGTCACGCCACCGCGTCGCGCGCACGCGGCAGCACGCGGCGCGCGCACGGTGCACGACTTACGCCCGAACAACATCCTCATCCAGCTTCTGGGAAAGCTTGAGGAGCTTGACGTATCGTGCGACGCGCTGTTGATTGAGGCTTAGCCTTTGGTTGGCGATACGCACGAGTGCCTGTGTCCGCCTCACTCCTTATTCTGGTCACCTTATCGAGGAGCCAGGTGTCAGCGCGTCATTACAAATTCCACGCAGTATCTTACTCGTGAGCCGTGTTAGAGTTCGCGCGGGAGCAGAACCCCGCCTACGTGATAACAAAACTCCTGTCAGTTCGTTGGCCGTCATGAGCCGGGCGCAAGAGGGCGCGCCGACTTGTCATGGCAATATCCGCGCGTCTCCCGTCAAAGCGGAACTGCTTAGCGCGTAACGCTCACGCTCACTCTCTCATATGATATAGGCTGCATGTTCGTAGGCCTTCTTACATCAGTAGTGCACTACCTACGCGGGAAGTAATCTTACTGCCATCCAGACCATTGCGTGATTGCAAGTGTAGGCGCTGTGGTCTGTCATGTTCATAATTACTCTCACCCTGAAGCTCGCAGTTCATGGATCCCGCTTACGGTACGTACCGGGCAGGAGCCAAGGTTCACAACGCTATGTGATCCGTTAAAACTTGCAAACTTCGTGTTTCGTGCGTGGACTGATCGGTAAATGCGACGCAGCGCCCGATCTCTCCGGGTCAGTTCAGGTCCGTCTTTACTCCTCCTTTTCTATCTCTAAGCCCCATCCTTACCCCGGTTGCATACAGACAATATTGAAGAACATAGTATGCGAAGATCCGCTGCAACCTGCCGCAACCCTGAACGCAGCGGGCCGGGCTTGATGTGCAAACGCTGTGGGGAATTCTACTCGCGAATGAACTCCATCGCGGCTAAATCCGACAACGCTCTCCTGGTACGAGTGAGATAACTGAATATGTTCCACACGATGACCGATATTGGTTCTAGCGCGTACGTGTTCTGTGACTTGTCAGGGTTGGGGTCGGACGAACTTCTTCCACGTCGGCTTCGCAAGATAAACTTCGAGGCCTTCTGCTCAGGGCCGCAACACGTCTCAAAAAGGCTTCCAGAAGCAGGAGTGGATACGACTACAGCGATCCGAGATCTGCTTCAATTGCCAATTCTCCCACAGCTGCGGTGACCTTGACCACCGTCAGACCGTTTGGCAAGATGCAAGCCCCCGAAACCCGACCGCGGACCAGGGCCGGGCTCATACCGCAGAAGATTGCTTAGCAGAGGGGTTTCGATATTTCGTGAGTGATGCGTGTGCGGGCCTCCGCTTCTTCGCGGAGGACGCAGCAGAAGATCGGGCGGCATTTCTTATACTCAGTGCTCAGCGCCATGATCTCCTCTTCGTGCCCCCGGCCCCATTCTGCCCGCGTCTTTGTCTCTTTGTCTTCGTCAATATGCCCGCCACCCTCGACGAGACGTGCGTCATAGTATCGTCGCAACTGGCAATCTAGTTCTAACCTCGTCGGGCCTTCTAGACTTGGCGCTTTCTACATCGGCGTAGTTGTCGGCGCAGCGTATGTGTCCAGTCCACTCTCGTTTCCAAAGACTTGAACCAACCAACCGTTCATGCAGGCTATGGGGAGGTCAGTACAAGGAGCAGCTCCTCGTGTATAGCCTGCTCATACCCAATGTCTTCTTAGTGTCCTGCTTGCAGACTTGGATCTACTACACTTCGTACCCGGACGATCCCGTGTACATGAAGCTCCTCGTGTTCGTCATTTGGGCGCTGGATACTCTACATCAAGCGTTGGTCTCGCATGGGGGTCAGTCCTGTTATGTTTCGTCGTCGCGTATCCACTCTAACCTACGGCACTAGTGTACATCTACCTCATTACCAACTTCGCGAACCTTGCCATTCTTAACACCGTCGTTTGGAGTGTACTCGCGGAGGTGGTCGTCAACGTGCGTCATGATGTTCATACCCACACTGCTCGCTTACCGATGATTGGGTCCTAGGCACTCACCGCGTTCATTGTCCAACTGTACGTTGCTTACTTCTGCTAAGCGTGAAGCCGCTCTCATACCGGTTGCACAGGTTCTTGACGTACCGCGTATACAAACGTGAGCGCTCCCAGTGGTCTTGGTTGCGACTGGTTGATACTGATACGCCGAAGTGAGCCAGAAGAACTACTGGCTCACCATCCCTTGCGTCTGCCTGAGCTTAGGCCAGTTCAGTGCGTATCGTTCAACTTTACTCGTCAATCTCTATGGCTGACCGAGTGCATGATAGTCGGTTTCATGGTCTACTCTGGCAAGGCGTAAGTCCGAGAGACGCTACAATACCATGTTACAGCATCTGATGCATTCGCAGCTACGCGGGTAACTTCACGACCTTCGAACAGGTCTTGACGCTGAAGGTCAGTCTCTCGTTTGCATCGTCTACGCCAGATACTCACTGTTACCTGACAGAACCTCGACATATCTCTCAACGTCGTCACTGCGGCAACGGACGTCGCCATTGCGGGGACTCTCACGTATCTACTTCACAAGTCAGTCCACGCCGCTGCTTCTGAGAGGTATGCTTCTGACGCCACACGCTAGGTCTCGCACGGGCTTCCGCAAGACGGACACGATCGTGAAGAGCAAGTACATCCTACGTTCGAGCTGTACTCGCGTCTGATCGATTCTCACAGAGCTCATCATCTTCGTCGTCAACACGGGCTTGTTGACATCGATCAACGCGCTGTGCTCGCTCATCACCTACTCGGCGCGCCCGGATACATTCCTTTATAGTGCGTGTGACCTTCTCGACCTGTACATCCCTTACAGCGCTGACACACATCGTAGTTTGCTTCTTCTTCGTCATGGGTCGTCGTATGTAATCGGCCCATCCTCATACTCAATGACACTCACACACTGTAGTATATTCGAACTCCTTGCTGGCAACGCTCAACGCGCGCCGCGGCATCTCCGAGCAATCCCGGAACGACTCGCACTCCCTCCAGAGTATCCCTATGAACGCTGGCCGCACGGCAAACCTCAGCGGCGTATGATCTCTCTTTGCGTCGCTTTAGCATTGAAAAGGCTGACGATTGGGTCTAGTTCCAACCCGGAGCGCAGAGCAATGTGGCGGTCAAGGTTGACACGACATTGGAGTATGCGCGGGACGGGGACTACGCAGAGGTACTTGTTTCAAGACCTGCTTGACATGTGGGCTGAGAGCTGACATGCGCCTCTCACTCCCTAGCGCGCTGAGGAGCACAAGTTCCAGTACTAAACGCGGTTCGGCGCTCAACATCGCGCAATCGTCGTCGGGCGCGTTGCCATCAGGCCGAAGGCTTGCGCCGCTGGAGGCGGCCGTTGCGATTTTAAGGCACCTTTAGGATCATCTTACTTTACTTAGCTATTTCTCGCTAGTACCGGTACACCTTGTCATGATTGATGGTGCTTGATGTGTTGTACACGTCGAGTTCACTCGCTGTTGTTCAATGAAGGGCGTGTATTCCGAGCAGCTCGCGATTGTCTTTAGCTATGCTACGGAGCGTCACTGTCCATCGACCACTGGACGTAGGGAGACTGAGTACTCATGCTCTACGAGAGTAAGGCGCTGGAGAGTAGTTTACAAATAGGCGTTCATCTTGTCCATTTGGGGTTGCACACCATCCTTTCGATGATCCTGGTATCACTCTCAAACACGGCCGCAACTATCCTTCGTCACACCTCCACGTACGGCCTGAAAGTCTCCGCTCCGATTCGCGCCATGCAAAGGCATTCCATAGCTTGACACAGCCCAAGACTGCACGAGAAGACGACGGTCTTCATACGTTTCGCTACGGGCGAGCGGAAGTCCCAACATCGAAGAAGCACATTGCGTCGGCGAAACATATTCGGAGCGCCTTGTTCTTGAGCGGAGATATCTTCTGGGCTCGCAATGCCCGCTGAACGGTGAGATAGAATTGGTAGTCCTTGTTGTAAGATTGGCCTAGCTTCTTTCATTATGGCGCGCTGTTGCTTGTTGCGGCCAAGGTGTGTTTCAAGAGTGCATGCGAGCAAGAAGGGGCCGGAGATAAGTGCTTTGGCCCAGTCGAAGAGAGAACGACTGATGATGTCTTGGCCACTGCTCTTCTAGCTCATACTCCGCGCTCGAGGCTGCAAGAGACCAACATGGTCGCGCACCGCCGCCTCCGAAGACGATCGCGCTGGGGTTTAGCTCTGGCGCGGCGAAACGCATGCGATGGGAAACGTCGACGGTGCCGGTGTATACGGGTCCCAACTTCTGCGATGGTTGTCTGAGAGAAGAGCTTCATATGTAGATACTGAGACAGACCTGTGTGCGCGTCTTGACGGGGTCACGGGTCCCCGCCGCAAGATGGAACCGGGACCATCCAGAAGCAGTAGAGCCTTGAATCTTGAGGCGACGACTTGTGCGGTATGGAGTCTGTGAAGGGTGCGCGTGCGCTGGCCGACGGGTTCAGCCGAACAAGCTACTTTCAGAGATCGACGCCGTCCATCTGCGCCTGGACTCCAGTCCCGGCTCGCCGTCATCAACGAGATGGATATCGTGGCGACGAATCAGCGATGCATCCAAGCCAGGAGATGTCGGTGTCCAGTACAGCGTAGAGGAGCGTTCAGACCACCAGATCGGGCCCAAGGCCGAGGGATCTTCCCAGATTGCCACACGCATAAGACGCTGCGAAACTTGCAGGGAGTCGCGTGGAGAGTCGGTACGAGATGACGCTGATCTCTCGCTCCTGCGAAGCGTATAGGCAACAGATCGCAGGGCTATACACGACTAGGTAGCCATCCAGAGCGGTTGCCTAGGGATGGTGCGGTTGAGAGGGTATTTGTTTCCGGGTAGACAAGGGATTTCATCTGCGCGGCGGTAAGCGAAGCGGCCGCCTTGCTTGCGACTCGAGTTGATATTTCTGATGATCAGATGCCTTCGTGAGGTGGTGGCGTGCCGCTGAGCACGGCGAGGGAAACACTGGTGAGGCTCGTTCTTCCAGTCTAACCCAGAGTGAATCAATGGGGAGCGGATGAGAACAAGGAGCAGCAAGGGCAAACAAGCAGACATTACGACGATGCGATAAGTCCGTGATCGTCAAGGCGACAAGGCGTTGTTTTCCGCAAATGGGCAAGGCACGTGGAGCTCTTTACGTCGAGAGTTCGACTTCGGCCCTGGGCGAGTGGCTTTACTTCGCGCGTCTTCATCTCTCACCACCACCACTACCACCCAACACCTCCACCCTTCTCTAATCTTCTTCACCGCTATCCTTTCTTTTCTTCACAAACCAAGCCGCCAAACCTGTAACAACCGCCTGAACGTGAACGCCAACGTCGATGCAATCCGGATACTCGTCCATCTTCGCCTCGGGCTTGCTCGCGACGCCTCGGCCCAGTCGACATGGGTCTGGCGAAGCCATGGATACGGACACAACCCCGACGTCTTCCAAGACGTACACGACGAACTTCACGAACCCTTTCCCACCGCACGGTCAGGATGCCGACATGACCTCGGGCGATGCCGACTACTTCACCTCGCGCTCACGGGCGTCGAGCACCGCCTCGACGGACTCCACCGCACCGCGTCTGCGCCGTCGTCGCAGCAGCTTGACGGTCAACCCCAACGCGAACCCGCTCGCGAGTGTCCGCAGCCCTCTGCGCAGTGCAGGCGCCGCGTTCCAGCGCAATCTCATCGGTGGAGCTCGCTCCCGTAGCGGCAGCGTCAGCACGGAGCCCGCAAACGATGGCCACGCCCATTCTACGGCCCCCGCGAACACGATCAAGGGCCGGACGCGTAGCGGTAGCCTCGGAACCGCGTTGCGGAGGTACGAATTAGAACTCTACTTTTGTTTCCGTGTTGATCTGATAATGACTATGTAATTTCACAGCTCCCGCAAGGCATCACGCAAGCCCCCGCCGGCCATGCCGCTTCCTGCGCTCCCGCCCTTGCCGCCCAGTGCCACCAACGAAGCTTTCCCTACGACGCCCACCCGGCGTCCGTTGTTTCACCGCGCGCACAACTCGGACAACAATGCGGCGTTAACGTTCGGGCAGAGCTCGGCTTATATGCGCACTGATATTCCGGTGCCAATGAAGCTCCAAACGGGCGGTGTAACCCCCATGGACAGCATGCATCCGAGCCCGGTCGACCCCGTCGCGCCGTTTACGACGAGTATGAAGGAGAACTGAGAACGTTGAATCTGGCCCCGCCCGCGTCTCGCCATTGGACTCGCAAAAGAATCCCTTGTAATATTCTCGCCTCTTCTTCTGGTCCAGACCATGTAAACGCTCTTCCATCTCGGACTCTTCTGATCATGCGCTATGTTCTCCTTCGACACGCTCCGAGTCTTGATCTCTTGACCCATGACCCTGCCACTATCGGACACATCACTACGTATTATCATACAAATCCCCCCTCCAACTCGCGGTCAGGAAACCGTCGATAATATCCCCCACACCTCAGCCAAGTCTCGGTAGTCTCTGGTCCCTCGTCTCCTCTTTATTGCGTAGACCGAGTTCCTCCACTCCGCATCCGCTATGACCACCCCCTCTTACTTAGATCTCTTCGTACTTCGGGCACGTACCGCGCCGCGCTAGTGCGGCGTGCGTTCGGGTATTTAATCGTAAGCGGCTTTAGTCCGCAGATTTTGTACTTTTTACATATCCATCTGCTGCTTGATGCGCCTACATATATTGGGCGGCAAACCTGTGCAGGAGCTAGAAGCATAGAACACTGCGGAGGTGCACGGAGGACGTCATCCTCCGGCTTCAGGGCCTATGTGCTCGCAACTTGCCGGGGGTATTGTTCGCTGAAAGCGGGCGCTTGATCGAGGTAAGTTACTAGCGGCGGAGAGTGAAGCTTCCCGAGTCCCGATTGGGGTCCTGTTCAAGCCATCACTTCACCGTAGGCGTAACTCAGGTGTACGCAGGTCTGACAGTCAGGCTCTACGCAGTTACCGAGAAACTGTCGTTGTCTCGACTACGGGCCACAGCCGGTGCTGGTGCCACAAAGCGTTGTGGTCTATTCAAAAGAGCCCATCAAATCAGCGCGCGCCTATCCTACCACCTCACTAGAACCACCACCCCGACCTTGACAGCCTCGGATCTCAGCCTGCTTTCCGCATTCAGTACGAGTGATATCGCGTGGGTGACGGCGCTTACGACTACCGGCGCCGCTGTCGCCGGGTACGCGCTCGGGAGGCTAGATCGGAGGAGGAAGAGGGCTAGACCGGCGCCGCCGAGAGAGGAGGAGAGTGATGTTGGAACGGAAGAGGAAGTGGTGCGTACTGCATTCGCCTCTGAGAGCAGTGACTGATGTTGTATATAGGCATTCGAAGAGCCTGCAGCCGGTACACGCAAGCGCAAGCTGACGGTTCAAGTTGTAGCATCGGTGCGCTTCAAGCGCGCGAGGCGAAGTGCGGCCTCCCCTGTATCGCTACAGACGCCTGAGGTCGTTCCTGCGCGCCGTATCCTGGAGGAGGACCTGGTTCTTGAATCGGACACCGCGCTCACTGAAACTGGTGGCTCTACCCTAAGACGTACTCGGGCTACTGCGCCACCTCCCACGACACCCATTGGCCGAAGTCATACCCTCACTGGACTCCTTACGCCTGCGGGGTCGTCTGACTACTATCCTGAGGATGACGCACAAGTACGTGTGCTGGTCATAATGAAACTTTGAGTGTGGTACTGATCGGCGTACAGCTTGATGGCACCCACTTGCCAGATGATCCGCCCTTGAGCGGCTCGAGTGATCTCAAGCTCGATGCAAGTGCGCTGGATGACTCTGATACCACCACTGAGCGTGTACGATCTACCTCCGAATTGCTGCATGCCATCCTACCAACTGCATCGACCGAGTCTCGATCCCGGACACCTCCTGGAACTCATGAACGCCTCATACGACAATCCTTCTACTCACGCTCCCGCAGACGCGCTCTCCCATTTCACGGCTCTGCGCGGGTCATAAACGGTTACGAGAGCGGTATATCCGCTCCTCCTTCCGACGATAGTGATAGTGATTACTCGTACCATGAGGGAAGCGATGCGAGCTCATACGATAGTCGCGCAAGTTCGCCTGGTTTGAACGTTCCTTCGGATGAGGAGACCTTTTGGGATGAGAGCGATGCGGAGAGCGATGAAGAACTGGCGGGAATGGCATGACAAGTGGGATACCATAGACGTGGTGGCTCACCTAATGAGGCCGGCTGGTGATACGAGCTTTCAGCGAGTGTACGAGTGGAGAAGTAGACTGATAAGAAACAATTGGCTTAGAGATCTTACATGTGTTTGCGAGCACTGTTTTCTTCATAACGACTCTGCATTTGTCTGCAGCTTTGACATCGCGCCCAAAGCGCGTTTCAGATCGAAGTCACGAGGCCGCGTTTCTTGCCTAAGTCATACATGCGCCCACAGGCGTCACCATGCCGAGCCGAGCGGACTCGCAGGCAATCTGCTCTCTACCACCACTGCCATGTTAGACGCGTATCGTTTCTTGACATATGAATTAAAAAATCACAGGCTCATCAAGAGCCAAGTCCACCCTGTCCACGCCTGCACGCTCTAATCGGAAGGACCACGATGATGGCCGGTAGCAAACGGCGATCCAGTCGCGCCTCCCGGGGATACTGCTCAGTTCTACGTGCCAAAGCCTGGGCCGTACGCACCGCAGTCAGAGCATTGGCTTATAGGGTATACCCACTACTCTTTCTTTGCCGTCTATGATGCGGATATAAAACGAGCTGTGGCTACAACTCTTAATCATTGTCGGGACACAGCCCGGACTTGCTGATCTCGAATAGAATCGTCAGTGATGGGCGCGCGTGTCCCTGGTCTCCCCCTCCGCATCGCCACGGGAGCTCTCTTGGAGTGATAACCTAGCTGCGCAGCCTTGATACACAGGCGTTGAAAAGGCGCGCTGGCTACGCCGACGGACCACTTCTTCTTTCCCCGCGCTTGACCCCCGCGTCGGAGCCGTTCTTTCTTTCTTCTTTCTCCTTCGCCTCTTTCGAACACGGTCTCCGCTCTTACGACCCTCTTTTTCGAACACGTTTGCTTTCGAAGTCAGGTGCAGGACATCTGCTACGACCTCGCTCACGAATCGTCATGCCGTCGGGAGTCAATGGGACTTCATGCTCCGCGGAGGACTTTGCGCTTTCGCAGGATAGTGACTTCCCCAATATCTACTGCCTCACCCGAGGAGACAGTATCGGTCTCTCGGTGCGTTGACTCGAACATGCATGCTGTACCGTCGAACTGACTATGGTTCAACAGTTCGGTATTCAAGCCGGGTTAATCTCCATCATAGCCGTCGTCATCCTGTTCGGTCTCATCGTCGTGCGTTCACCTGTCAGATGGCTTGATCCGCGACTGATACCATTCATCGCAGCGAAATATCGTGCGGCACCGCAAATACGCACCGCGCGGAAGCTGGACGCTCCTAAGGGAGCCAACGGACATCTACGTGCTCTCCCTCTTCACCCTCGATATCATCCAAGCGCTGGGCAAAGTGACATCAATCCGCTGGGTTTACCTCGGAAAGACATTCAGCGGAGAGTACTGCACGGCACAAGGTATGTGTGCACCGGATCTTCAGACGCTGCGGTTCGCTGATGCATCTACCCAGGCGCGCTTCAGCAGTTCGGCGAGACCGGTGTGGCGTGTACAACTCTGGTGCGTAGCGTACTCGTTGCATGATGCTGGGCCAAGCGCTGAGACCTGTTTCAGGTCATCACTATTCATACCTTCATGAGTGTATTTTGGAGACGCGGCCTTCACTCGCGCATCGCCGCGTACATCATTGTCGGGCTGATTTACCTGTTCGTCTCCCTTTGGGTGGGGCTCGGAATCGGTTTACACAAGGACGAGGACTTGCCCTTCTATAACCCAACACCGGTACGTTGTTTGGTCTCTCTCGCCGCAATTGATATTGATTGTGCATGTAGTACTGGTGCTGGATCAGCTCGCGATACGCCAACGAGCGTATTGGCGGCGAATACCTCTGGCTGTGGTTGACGCTCCTCATCTCCATCATCCTCTACGTCCCGCTCTTCTTCTGGAGTCAGGGTAACCTGTCCGTGGATCCCGAGCGCTGGTGGCGCTTCCGCATCCATTCCCGCCCAGCCGTTCTGGATTTCGCGGGCCGACGCCGTCGCGCGTTCTCAATCCTGGCGTACGTTGCCACCTCGCCGTTCAGTCGACTTGAACTGAAACAAAACACAGTTACCCGGCTATCTACTCCATTTTGATCTGCCCCGTCTCAGTCATCCGCTGGGTAGGGTTCGGCCTGGAAGCGCAAGGGCTGCCATCAAACATCCCATCAGTTGCAACTTTCATTGTCGACTACACGTACACCCTATCAGGCGTATTCAATGTCTCCCTGCTCCTTCTTACGCGCCCGAACTTACTTCTCTTCGGACCAATCCCACGAGGAGACGACGAAGCGCCAATGCTTCCCGAGCCGAAGAACGTCAGCTCAGATACGCAGAGCAGCGGCACCGTTGGCCGTTTGCACGATGAAGACGAAGGCTCAGGATGGGATATCCCGAATCCCGAAGCTCAGACCGCCATGAGCCATTCAACAACCCATACCGCGACACCTGCAACGATCTCTGCCCATCCTCATCCGACGAATTGACGAGCCTCACGACAACTTTTCATCTTCATCCAGCGCTGGGCGCCCCTTATCTTTCATTTGTACCTTTGTCTATCCTTATTGTTATTCGAGACTTTGTACATACCCTGTACGTACTACGCGTTGTCAAACCGGAATGGAACATGGAATTCTACGCGTCGGTCGTATCGTACGTGCTAGTACGTGTCTGGCATATAATCCCACACTTCGACGTTCCCGTTCGTAAGACCCACAACTACGCGCCCGGCCTCTTCGTCCATTGCGAGCTTGCACACCTCGGCCGAGCGACGTACGTCGAAGACCATGGTCGTACCCTTATCGTATCGGTCGATAGAGGGATTCAACTCAGATTGAGTCTGTTGAACGTCGTTCAAGCTTTCGACGGTCTGCTCGAGCTCTTGATCGCCGGGCGCAGGACGTAGAATCTTGCCAGCGACGCGCTGCCCGCCCGGAGCACGCGGGTCAGAGTTATACGTGTCCGTCCATAGGGCCGTCCCGTGTTGGCCGAGGGCAGCATCCGACACTGAGAATAGGTCCAGAGCCGAGTACGTGTACAGCCTCAGCGATGGCGCTGTCGCATACATCCCGTCCGGGCCAGGTGAAAGGACATAGTGATGAAGCATCTGTGACTTGAGGTGAGAGAATGATTGACAGGGCATACGGGGATACGTACGTTGATGGGCCAGGGGTACCACGATCTGAAGCGGACGAACAGATTGATCTGCGGGCGGCTCCGAGTGTGACCGCTGGCGTGCGCATGTACAAGAGGAGCAGCGGCAAGCATCTCTAGGCCCCAACGCCAGGGATGGGTGACGGTGGGTTTGAGCACCTCTGGTTCGTCTGTGCTGAAGTTCAGCGGGCCGGAAAACTCTTGCGGATTGTCAGGAGAGCGCTGCAGAGGCTGTGGGAAGGTGAAGACGCGGATGCACGCATATCCGAGGACTACGAGTATGTCCTCCCTGAGCATCACGCGCGCCGTCTCGTTCGCCTGAAAGACATGCGGATAAGCATCATACTGTATGGAGAGCTTCAAGACGTACCTCGGGATTGCCACCCTCCAATTCGTATATCAGGTCACCGCTGCGGGTATCGTACACCCAGAGGAATCCCTTCTTGTCCCCTGCGACTAGGATGTGACCGCTGTAGAGGAGCGGGGGACCCTTGGTGGCAAAGCTTCGAATCTTGCGAAGACCGAATACGGGTAGCTCAGTCTCTTCATCAAGAGTAGATGTGGCCGAAGGTGCGAAGTCGAGAAGATATGCTTTGAACGCGACTTCGCTGCATGCTATGAGTACGTGGAAATCGACGTAGTGCCGATGACGTACTCGGTATCTGGGTGCTCGATATGACCCACAACAAATGGCGCATCTCCAGGAGCCTCATTCGAGGTTACATGCACAACTTGCGGGAGGTCCATCCGCGCGCATACCCGAAGAGAGGTTGAGGGGACGGCTTCAGACGGTCCCGGTTGTGTTGCCCCAAGATCTAGGCAGTATAGAACATGACGACCAGCGTCTTCAAATCGACCCGAGGTATAGTACCCCACTAGCGCGTAAGAGCGCCCGCCATGTCTCAGCAGCTCAAGACGCAGTGGCTTGCGTTCATGGCCATTTGGCGCAGGTGGCGGAGCGAACTGGGCAAGGTTTATCCTCTTCGGACGCGTAGCGGTCCACGCTCGGCTTAAATGAGCGCTCCGTTCTATGGCCCTTCCCATGTCATGCGTGGCAAGTTCGAGGGAGGGAGTAGATAGAGGGACGATGGGCTTGTAGGCGCCGATATGCTTCTGCAGTGCGGCATGCCAGACGGGATGGGACGAGAGCAGGAAGGCGAGGTGTTTCGAGCACTACATACGCACCCGTAAGCTCTCTGAGTCATTGCTAGAGCAGGTATCGCACCTGTCTCAAGCGATATATGTCCTGTATGTCGAGCAGAGCGACGATAAGCATGATGATATCTAGTGGCAGCATCTCTAAGCCGATAAGCTCAGCATCGGGAGAAGGCTCGGAAATTCCGGAGTCTATTGGGTTCGACATCTATGCGCCAGGAATGAAGTCTATTGTGTTCGAAGTTATAATGTACAGAGTTGTAGGGCGAGTTGGGTCGTAACGCGATGGTGGTGAGAGGCAAGTGCCTGCGAAGTGCCTGCGCGCGCCGCTCCGTCAGCTCCGTTACATCTTGCTCCCAGCCATCACGATCTTCCTGGCTATCCTCCTTCAGTGTATTCGGCAGGACACTTGAGTGACGCGAACAAGATGGAGACGACAGCGTCTCTCCAGTCCGTAGTAGCTGCGGGCGCTCTTCTCATACAGAGTGACAAAAATGGCCAACCAAATGCCGCTGATTTGAAGACCTTGCTGCTCTCGCGACTCGCCCAGTACAATGAGAAACTGGGTATCTCAGAGGCTCACGACTCGGCTGTCACCGTGCAGGGCGCCCAGAGGCTTACAGCCGAAGCTGCCCTGTCCGTGATCGAGCGCGTCCAGCGCATGTTGGATGAGGAAGAGCGCGCGGGTGCAGCGGCCACTCCGTCTACAAGCAGTGGCAAAGTCAGGGACGACGGACCGGGTGTTGCACCATCTATTGGAACAAGAGACACGACGCAACTTCGTACTCTGATCTCCATCGTCTTCAAATGGGGCACTGAGCCTCTACTTGCCAGTTTGTCAGCCGCTTGGCCATCGAAAGGCGCGGCATCCGGTTCGAAGCTCGTGGACATATCCGACGCACTAGAGAGCTACACGTCTCTCAAGTCTATGACGAAACGCCTCTACTCAGTGTTATTCCCCGAGGGCGTACAGAGCAATGTGCCACAGACCATCATCACGACCGCTCTCTTTACCCGACATACTACGAACCTCCTTCGACCGGCTCTGGCACTCGGCTGGATCCCCAAGCCGCTTTCCTCTTCATACTCCGCAGTCGACGAAATTCGACCACTGGTCATGCGCATGCTGTCAATGTGAGCCACATCTGCTCGTCATATGTCTGCATTGATTGACACTCATACGAGATAGACTGCCGCCTTCGCAGACCATAGCCTCCCTTGGAGGCGTCTTATCCGGCACTCCTGCTCCCGCATCCCACGTTCAGAAGGCGTGCAAGACAATGATGAGCCGTCAACTGCTGCGACCCGACGGAGTGCGCGGGTTGTGCGCTGTGGTCTTCGGGGAAGACGACGTCGCAGGCGAGAATACGTCTTTGGAGAAGCTTGAGCACTTTGCTCGTGTTATAAACGCATCTCCTTCCGCGATGACAGATGATGTACGCCATATCCATACGCTTCTTTGGCACCTCACTCAGACTGTCACTACAGGAATACTTCCGTATCATCGTCACGCGGCTACTAGCTCTCGTAAGCGGGGACGTTTTACCCGCGCACAGACGTGCAGCGGCGTTCGCTGTATCCCGCATGTTGACTTCGGGCGGAGTAGCGACGGGCATCGTCATCCCTCTCCTGCACGAACCCTTTCTTCGCAACACAACCCTGGACGACACGTCGGACTCCACCACTTCGCCAGCTGCCGCGCTGTCCACGCTGCAAACGCTACTCGCGAACACAGATCCATCGCCTACGCTCATCTCAGTCCTTCTCTCGCCCATCATCCCCGCGTTATATGCCATTCTGGGTGCAATGGAGAAGCTGAAGGCCGGCGACCCCGCCTTGAAGGAGGGCGTACGCGGGATTCTGTTGACATGGGGTCGCGTCGTGGAACAGGATGGAGCCGTCGCGCTTCTGTGGTCCTGTGTGGAAGATCGGGGCGGATACTGGGAAGCAGATGTTGCCGGCAACATCAAGCGAAGTGACGAGTACGCTCTTTCGGCTTGCTCTATCTGGATTCCTTGACTAATCTATCGCTAGACCTGAATCGATAGGCCCGCAGCAAGCCCTCTTCACTCCGGAAGACCTCAAACGGGCAGAGGAGAGCGGCGAATTTGATGCAGATGCGAACTTCCTCGACCTGCGCCCGGACCCGGCGCATTTCGTACGCTTTCTCAAGTCGCTAGAGCGCACCGATGTTGCGTCAGAGCTCTTCGTTCGCCTGCTTGAGGCTTACCGCGAAAGCAAGGCCAACAGCGATGGCGATCCTACGCGGTAAGCTCGTTATGTCATGCACCAGACGTTCTCTGACTGATGGCGCGCAGTACACTGCTCTTCTTACAGCTCGTTGTGCAGATGCAGACCCAAATGGCGGACGGTCCCGCGACGACGAACATCCTGAACAAGCCCGAACACATTCTGACGTTTGTGAAGCATGTACTTGATTCAGTCATCGCAGCATCGGAACCTCGGCCTCAGCCGCCGGAAGCAAAGGCAACGAAGAATGGCATAGGACTCGATGATCTGCGCATCGTTGATGAGGAGGAAGAGGAAGATTTACCGGATGATGAGGAAGAAGGGGATAGCGACGATGAGGATGCGGACCCGGAAGCGAAGCCCAAGCTACCTCCTGACGACGAGATGACAAGCACGGCTTTGAACCTATTACTCTCCATCTTGGAAGGTGAGCTCTCGATGCGACACGTTGAGACTGCATGAGCTCATACACTTGTAGCTAATCCTGGACTCTCCGTACAAACAACGCCCATCCTGGCAGACATTCTCACGCAAGTCGAACACCTCGTGAAACACGAACAGGACGCCATCCGCGCTCTGGCGCGCGAGAGCCGCATGGTTCTCACCGTCCGCCTCGCCTCATCATCGGCAGCATCGTCCACGACGCCGAAAGCGCCAGCCGGCGCCGCTACGCGCGAGACATACCAAAAGGCCTTGAAGCTCCTGCAGGATCCGATCTTACCCGTTCGAGCGCACGGTCTACTACTTCTCCGGGAGCTCGTCACCAAACGCGAAGAAATGACCGAGCTTACTCCGCTCGTGCCTGCTATCCTCGACATCTTCATGCAGTCTATTCAAGATGCTGACTCATACATCTTCTTGAACGCTGTGCAAGGCCTATCCGCACTTGTCGACGGATTCGGGAAGGATGTTCTCAAGACTCTTGTGCGGGCGTACTCGGTCAACGCCGAGAACGTGTTGACGCAGCAGGAGCTCGATACTCGTTTGAAGATCGGCGAAGCTTTAGGTCAAGTTATACGCCGGTGCGGCGATACTTTGCCGGATCATGGTAAGTGGTCTATACTCTTCTGTTTCTTACATCATGCTAATCCTTTACCCACAGCCAACATTCTGATACCACCTCTCTTCGCCATCGTGCGAAACCAGCACCTCACAACAGCCCTCCGAACATCCGCGCTCTCACTCCTAGGCAACTGCGCCGATACATCCGACCTCGCTCTATTGCCCTACGCCGTCGATCTTGCCGATGCCATGATTCATCTTCTTCAACTCGAGAGCGTGCGCGAGACGCAAAGGCAGGGGAAGACCGCTGAACCGCATGGCGGAGAGAAGAAAGAGGACACGATGGACGAAGCGCCTACAACCGCAAATGCCAAATTCCCTCCGTTTCGCCGTGCTGCGCTGCACTTCCTTGGGTTGCTTGTGCGCGCGTACACGAGGCGGGCGTACGATGGAGATAGTGGTGTCGGGTCTGTGTTCCCGAGTGCACGGGTGAAGACGGTTTTGGGCTATCTCGCCGCGACGGACGTTGACGACGTTGTCCGGGTGATGGCGCGGGAAGTGGGGGAGGCCGCAGATGACCTTGAAAGAGCTCAGATGGGACTGTAGCACGTCAACTCTGCTCTATACCGGAACGCACATTGGGAGGGAGTGTTCGTTGGGCTCTCGTCGCAATGCAAAGAGAGAAATCGAAGCACGGGTTTTGTCTCGGTGTCGAGAAGCGAGCCCCTTCAGGTCGGCGTGATACCCTCGTTGGAATAACGGGAAGCGCTCTGTACTTTTAGTTCACTTTGAATAATCAGTCTCATCATGTCGAACGGTTTGTCCGCATCTAGCCGTACGTATACAAAGGGATGGCGATCGCATGATACTAAATGCGAATACGCGAACGCTTTCTCGAACGACGAACGCCCAAAGAGTAGTTATCACCGTGACGCGACGACCTCGTGGCACCCGGCCCGATCTGGGCCCGATCATGTTTGAGCGATGGTTTACATTCCTTTAGTCCACCACCACCACCAACAACATCCTTATACCGTTCGTATTGTTACCGCCCTTCTATATGCATTCGATTCTGATGTTCCGTTCAAAGAGAGCTAGCGCTTAAGACCAGTAATGGAGGGGAAATCGCCGAAGGACCCGGTCAGTATGTTCACGGAGCTCTGGGCAGAGGCGATCAAGAAGGTCGAGCACTGCGATATCGGCAAATCATCTCAATGGAAGTCATTACTGGACGACATGGCATCATATAGTAGTGCGGACGAGGTCTGTAACAGACTGGAGGATACGGTCAAGAAGATTCAGGGTACACGAGCCAGCGGATCTAAGTGGGGAGAGCTGCGAAACAAGTATCTCAAGCCGACGGTTGAAGGCCTGCTGGTCCTGAATAATGTCTTATCCGCAGTCTCTTCGAATGTTGTACGTGCCATCACTGTCTTTTTGTCTTGTATGTATTTATGAACCCCTCATTACAGCCGGGCATTCCCGGTGGAAGCGCGATCTTTGCCGTGCTTGGCATGCTTCTCGAGGTATGTAGTCATTGCTGGTTCGCGACGGTTGTTTGAATTGTTGTATAGGCTACGAAGGGAGTCAGCGAGCGGTTTGAAGCGCTCATCGAACTATTCGAGGAGATGAGCTTCTTCCTGGAAAGCCTCAATGTTCGGACGGCAAAGACATCTGAGGCTACTGGATCCGCGACACGTACGGTTGACATAGCCATTCTCGCACACCTGTTGGATGTGCTTCGGCTCGCGACTGAGCTCCTTAAGGAACCTGCATGGCGTGCGCGTATCAGTAAGCCTTTCTCGGATCGATTTGGCTGTGCATTCATCGTGTTGATATGTCACGCAGAACTCTCTGTGAACGCATTCGCCAAGAACGATGAGATTCAGGAGAGCCTGAAGCGTCTTCGCGTGCTCACAGCTCTCCAGGCCCGTGCCATGACTTCGGAGATGCACTTAATGGCTGCCGAGACACAAGCCATCGTGTCGGATACCCGCGACATCACCGAAGCAACGCAAAACGCGATCAAGAAACTGAGGAAAGGTAATTCTCTGCGCAATCTCTGAAGGGCAAGATCTGAAGGAGACGATAACTAGAACTGTTGGACTTCTCGAAAGCTGAGGTCCGCCTTACCTCACTCATTTCCTGAAATTCACACTTAATCATCGCTGTTAGAAACGCGAACGAGTGTGGACAGGTATGCGCGAGTAAATGCCTCCTTTTTATGCTCACCCTCATACCATTTACAGAGACGCTCAGGTCCCTGAATCCGGTTGAATCTGCCGAGATCGCCGCGCAAAGCCCTTCGGGCTGCCTTACAGGAACGCGCGAAGAGCTACTAGCAGAGCTGCAACGTTGGAGTCGTGACCCTACAGCGCCGCGGCTCTATTGGATCAATGGCATGGCTGGAGCTGGCAAATCAGCCATTGCACGCACGTTCTGTCGCCGTCTGCTGCAAGATGATGCCCTTGGCGGCAGTTTCTTCTGCTCTCGCCGCGGCTCTATGGATCAAAGAGACGTGAGACGCGTCATTCCCGCCCTCTCAGCCTCCTTAGCTCTGTATAGCTCTTGTTTCAAGGAGTCCCTTCTGGACGAACTTTACGAAAACAAATCTTCCCCGGTGAACTGGAACCTCGAAGTTCAGGTCGAGCGACTGATAACAAAACCTCTTTCTGGACCAAATTCTGTGACCGGTGGCTATCCAATGGCAATCTTGGTCATAGATGCCCTTGACGAGTGTTCCAATGAAGACGCCATGTTTCAACTTCTAAGTTTGCTTGTCCACGTTGTCCACAAACTCCCAATCAAGGTCTTCATGACATCGCGGCCGGAACAGCTGATTCGACGACAACTTGAGCAGCTCGATGGAGGACTCGGTCGCATATTGAAGCTTCATGAAATCAAACGGGATATCGTGGAGGCCGACATCCGTCTCTACCTCGAACATGGATTGCATTCCATCCCTGAAATCTCCGCCCACTTTGCCACACACTCTAATGCCATACGCGAGATTTATACCCTGGCCAAGCGCTCGGAGACCTCATTCATCTATGTGTCGACTGTGCTACTATATCTACAACGAGGAGACCCCGTAGAGCGTTTCTCCCGGCTGACGAGTACCACAACCCATGATCTTGCGGCATTCAATCGCCCACTCGATAGCATCTACAGCTTGGTCCTGCTCGATGCGGTGAACTCGGAGCTCTATGATCCGGGCGAGATAAGCTTAACTCAGCGCGTACTGGCCATTCTCGTGACCCTTATCGAACCTTTATCTGTGAAAGCACTTGCTGCACTCATGGATATCCGTCCGGATCTCCTGAGAGGATCCTTGAATCAAGTCTATGCCGTGGTAGACGTTCCTGCACGAGATGACACCGGCGTTTTGTCGACACTCCATGCGTCATTTGGCGATTTTCTCACTACACCGAGCCGCACACCTGAATACATGCTCGATATCATAGCCCGACGCCATGAACTCCTGGCACATCTTTGTGTCAGATATCTACATTCGGACAAGTTGAGCTTCAACGTATCACACATGAAGTCTCTATACTCGTCTCATCTCGAGCAAACCAATGTCAAACTTCAGGGTACCGCCCTCTCGTATGCGTGCAGGTTTGCGGGCGACCACCTGAGTAAATTGCCTGGTCCCGGTAATCTACTGCCTGCGTTGGGTGAGATCATCATGGGGCCCAAGTTCCTGTTCATGCTCGAGGTTTTTCGCACGACTGATCAACGCGTGGCGCAATTTGCCGTTCTCAATACCCTACTCCAGCTAGCGCGCCAACAATATCTATCCGCTCCAGGACTCATCGAGTTCAGTACCGACGCCATATATTTCGTTCTGGGGCATGTGAACACCATCCGGCGCGGGCCCCAGCACATATATCTATCCGCTCTCATTTCTTGTGATCCACCCTCGGCTGTGCATGACACTTGTCGACGTTCATTTGTGTCCCCGGCCTATCCGAAGTTGTTGGTGTTATGCGACCCGGCCCACGCACCACACCATCACTGCTGGCTCCCCTTTTTCGAACCTGTGCCACAGACTAAATTGGCCTGGCCAGCGATGATAGCCATGCCAATCTCGAATTCATTCTCCGCAGACTGCTCGAAATTCGTCGGATTATTTGGAGCACACGGATTTCATGTCTGGGATACGCACTCCGGTGTTCATGTCCCTTTCGGCGGTGACATCTTTACCATACACACGCTCAGAACAGCCTCGAAGCTGAAACTCTGGGTTCAGGGCATGTTAACCAGACGAGATCCAAGTATCCCAACGATAATCTCAGAGGACGGGAGCGCAATAGTCACTGTGGAGCCGAATCACGATACTCCTGACAGGGTCGTGCATCTATGGGATACACACGCTCTACTGGAGTTGCCATACAGCAGGCATAGGCTCAAGCAGCCTAGAACCTCCATTCGCTCTATCTTTGAGCATGTGAGCAGTGTCGCCCTATCGGCCGACGGCCGGATGCTGGCCCTAGGTCTAGATACAGGGATTGAAGTACACGCTTGGATGAGATCGGAGGAGCGTCTGTGTCGACGATCGAAGGTTCGCCATCTCCCCGCGCCGGTTCGATGTATCGCATTCTCGCGTGACGGATCGTATCTGGCTGCAGGGCTTGAAGATGGGTCCGTGCATCTGTGGAGTGTCTCCCCCGACGGTACAATCCCCACAGCCTCCCTACGGCTTCAGCGGACGCTCGGATGCACAACTTTGATCGTATTCTCTCCGGACAACTCGCGCGTGGTCTCTGCTGGAAACGATGGCATCGTGGTCGTGTGGGACATCAGTTCTGACAACACAGCCGTGACGCTGAGGCTGGAAGGACATGCTCATGAGGTTAATTCAATTGCATGGCACGGACCTGGAAACCGGATACTGGTCGCGTCCGGGACGTATCGCTCGCAGTCAATACACATTTGGGACGCGAAGACTGGTAGTCTGCTTCTGGCACTACGATATGCTGTTCCCCGTGTAATCACGTTCTCTCCAGGCGGTGATCACCTGATCGTGTTGAGACGCAAAAGCAAAACGATGGGTATATTCCAAACGCCGGATCTAGACGTCTCTGCTTGGAACGATGCCATCCTCGGCACAGAGTGGACCAAGCACTACAGTCCACGCATCGCACCAACCCCTCCGCTGAACATGCGGGTAACACCATCCCTTCAGGCCCTTCTGCTACTCGATCGCTTCCTCATCCCTCACATCGAAGTTGCCGGGTGTGTTCTGGCCGTCCTGGCCATTGCATTCATATTCTTTCAACCGGTTACGGTCGATGACGTCCACTATCCGTGCGACGTGCTGATCCTATGCTCGCTGAGCCGCCTAGTGATGATCAGCCTCCGCGTTATCTCGTCTCTACTGATCATACTCACCCATGTCCTTGTTCAAGCACGCTCTGTCGAAATCGAACCTTTGAACCTGAGGTACAATGAAGCGGAGATCGACAGGAGAGAGAGCATGGACAGCGACGGCAACATAGTACATGGGAAATCTAAGGACAGCAACGAGAAGGGGGGAGGCCGCGCGAGAGAAGAGACGTTGTTTGAATTTGGGGAGGATGAGAAGACGGAGACGAGCGGGGCTGGGAGCGACGGGGAAGAGATTGTGTTCAAGTTCGAGGATGAGGATGAGAGCGAGGACGAGAGCGGGAAAGGAGCGTCATAGGTCGTATTCTTGTTAATATGCCAGGTCCATGGATAAGGTCATGATTATCATGTATCAGTGACAACGGAGTTCCTCAGCCTCCCCAAACGATCATTTGTTCTCTCCGCCGGCTTCGTAGTTTTGAATCGAAGTCAGTAACGCCACCGCTACACGTCTGGCAAGGTTACGTACCGATATTATGTGACATAAACAGCGCTTTTGTGCGCAGCTGGCTTCGCTTCGAGCTCTGGGTGCACTGCCGAAATGGGAGGCATGAGATCGCCTGCACCCGCGCCGTATGTACTGAGTCCAAGGTTGCAGTGGTCACAAACCGTCTATTTCAGACACATGTCTACATGGTGCAAAGTCAGGCGGAAATATCATAGCAGCAGTATAGCAGAGCTCAGGCGCTCGGTGAAGGATTCGCAAGCCTCCGCTGATCATGGGAGGAGGACAGACCGCGAAAAGCGGTTTCCATCAACGCGTCTCGCGGCCCGGCCGGCCCGAGTTCTCCTGAGCGAGCGTATCCTACGCTTCATTTCCTCGTTTCTGCCTGGCTCTCGCGCAACTAGGCTCGTCGTGAGCTGCCACGAGGAAGCGGAGGAGCAGTGGGCACTGCCTGGGGGTGATTCGAGGTGAGATGGGCTCGCCGGCGCGCGCGCGCGCCTAAGGCGCGGTTACTATTAGTAATGCGCCGGCTATTCTTCACCGGTTAAATAACCGTAGGGTTAGGGTTAATTAACCATAATAATTAACTTGTTTGAATACTAAACCCAGCACGGACCCTAAGGAGGCCTTCTGCGCCTCCGCTCCGGAAGTCCGTGTCCTGTCAGCCCTTCTCAAAGCTATACATCTGATTTCTGGAATGAGGGGGAAAGAGGTAACAGCCAGAAGAGCGTCGTCGCTGCAACGTGTGCCGGGATCCCGGGATCCGGAGGTCGCGCGCGCTCGCGCTCAGCGCTCTCTCGTCGCGGTCATGGTCGAGTTTCGTTGAGAACTGGATGTCCGGGCCATTGCGGGATGCCCGCCACAACTGTATTGCGGAGAAGGGGATACTGCGGACTTCTCACCCTAGGTTAGGGTCTGGTAGCCCCGTTAATAATGTATGCCGGGCGGCGAGCCATTCTACACCGGGCTGTTCATTCATTTAATCGCGAATGATGACCGGTCAATAAATGGTGGTATATTCACCGCACCTTAGCGCCGCCGCTGCTACTCTAACCCTAACCCTAGTTAAATACGTCCGAGTCCGTGCCCTGTCCGCCTCCGTCGTCTTCCCAACGTCTCCCCGCCAAACCCTACTGCAATGGAGGGATGTGGAGCCATTACTCACAGAAGTAGTCTCCGCGAGTTTCCAGGTCTTCCCCACGCTCTCAGCCTAGGCGCCGACGCGCTGTCGTCGCAGGCGAGACTCAGAGGATGGTCGCTCGCAGTGCACCACTAGACTGCGTACACAGTTCCTTGGGCGCAATAACGGATTAGATTTCATGAGATAGAGGACATCCTCTGTTCTGTAAGGCATGCCTGCAAGAGGCCTATACCAATGAGATACAACAACTACTTAGTCGACTCGTCTCATAATTATCTGATTCTACACTACAACCACATTACTCGCACCATATCATAACAATCCAGCATTCACATCAACCACCCCAGCCCCAAAAAACCCGCAATTCCCTACGCATCAGCCTCGCTCGAACTCGAACCGACCAGCTCCCTATACTTCCGAATGTTCTCCTCGGCCGTTCCCGACCAGTCCGTGAGCTCGATCCCGGCTTGTTTCCATGATTCAGAGCGGTGCTGGGCGGCGAGGATGGGTGTTATGTCGTCGTGGGGGCCGAGGGTGATGAAGTGTGGTACATCGCCCGTCGAGGGCATGTTCTGCTGAGGTGTAGAGGTAGGTTCTATAGCGTCTGTGGTCGTAGCTGCCGAGAGTTGACCAGCCGTCGGTATTCCTTCTTGTATCATCGGGCGCCCAGAGCAGTGCCGCAACCCCCCAGAATCAGACACAAACCCATCCTCCACGATCCAGTCCTGAAACGCGATAGGAGCATCGATATCCACAATCCCAGGCATAAACGAATGCAACCCGCGCACACGAGCCTCATGTATCTCGAACAGCGCCGCGTACACCGCATGTCTATCGTGAGGACTCAAAGCGACTGCCTTTCCGTGCAGATGGCCGAGACTCCTATCTTGAGCGGGGTTCACGTACACGAACTTTTCGTGCTGCCGAGATCAAGATTCTTTTCGCTGAACGGCAGGGAGCGTGGATGCTTACTTGGGGCACGTAGCGGATGAAGAAGATGTAGTTGGTAAAGTCGGCGAAGTCTGAGGGGCACATTAGGAGCCCGTTGCGCGGGTCGTGTTTGACGAGACGCTTGGCGTTTGGGTGGACGTAGCCCATTGCGCGGGCGAGGTCCCACTGAGGACGACATACATTAGCAAAGCTACAGTATAAGCTAGCATGAATGAAAGTACGGTATGCTGCTCGGTGTGAGGTATTATATGGCGGTACACCAGGGAGGACCCGCGCCCGCAGATCACGCAGCGGGGCACCTCGTCGAACGTGTCGCGGGCTTCGATGTCAGTTTCGAATGCGTCGGTGTCCGATGTGGAGGAGTGAGAGGCAAGAGTGTCGTCATTGTGCGTGATGACATGTAATGGTAGCTCGAGCTTGTCGATGCTGAATACGGCGGCCATTCAGGGGAGTACGTGGTGGTAGGGGCAGAGGTGAACGCTTCGTCACAGAACCCATAAAGCGTGACTCTACGCGTCTCTCTCCCACCCGGGCCCGCGTTTAGCAATCGAGAGAAGCACGCCTGACCTCTAACCTCCACGACCCCACGATGGGCGCCGACGACCCCCTCCCGGTCGTCTCCTTCCGCCTCGTGGCCGGCGCGTCCGACTACCTGAAAATCAACGGCCTGAACGACCAGCAGGCGCGCTCGTACGGCTTCAACGACGGGCAGGACTGGGAGCGGCCGGAGCACTACGTCCGGCACGTGGACGCGGCCGAGGCCGATCTGGGGACGCAGGTGGAGTACGACATGGACGAGCAGGACGCCGAGTGGCTCGAGGCCGTGAATACGGAGAGGCGGGCCGCGCAGTTGGGCAAGGTCTCGCCGGAGATATTCGAGGTGATCATGGACCGGTTCGAGAAGGAGCATTTTGATCTGCAGAAGGCTGCCGGCGGCGGCAGGGAGGGCGAGATGGCGGGGGCGGAGGACGCGCAGTGCGCTGTGTGCGAGGACAGCGAGGGCGAGAACACGAACGCGATCGTGTTCTGCGACGGGTGCAACCTCGCCGTGCACCAGGACTGCTACGGGGTGCCGTACATCCCCGAGGGCCAGTGGCTGTGCCGCAAGTGCGCGCTCTCGCCCGAGGTGCCCGTGAGCTGCGCGCTGTGCCCGGCAGAGGGCGGCGCGTTCAAGCAGGACAGCCGCGGCGAGTGGGTCCACTTGTTGTGTGCGATATGGATCCCGGAGACGAGCGTGATGAACGAGATGTTCATGGAGCCGGTGCTCGGCACGGACAGGATACCGAGGCAGCGCTGGAGGCTCAAGTGCACGCTGTGCGACGACCCAGAGGGCGCGTGTATACAGTGCAACAACCGCAACTGCTACGTCGCCTTTCATGTCACTTGTGCAAGGAAGCACAAGTTGCTGGGGCCGATGAAGTCTGCCGGTCCGGGTTTGGACGCGCCACAGCTTCAGGCGTTCTGCGAGAAGCATGTTCCTGTACGTTTCTCCCCAGCCCCGTCGCTTTCCTATGTTCTCATGATTTTCTTAGCCAGAACGCGTCCAATCCCGCCTCGACGCTCTCGCGGCAGACGCAGAGAAAGCAGCAGCCCTCGCGCGCGACCCCAAAGCGGCCAAAGCGGCCCGCGCGCACGCCAAAGGCTACGCCCCGCGCGCACCGCTCGTGCCCGCCATCGTCATACAGAACGTCGAGAGATACGTCGACAAGGTGCGCGCCTCTCCTTTACTCTAGATTTACACTGGAATGACGGCTGTTGTAGGTCAAGATACGCAAGGGCACCGAGTTCATCGAGCTCGCCGCGCGATACTGGTCGCTCAAGCGCGAAGCACGACGTGGTGCACCGCTCTTAAGACGCCTGCATCTCGAGCAGTCTACGGGCGTACGCACAACAGACGCGCAGGAGCGGCTCAAGAAGCTCGAGGTAATTCGTGATTCTTCATGTTTGATGAAACATGCGTATATGTACTGACATTATATATTCACCAGCGCACGAAATCCCTCCTCGAAGAACTCCAAACCCTCGCCGCGCTCGCCGCCTCCACAGTCCAGCGCGAGCGCCTCAAGCGCGACACCGCCCTCGCGCAGCACGCGCTCCTCTCGTCCCTCCTCTTCCCGCACGCCGCGGCGCTCCGCACAACGTTCGAGCGCATCCGCGCGCACGACAAGAGCGACGTGTTCCTGCACCCCGTGAGCCGGAGCGAGTACCCGGGGTACTACGACGTTATAGCGCGGCCTATGTGCTGGAGCGTTATCGATGCGAGGCTGGAGGGGCACGAGTATTGGGATATACAAGATTTTCGGGACGATGTCAATTTGGTGCTGGACAACGCGCGGACGTTCAACCCGCCGAGCCATTCGGTGTATAAGCTCGCGACAAGGATTGGCAACTTTGCGGGGCCGCTGTTGGGGGAGCTGGAGAGGTTTCGGACGAGCGCGCCGGGGGAGGTCGCGCGCATGGAGGAGTATGGGAAGGATGATGTAGATGAGGCGAAGGAGGGAGAGGTTGAGAAGGGAGAAGGAAGTGGAGGTGCGGCTAAGGAGGGCGAAAAGCCTGGTGAAGTGGAGAAGGAGGGCGAGAAGGTTGTCAACGAGACGGTCGGGGAGGGAGGGGAGCCCATGGAGGTGGACGGCGATACGAAGGTTGCCACGGACGACGGATCGAAGGAAGGCGAAGGTGCGGCGGAGAGTGCAGCCGCAGTGGTTGGCGTCCCAGAGCCGTCTAAGGCTACGGAGGACGAGAAAGCGGAGGAAGATGCACCGATGGAGGTGGATGGATGCGGAGAGAAGCCCGCTGGGCAGGTGGCGGATGCTGGTACGGAGGTTGCTACGGAGGATGTAGCGAAGGAAGGCACAGGTGCTACGGAGAGTACTGCTGAGGCGCCCGTAGAGGTGGATGCTGCAGAGCCAGCTAAAGCTACGGAAGACGAGAAGGCGGAGGACGGGGCACCAATGGAGGTGGATGGAGATGAAGAGGAGCGTGCTGAGGAGGCGGCGGAAGCCAGTACGAAGGATGCTACGGACGATGGAGCGAAGGAAGACGAAGGTGCTGCTGAGGTAGCCGCGGAGAAGGTCGCTGCAGAAACGACCAAGGCTGCAAAGGAGAAGAGGGAGGAAGGTGCACCAATGGAGGTAGATGGAGATGGAGAGAGGCCTGCTGAGGAGACGGCGGAGACCACCACGAAGGAACCTGGAGGAGATCGGGCGAAGGAGGGTGACACCACGTCTGAAGGTCCAGCTGTGGCAGAGCCAGGAGATGGTGCGCCAAAACCCACAGGGGAAGCAAAAGCAGAAGTCGCCGTCTCTGGCGAAACACACTCCTCTCGCCCTACCCAAGCAGATACAGAAGCGGAATCACCTATGGACATCGACGCCAACCACGACACCGCACGCACGGACAAACCGGGTGGGTCCACCGGGGACAAAGTTGAAGAGCAGAAGGAGAAGGACAACCCCACGGCAAACGGCGAGCCCGCCTCGGACATCGAGCAATCCGACGTCACGGACCCTCAATCCGTAGCAGACATCGCAAAGCCTGATCTCGGAGCGGAGGACATGAGCGATGCGAAGCCGACAGAGCCCACAGCGGACGGCGAGATGAACGTGCTGCCGTCGGGCGCCGACGCGGGCGCTTCTGTCGGCGCTGTCGGTGCCGATGCGGGCGCTTCTGCCGACGCAGGCGCTTCGAACGAGACGGGCGTTTCAGTCGACGAAGGCGCTCCCTCCGGCCCGGGCACATCCACTGACCCGGGCGCTTCCACCGACCTGGGCGCCTCCCTCGCTGCAGACGCTCAGGTCGACCCGAGCGCTTCGCACGCTACAGAGCAAGCGCCCGTGCCTGTTTCTCCTCCTGCACCAGCTGAGCCCGCCGAATCCGAGTCCGGCGAGTGCGTCGCAGAGGAAACGCCGGTGCCTGCGTCTGTGAAGGAGCTTACGCCCCTTGCACCTGAGTCTCCGCCCCGCACTGCTCGGGATATCGAAGAGGCTGCTGTTCCTGCTACGGATGGCGATGTATTGGCGAAGGACGCTGGATCTGCACCAGCAGTCGAAGGAAGCGCGCAGGTGACAGCAAGCCCAGAACCCATCGTGCGTGAGGACTCGACTACGAAAGACGATGCGCCCGCGACAGAAGACGATTCTCCTGCGCCGATGAACGTCGGGCACGAGGCTACTCCTGAGATCGCTTATGTGGTGAGGGAACGGGCGAAGGGGAAAGAGCCAGCGCCAGCAATCGAAGGCGACGCGCAGGTGACCGCCAGCCCAGAACCCATTGTGCGGGACGGCTCGTCTGCGAAAGACGATGCGCCCGCGACAGAAGACGATTCCCCTGCGCCGATGGACGTCGGGCACGAGGCTACTCCCGAGATCGGTTATGTGGTGAAGGAGAGGGCGAAGGAGAAAACGCCAGAGCTTCCGAAGGACCCCAAGCATGTTATCGGCGATCTCGAGCCGCCGATCGCGCTGCTGTCGCTGTTGCGCTCGTCGCTTATTGCGGAGGAGGCGCCTGTGCGTATACGTGGTACACCGCTTGAGGCGCTCTTCTCGTACGAAGTCAGTCCCTATTCCTATCGTCAATATGCCTCAACTAAACATATGTGCAGATGCCCATCGAGAAACCCAAACCGGCGCAACCATCGCAACCAGCGCAACTCAAGAAAACGCGCAAGAAGGCGCCCGCTGCTCCGCGCGCCAGGAGGACAGATACGCCTCAACAAGCGGAAGCAGGCCCCTCACGTCTTCCCGCCACACCTCCTCCACAAACCGCAGCACTCGCGAGTACCCCGCGCGCCGCGACGGCCACACCAGGCGCTTCAACCTCGCACGCCCCGCGCCATCGTGCCGCACCAAACAGACATCTTCCGGGTGTAACGACCGTAGCCGAGGTGGTCGACCATGTGACGAACCACGACTCGTTCCTTCGCTTCAACGAGGGCTGGATTTTACCGGAGAACGAGAAGAGACGTCGGACTACGCGCACTGCGCCTGATCTTGCTCCACAACCTCCTCTGAAGAAGAGGAAACGGGATAAGGGGAGCAGTGTTGGTATGAGTACGCCGAGCGTTGGTGGGAGGTCAGAGTTGCCGGTCGCGGCGGCGCCTGCAGCAGCACATCCGCCAGCGTCTACTTCGGTAGCTGAAGGAGAGGCGCCGATGGACGTCGATGTGCCCGAGCGAGAGAACAAAGATCTCGATGCGGCGCACACTCTCCAGATGCTTCGCAGTAGGTCGCAACACCCGCAAGACGAGCAACCTACAGAGCCATTACAAGACGGCGAACCCCCATCTCTCGAGGATCCCACCCAACTCCCGCCTCCTCGCGCTCTCGTCGGACCAGGCATGCCAGGATCAGGCGCGCCCGGACCAGCCGCGCCATCCCACGAGTCGACGCCCCAGTTCGAGGCATTCGCGTTGCGCCCAGTTGGCGAGATGGAGGCCCAGCGCTGGCGCGACGAAGTCGAGCAAGCGCGCATGACGCCTGAGAGCGCAACGGGCACTGCCGAGTCTATGCGCGGGCAGACAGAGTCTCTGCGCGGGCTGAGCGAGTCCGCACGTGGGCCGTCTACCACGCGCGAGGTCAGCGCCGTGAGCGAGGCGTCGCAGCACGCGAATGGAGATGCGGATGCGGTAGACGGGACATGGCAAGATGTCGATGGGACGTGGCGGATCTTGCCGGTGCAGGCGCCACAGCCGCCGCCGCCGGCCGCTCAAGGCGGACCTGTGGCGATGGATGTCGACGGGGAAGGCGGACCACGCGATGCTGCTGATCATCCCACTTCCGATACCGACGCGGACGCAGACGGCGAAGACGAAGACGGAGCACCATCAGCGCCGCAGGACAAGGCGGCGAAGGCCGAGGCTCTGGATGAAGCTGATGCCCTCGGGGATGCGGACGCCGACGCCGACGCCGACGCCGACGAAGATGCTGATGCTGATGCCGACGCTGATGCTGATACCGACGACGAGAGCGGGGTGGCGAAGACTCCGCCACCACTGCGCGAGGGCCAGCGTTTGACGCATTCGCCCGGCGGTACGGCCGTTGTCGAGGAGTTTGATACGCCGGCGGCGCGTCGCATGAAGAATGATGCTAAGAGGGCGAAGGCTCAAAAGAAGAAACAGGCGGTCGAGGACGAGCTGCCGCAAATGAGAACGCGCGCGGCACGCCGTAGCCGCAGCAGCACAGTGAAGAGTCGCGACAAAGGCAAAGCCAAGGCCAAGGAACCGCCGAAGCGTACGCGGACCAAATCCAATCGCATGGTGCTCAAGCAGGCAGTAGACGAGTCTGGGCCTGATGACGACGACGCCGGACCAGCGTCGTTGGAGAATTCGGCCTCAGCCTCAGAGGCAAAGCAAGATGCTATACTCGGTTCCGATCTGTCGGACCTGTCCGATCTGGATTCGGCTGCAGAAGGCGGCGAGGAGGATGGTGACATGCCAGAGGATACGGCGGAACGGACGGTAGATGCTTCGCCCGACAAGGACGTCGCCCACAAGGGTTTCGTGGATTACTCGGATGGCATACCCTACGGTACGCTCGTCTGGGCCAAAATGGGTAGGCACCATCCACAGCGTCGTTCACCAAGTAATGACTAACATCATCAACAGCTGCATACCCATACTACCCTGCGCGCCTCGTCAATCCCAAGAGCAAAGAAGTGTCGCCCGCTGTGGCTAGAGCTCATAAAACTCAACTCAAGAAGAAGGGCCATTCGAAATGGCTACTCGTGCAATTCTTTGACGCCGGAAACGATTGGGCCACAATAGATCCCACAAAACTTAAGTATCTGTTCCGTTTCGCAGGTGCGTGCTCAGTCATTCGACTGCCTGTCAACATCGCATTGGGGACATTTTGTGCTCATGTCTGTGACCGCAGACGTAGACGAGGAAATGCTCGAGGTTAAGGGACAATATCGCGACGACGTGCTTGCGGCGTATGAGTACGTATGTTCTGCTGTAATGGATACACAAGCTCTGACGATCGAATCATCCAGTCAAGCAGAGGCAAGACGAGAAGAGTTCGAGACGTGACTGCGAGTGGGCGGGTATCATGAGTTTTCTTGTTCTTCTATATCAATACTTTGGATGTTTCCATCTTGTTTGTACTGTCTTGTACTGTACCTGTACCGTATCTCGTTACGCGCAGACTTGGATATCATCGGTTTTGGCCAAGCTCAGGCGCTCCATTCGACAACCATTCGACAACCATTCGACAACCATTCGATGTGATGGACGCGTCGAGTCACAGTCAACCGAACGTGACATACGCGCTTACAGGGTCGAACCCGCCGACACGCGGTTGAACCAACACGTCGACGACCAGAATCAACTTCTCACTCTGGCTTTGATATCTGCGCACAAATATGGCCAGTCAAGCTATCTCCATTGCGTCTACGCCTACCATCCCGCAGGCGCGCGCTCCGCACCTGATGCCTTTCCATATCGCACATACTGGTCCAGCTCCAGTAAACGTCTACTTTCGTCCACGTGCGGCTACATCTGGAACGCCTGGGGCACCTTCTATCGCTGTATCTCCGAACGACAACTCAGCAATAGCGGAAGGAAAGTCTCAAGCCAAGACATCCCCAATTCTTGCTGCTAATCCCGCTGAGCCACCGAGGCAAACGGCTACCTTTCGCGGTCGCGCGCTCCACTCGCTTCCTGTGGTTCTACCCGAAGGCTATGCAGGAATTATCCTCCAAGGAGGCGCTGCTGCTGCGCCCAGCAACGGAGCCAAGTCAGCGCCCCGTTCTCGTTCGCGGCGTCGTGCTGCGGACGAAGATGTAGAAATGCAACAGAATGGGGTAGATGAGGGTGTAGCCGAGAAGGGGAAGGTTTTGAATGCCGCCGGACGCTTCGACAGCATCACCTTATGGCATCCCGACATCCCAGCTGATGAAGGACGTGACGAATATGTGCGCTCACTGCGGGAGTGGATTGCGGTCGCAGCAGAGGTCAGCAGCTACATCTCAGTTGAGAGTCGCATGAGTTGAATCTAATAATAACGATAGGTACACAAAGTCGAAGATGACTAGGAGCCGAACAGTTTGGAGCAGACATCCCTCCGTCTGCTGACCTTCTTCGTTTGATATGTACCTGTCAAAACGCTCTATCACCCAATGGAGGTCATCCTTAATCGTGCACTTAGTATCCAAATGCAGCTATCCTTCATATCGGCGAAGCGACTAGCCGCCAATAGCCATGTTATTGGCTAATCGTGACCGGTCTTTCATAGCTCCATATCCTGATCGCATGCGTTCCTTTTTTTGAATGGCAAGGACGACGCCATGGTTCGACAAAGCATCATCAGCGCTCGGCTTCTATGCCGTCGAAGGGGCGATCCTTACGATATGAATGTATACTCGTCTGTAGCCTCGAGACTAGTGCCTGTCTCGCGGTGCAATATGTACCACGATTGGTCGACATGGGCGCCTATGAGGTTCATGTGCTCGCGTATACTCATGTCTCAATTATCTCGATCCCGCTGATTGAACTCTCTCGGCCGACGTTCACACTAACTACGGAGCGTAGACCCGAAAGTTCAAGTTCAATCAGCCAGCCTAACTTATGATATCGGTCTCTGAGCCACCCACTCTGCGAACAAGAGAAGCACGCCCTCCTGGACCTGTGCCTGTGCCCCGCGTGCCAACGATGCTCGTCCCTCCTCGGTACCGATGCTCGTGGACAGCGGTGCTTGTAAGCGTCCTCGTGAAAGTAGAGTACGCGAGAGCGCTTCGATGGCCTCGCAAACGATTGTCGTGGCCGTTGCACGGAGATCATGAAGTGGCGTTCCACGTAAGCCCGTGTAACGCGAACACAGCCCACCAGTCGGCCCCAGAGCGCGTGAACAGCCTTTAACGTGAAAGCCTGCGGTCTGTAGCAATTGTCCGAGACGGTAGGAAAGACTGTTTGATTGATCAGCATCTTGCCGCTTCAAGATCCTCGCACTCACTCTACAACCAGTTGTTGCTGTAATGCTGCACCGGTGAGTACGCAATTGATTTGGGCCAATGCACTCGGACCGCTCATTGCTGCTGTCAGATCGTGTGCCACTCCGGCTAGTGGCGGCGGCCGCCTTTCTGTGTATGCCACGGGGTCGCCCTCGACAGCCACGACGTAGCCTCCTGGCTCTGGAACACAGTTAGTCAGTCTCGGAGGTACTTCTGTACAACAGCCGGAAACAGAGCGGAAGACCGTATGAACGTACTCAGGGCAGTATACAAGTTCGCCAGCAACGTCCGCCACTCATTCTCTCGCAGTACTCCTCCAAGCCCCGCTATACGCACGACATCAAATGTCCCGCGTAGAGCGGGAGGTATCGATGCAGTTGCTGGATCCGACCCGAGCAGATGTGCGCCGTTGCCAGCAGGTCCATTGGTAAGAAATATATCCATTCCGGTTCGGGCGGACGCAAGAGCCCTTCCCCATGCACACGCGCCACCACCCACACAGAGTACACGTCTCACGATCCTCGGATTGATGACCGGAGGAAAGGTCGCCGGATGGTCGAAAAGTCTCCCTAGCAACATATTTTGTGCGTCCTGCCTGTGAAGGGGAATTGCATATTCTATACCGAGAACGCGAGGATAACGTGGTAAGTAAACTCACCAGCGCGTTTCTGTGCTTGCTGTAGTCGAGAATATCATGCTTTGGTCTGTGTGGAATACACCAATTGTGAAACTTGAGGCCAAAAAGATGCCGGGAAGAGAGGGTAAGAGATCCAGAATGAATAGCGCCGCGGCGGTCGAGAGCCCAGCTCTTATCTGGGGCTGGGACCGAGCCGAGCAGATGCCAGTTCCGCCCATTGATTTGCATAACGCATAGCTCCAATCGCTGCGCACACAAACCATATAGAAGTCGTTGCCTAGAGTTAAATTCACTTGCCCGTCAGAGTTCAACGACTGCTTCTTAAGGCAGTGCCAGGCTTATATACCGATCGGCGTCGCGGAGTTCAGCTCAACATAGAACAAACCTTTGCGGATTTCCCGTTAGCTATGGTCCTGTCCCACAGCGCTGCGTCTGCAGTACCGCGAAGTCTCACGGGCGAAGGCAAATCATAACTTCAAGAGACAACTCGGCCCACACTTAGTTCCGAATCCCGACCAACACGGGAGCGTCACGACCTACTCACGTCCCACTGCCTACGGCAACGAGGTCACCAGAACGAAGCTGTGACATCGGACTTGACTGCGCAAAGAAGGTCTTCCATCCATTCAGCATCATCACTCGATGCACGTTTATGGGCATTCAGATCACTGGCCGAGTACAATGACCCACGATAAAGATAAAACACTTCCCCACTCGACAACACCTCCCTACGAGCTCCCGGTACCCGTCTCACGGGACGTGGTATCACCTGGTCGGAATGTTACCGGGCGTATCCCTGCCGCCTTGGTCGCATCCGGAGACCCGTTTCCCATAGCCCACTGTCACCTAACCCGTGGGTATCAACGCAACCATAAACTGTGCCATGTAGTTCCTCAGCTCTGGAGGTGCATCGTCACAGAGGATTGGGTTCGCGAAGCGTATGCTGCGGTGCGTCTCCCAAGAGAAATGGGGCAGCCTATCCTGACCCTTGCTGGAAGTGGCGTATGACAACTCGGCGGGAAGAGTGCTGATCAAGTCCGCGTATGTGGCATGTGCGCCATGTGCCTCATAGAAATACTCGAAGGCGATGGTGTCGACCTTCGGGAGGAAGTCCTTG
The DNA here is from genome assembly GCA_900536885.1 of Peniophora sp. CBMAI 1063. Lineage (NCBI taxonomy): Eukaryota > Fungi > Basidiomycota > Agaricomycetes > Russulales > Peniophoraceae > Peniophora > Peniophora sp. CBMAI 1063. The sequence goes on from UWZB01000601.1 coordinate 50,999, forward strand.
GCCGAGTGAAATCCGAGTCCAGCGATAACCTTAATCAGAACGGCCAATCAAGGTGGAAGAACCGAAGTGCGAACCTTGACGAGGGAGGTCTGCACGATGTCGGGTATATCCCAGTGCTCGCCATCGTGAACTCGATAATAGTCATCAGCGAGGTCAAGCGTAGTGCTATTGTCCTGGACGATAGACCGGAGCAATGTCGCAACGCACTCGCGCCGGGGGACGTCGATGGGTCGAGCACCGCGACCAAATGACTTGAACGTCACGATTGTACCGCGTATCGTTGACGCTCAGGGGCGCTACCGCGGCCCATGACTCGTATGCAGAGAGCGATGTGCGAGGGCCAACGTAGAATTCGAGCGGCCAGGATCCTCTGCAAGTGATGATGAATGAGTCATGCCGTTGTTGGTGCATCACAGGCTCTACGAGCGGAAAGACAAGGGTGCACTCGGAGTTCAATGGAACACTGACGTGTAGCTTGTCAAGGCGTCGAAAGCGGATGACGCGCCAGAGAGCCATAAATGTAGCTGCTTGTCCCAGGAACTTGAGCACTTGAGCACTCTCAGACTCGGACATTCGAATGACAGGCCCGTGAGCAGGGCAGCGTCGGATGGGACAAGCTCAAGGCTCCACTCAAGTGCGAGCTCTCGAAGTCGAGCACAGCTCTGTATGATTGTGAGTAATGTTTCAAATGAGATCGGGTCGCTCCCGGCGGCACGTAGCCGAAGGCGAAGTATGCGTAATGCATCCGTCCTGAAGGGATAAACTGTCGAGAAGTAGACGACCTCTCTGTACTTGGGAGCCATGAAAGGGGGTTGGCGAGCATGCAATCCGATGTCTTCTATGCCGGGCGATACAACTCCCAGCATTTGTCGACGAGGTAGAAATCATCCGGGGAGGATGTCCTTCCACTGGCTGTCCCGATTATGCTCGGCTTCTGCAGCACGACCCCCTCGCGCTCGATATCAACTACTCCGGCGGCGATGACTACCCTCAGACGATCTGCATTCACCCGTGCGATCGAGTGAATGTACGACGCCTCTTGGCGCGACATGTGTCCAGTCCTGCCGGACCGCTTGCGAGGCGCGTCCTTGCGAGTCGCCGGCCAAAGGGCGAGTGGCGCCTTGCCGACACGCGAAAGAATCTCAACGCGGACCTCGGTATTGTAGAAGAATGTGAGGATAGCATCTCCCCAGAGTTTGGACAAACTCAGCACGATATCTGTACCACCCTAGCGAATCGCGTCGGGCAGGGTTCATAACGGCAAGCCTATCGAAGGTTTTGCTGAGAGTGTCGGCATCAAGTGCTTCAACAGCTGATCTGTATGGCGCAACTGTATCTATGGTTGGCGGCGAGCAGCTAGCACACCGAGCTCTGTGGTCGGATGCCGAGAGGTCATCGGACATGGTCGTGGAGCAGAGCGAAGTGAGGATCTCGCTCGGAAAGTCCGTGGATCCGCGTTTTAGACGTGTTTCCATTGTGTTTCCTCGTCTTGTAATATCATTTATGATTTTCTCATGGTGCTGTCAGGGTTCACAGCACTTGCGGTTGTTTCGATCAACTCTCTAACGAACAGGCTTGGTACTGATCGCAATGCAAGCATGCGTTATAATTATATGCGGAGATGTGTACGACCCAAACGTAATGACAGTAGACGGCGGAAAAGCAGACGTGGTTCTCCAGCGGTAGCCTAAACACCAACAAAACAAAACAAGTCAGACCCAAACAAAAAATGGCAAGTATACATGGGGATGGTATTGCAGACGTACAAGCACGGGACCCAAGGAAATACGCGTGAGGGCGAGGGACGTTGCGAGTTCGGGCATGTCATGAACTTGACGGGGTATGAAGCGTGAAGAGCAAATCCAAGATACGAAATAGATGGGCGGCGTGAACGCTTTACAACGCATACGCGAAGACACCCACGACAAGCGAGAGCATCACCGCGGGGATCCTGAGCGAGACGGCATCCGACGTGTTTGAGCTCTGGTTCGAGGCTGCCGAGCCTGGGGTGCTCGCCGCCGAGCTGGCAGCGGAGCTGGCCGACGTGGACGAGGAGCTGACCTTGACCAGGCCGGACGAGGTCGACGAGGCGGATGACGCCGCAGGAGTCGATGCGGCGGCTGACGAAACAGGAGCGGATGTCGAGCTCGCGGCCTCAGTCGCAGCAGATCCGGAAGTGGATGCTGCCGAAGAGCCAGCTGAAGCAGAAGTCGTGCTGTTCGAGCTCGTTGAAGAGAGCCATGAGGGCGCGGCTACCGCAGTGCTAGGGTCCGAGAGGGCACCGGTGCCCCAAGGAATGGCCGAGCCATCGGGCTGCGTGGCATTGGGTTCCGTGACGGTCGAGCCGTCCGCACCAGCCAGGGCGAAACGTGTCGTCCAGGTAAGGGACTGACCGGCGGCAGAGAACTGGTAGAAGTAGATCGCCGAGTTGATTGTCACCTTTGAGATCAACGCATTAATACAGGTGTTTAGGCGAGAATGTGAAGCGGTATACCTCAGGGCAAGTCCAGGAGTATGTGGACGTCTTCGAGCTGTCGAGCGTGGTTACGGCTGGAAAGGTAATATTGTGTCAGCGTTCGACTTCGCAGTGAATCAGGATAGATGACAAGGGGCGTATCGGTGTAGCCGCGGTTGCACCTCAAGTTCTATTTGTGAACGCTGCGGAAAAGGCAAAAAGGGTAAATGCCTGGCGCGCAGCCAAGCGGCGAAGCAGGAAGTGCAAAGCTGCCAGCTGCACGGATAAGCGCTGGTCGACCGTTGAGTCCAGAGGACCGGCGCCTGACGGGCCCCATCACGGTTCGGGCGCCAACATGACTTCCATCACAACGAACAATTGACTCCAACGACAAAATAAAATACGATACTCACTAGTGAGGTGAACCATGGCCTGGTTGTCGCCGGTCATGAGCTCAATCGCGGTCTCGCCCCAGTTGCCGGTGGTGTCCTCTGCCCAGGTAATGGTGCAGGTCTTGCCAGTGATGCCAGTGTCAGGCGTGTTCGGGACCGGGTCCGCGCGCGCTCCGAGAAGTGCGCTGGAGAGGACAGCGGTGGTGGCGAGGATGGAACGGATAGACATTTTCAGAGTAGTTTCAAGTAGTGCGTAGGGTGGTCGAGGGCTTTGTAGACTTTGTAGACGACTGGGTGTGTGACCGAGCTAGGCCGTCTGTAGGGCCAGTTAGTCTCGTATAAGGCTGACCACTAAAAATAAAGCATTACGCACAGACGGGGTATACAGGAATGAGCGGAATGGGCACGAACGCGGTGGTTAAGAGCAAGAAGCGAACCCTGCCTGTGCGTGCACGCCGCGGCTGTCTTTTACATTACGGCCGCAGCGCCGCCGCCCGTGTGCCTGGTCGCTGTGCGCCGAATACAGACCTTCCGCTCTCTGTTCCGCCCACCACGTCTTTAGCGGTCAGCCCAGAGTACGCTTCTGCCCTGCTCAAACCTAAGACCTCGTGTACGAACGCGAAGCTCTGTGCTTGTCTCAGTCAGATTCAAGTCTTGCCCAACTCCCTTGAATTCTCGAAACCGGGTAGCATCATGAACGATATTCGTCTTGATATGATTAGCGTACAACTGCATACATCGTCGAGCGCTGAGCGCCTTCCGTGCGAGCTCTGTTGCCTTCGAATGCTGACAGTCGTCGTTATTTGCCGTCAGCGCTTTGCACTGCACATTCATAAAGCACGTTGATCCCAGCTTCGATGATGCGCGGTTCCCTTGCGCGGCTTGTGATGTCCGCATCGCCCATGCGCTAGCGAGATATCCGGACTATGGGGTACCGGTGAATCGCTAGAAGCGGATTCATGCGCCAGCGCAAGTGAATATGTACATGATGACGACGGTCTATGATCCCACGATATAATTATAATTAAGTACGTATGGAGAGAACAAGATCACCCTCGGTACATGCAAGCCCGTACGTATTGTCATGGCTACAAGATATTCAGAGACATGTTGAAAGGGTACTATAGGCGCGATGCACCTGGAGATCCTCGTAGTCTCAGAGCACGCCGGCTCTTTGACTCTGCGACGATAGGGCCTCAGGGCTTAGATACCTGTACAGAAGAGACGTCCTTGTTGCTCGTGATGCTGATTTTAATCTTCTTGCCATGGCGATACGGTATCCTGCATGGCCCTTGCACTCTTGTGCAGAGACGGTGAGATGTTCGTCGTTCGTGCTGTATCATTGGTAGTCTGCATGGTCGCATGCACGGCAGGCAAATCGTCGGGCATCGTTACCGTGATCAACGCCCCGCCTATGCCTCTTCGGTGTTCGACTGCGATTCTGCCGAGAGGAGATGGCCAACGAAGCCGTGAATATCGCTTCGAAAGGCGCGTGTATTTTCTGCGCCCTCTTCACTTTCGTCCTCGCACACGACACAGACGTCATCGAGCGGGCAGCCCGCCGCGGCTCGTTCCTCTATGAAGACTCTCAGATGAACACCATTATCCTTCCAGGCCATCCAATCAGGGGCGCTGCCCGCAACGTGATCGCCGCGGCGCAGACCGAGCTTGCGAACAAGCTTCAAGTTCAGCGTGTGCAAGCGGGGGAAGATGAACTCTGAGTCGCGTGGATTCAAAAGAGCGCGAACGACGGAGAAGTGGTTGTCGAAATCAATGACTACCTCCACGGTAACGACATTGAGGCAGGCGCGTAATATCGGCCTCATGCGCTGCACCCAATCATCAGCTGGGCCCGAAAGGAAGACGGTAGACAGGGACAGGCCGACGCAACGAATGTTGGACGAGACATCCTCGAGGATAGAAGTAGTAGATTCTATGCTCAGGGGGCGCACGTCTACTGGATCGGTATGCGGATCGCCTTGTTGATCAAGGCTGAACCTAAAGCCATCGCGATCATCGTACATCGTGTCTTGGTGAAGATAGTCGTAGGAGAACGCCGTTCTAAGGTGCTCAAGAGCACCTAGAACAAGCTCGAAGTCCTTCCCACTAGGGTATTGAACGCCACTTTTGCAACGAATGCAGAGGATATAGTGCTCCGGCAATGACAAGACCCGGCGTAGTTCTGGAAGATTGAGAATATCGACCACACGATCCTCTGCGGCCAGCTGAAGCCGCACGGAGCGCAACTCGGGGGCCTCGAGGGCTTCAAACAGTAGATGCACTGCGTCCAGATGCGTACGAATGACAGCCAGCTGTGTCAAGCGCGGCAGGCGGCATCTCCGATGCAAGCCCCAGGTGGTGGACCTGCCCATAGAGATAGCATACGTGATATCGATATGTTCGAGCAGCAAGCAATGCTGAAGAGCGTCCAGCAGTTCGTCTACTGTCCGTCCTGTGTTGGTGGGCGGATCGAAGTAAGCACCTAACAGGCTCAATCGGGTCAAGCGCGGGGTGTAGAATGGTACGTGTGCGTGTGCCAGCGATAGTGATAGCAAGGAGTGCGCTCTCAGTGGCACAGTGCCTGGGATTGCGCGGTAGCAGCCTCCTCCAGGACTAATGGCAAACCGCAAGTCACGAAGATGAGGCAACTCCTTGTCCACAAAAGGAGGCGCCCAAAGAGTCCCGAACGCATTGGCGTTGAAGACCTCGGGGCAATCGAGTGCGCCTACACGGTCAAGATTCTCAACGGCCCAGACTAATACCCCTGTGCTTGACTCGGGCACAATAGTGACGGGGACATCGCGTGTCCGATCTAGCAAGTGTTTAAAGGTGTCTGCTCTCTTGAACTTGAAGACACCAACAAACTCCGCCCATAGTGTTGGCATGTCGAGGAGGATGATTCGCCATCGAGAGCAGACATGAGACACCGTGACCCATCCTAAGTGGCGACTAGAATGACGATCTACCAAGGCCACCCATTCGAATATCTCCCGCAATATATCTTCGGGTATCTGGTCCATTGCGTCGCTGTGCGAATCAGTCTCAACGTCCTCGGGCAATCATCGACAGCTGATACTTACTGTCTACTGACGTGATCCATCACATGTACTTGCAGAAGACAAAACTCGTAGCTGAAGCGTCAAGTGGGAGAAGTCGAAGTTTATGCGCATTGAACGAGGCTAATCCAAATCGTGACGGTCAAGAGGAAGTCGCAACAGGTCGCAACTCAGTACTCAGGCGCGTCGCGGCGGGCCGCCGATGCCGTAAATAATGCTCTCCCCTGCTAGACTCGAACCCAGTCCCCACGTAGGTGAGGACAGTCGTTCACCAGTCACCCGCGGCAACGCGAACATTGTCCGGCTCGCGAGGGGACTGGCTTGCGAGTCTACTCCTCTGCCTCTCCGCATCATTTCCATTTGCACGGGTGATCATTGATGGAGCACCGAGCCAGTCATGGCACACCAGTAACAGCGGAGATGATGTCGATGGAACGAAACTAGTAGACATCAGGCGTACCTCCCTCTCCCCAATTGCTCCTGTAGACGATCCCTCGTATTGTAATCAAGTGGAAACAAGAGAAAAAAAGTCAGATGAGATCTCAAACAACAGATATACAAGCAACCTCAAGCTACAAGTACCGCACACCACACCATCTACACGTACACAACAACATCTAAAACCCACCAAACCCGCGCGATCCACCAGAATGGAAGTGGAATCCTCCTCCGCGCCCCCCAAACCCGCCACCTCCACCTCCACCAAACGGCCCTCCACCGGGGAACCCGCCGCCACCACCACCACCAAAGCTCGCAAACAGATTCGCAATATCCGCCTGACTCATGCCTCCCATACCGCCCATACCGCCCATACCACCATCGTTCAACCCATCCTCGTCCTCGCCCAAATCGTACCTCTCCCTCCGTCTAGGATCACTCAACACCGCATGCGCCTCCACGACCAACTTGAACTTCTCCTCGTCGCCGCCCTTATCCGGATGATGCTTCAGACTTTCCCGCCTGTACCCCTTCTTGATATCCGTCTCGTTCGCGTCGCGCGGGATGCCGAGGATCTTGTAGTAGTCCTTCGTCTTCGAGCGTTTCAACGCCGCCTCGGCCTTCTTGATCTCGGAGGATAGCGAGCGCACGTCCGCGTCGGGTGCACCTTCGAAGTCGGCGCGTTCTTGTGCGTTCTTGAAGTCGGCTACTGCGGCGTCGTATTTCTCGAGGTGAAGGTTGATCCGGGCGCGCGTGCGGAGGGCTTTCCAGTTGTTCGGCGAGAGGGTGAGTGCGGCGTCGACATCGGTCAAGGCTTCCTCGTGTCGATCGAGCTATAGGCAGGATCCTCAGTCTTCGAGGGTACAGGTGAATATGTACTGGGAGACTGTACCTTGACAAGGGTTGTGGCCCGGTTGGAGAGTAGCGTTGCGCGAATGACACCGCCCTTCGCTTCTTCCTCCTTGTCTCCGATGCGCTGTAATCGACATTAGCAATATCGACCATACTCAGATGGCGGAAGACTCACGTCGATAGCCTCCCCGTACTTCTCAACGGCCTCTTCTAACCGACTACTTTTAAACGCATTGTTGCCCTCCTCCTTCAACCTTTCCACATCGCGCACACGCTTCCGTAGACGCTGCGCTGGTGCATGGCCAGGGTCAAGACGCGCGGCGTTCTGTGCGTGCTGCGCTGCCTGTGGCAAGCGGCCGGCAAGGAAGAGCACTGTCCCGCGCAGTGTCAACGCGTCAGGAGAGTTAGGTTGCAACCTCATCGCATCGCTATGTGCAGGGTATCAGTTAACGCTCCTGAGTTGGGTACATGAGGGAATATCGCACTTAGCCGCCGTCTCAGCCGCATCGAGGTTCCCGCGCGCAAGCTCCAGCTCAACGCGCGACACCCTCCACTCAGCCGGCACCTCGCTCCCCTCACCCTCAATCCCCTGAAAGCACTTATCAAGCGCAATCCTAGCCATCGGCCAATCCTTCCTCTCCTTCGCGCCCTCAAAGTTCCTTAAATGCCCGTCCAGCTCGTCCGCCTTCGCCTTCAACTGTGCCGCCTGCGCGTTGCTCGCGTCCAAGTCGAGCGTGGCGCGGATAGTCGAGAGCGCTGCGCCTGATTGGCCGAGGGCGAGCTGACAGCGCGCGAGGCGGGCGAGGGTTTTGGGCTGTGGGGAGGAGGATTGGAGGTTTGATGCGGCTTGGCAGTCTTCGAGCGCGGGGCGGAAACGTTTGAGGGCCATGTAGGCTGCTGCGCGGTTGGTGAGGTATGCCGGTTCTTGTGGGCGGAGATCTGTTGGGTAATTCGTGATTAGTATGTGGACTTCTTTGTGCACATGCACAGCAACAGAGCGCTTCGGGGACACGCGATGTGGCGATTCCTTCTAGTGTTTTCGAGTAGCTTCTGTCAAGAAGATAGTCGATAGCGGTGAGAGTACGAGGAGCACCTTCCTAAGGCATCCCAGTAGCATATTCCAGCCATACGAGAATTATATACCCAGTGGGTATCGCGTCGGACGGTGCATCACGACGCGCTCTCACGTCGCGCACACGAGCTGGTAACGCGTGCCGACCAACTCAGAAGACCGAGCAACAAGTGGTACGGATCGCGGCGTTTGAACATACAATGTATAAAGAGATGTACTCACTAATAGCCTTGGTATAAAGATCGACAGCCTCGCCATACCGTTTCGACTTGAACGCCTCGTTACCCTGCTCCTTCAACCGCTCGCCCTCGACTTCAGGGTCAACAGGCGCAAGCGGTGGCGGCGCCTCATCATCGCTCTTCTCCGAGCCGTCGCCATTGACGTTGTTCACTGACGCTTCAGCACTGTTATAACGATCAAAAGGTCAGAACATCCTACACGATTTGAATGATGTAGTAAAGGGTGGCGCAAACTCACCCGTTGCCGTTCTCGGCGGCGGCGGCAGCAGCGGCGGCCTTCTGCGCGGCAGACTTTTTCTTGTTATTCTTCTTCGAGGGCATTCCGTAGATGCGATGGAGTCAAGTGGGCGCAGTCGAGATGGTGGCTGAGGAGGTTCAGGAGACGCGGACGAGGACAGGTCGGCGATTTGGGTTTCTGCGTTAGCGCGTTTCTAGCACGTGCACGGACCGGTGTATCCGACCGGCAGTGGGCGGGCGTAGGCGCTCGCTTCGGCTTTGTGGAAGCCGTCGGGGACGAGCGCTTGTCAATTCAAGAAGAACCATGATGATCAGTGTGCCACTCGGGCTGGCCGGAGTGCATGCAATGGACGCCTCTGAGCATCTCTCAACGGTCAGAGCGTAGGCGGTGGGTCTGTTCTTGCTGGTAGCTCGAAGATATGGCTTGTACGGTGGGTCGCGGCGATTAGGCCGCATGAATTTGAAGTCCCGATGCCGGATGCCGGGCGGGTCGGTAGCGAGCGACGTCAGCCACTTCAGGAAATGCGACGTCAGCTACTTCAGGAAATGCGCGCGGCGGCCCCGCTCGTCTCTTTGCTACTACTCTGACCGCTTTCAATGGCACCCAGTACGCCCAATTGCGTACCAGAAAGCTTACCGCGAAACTGAGCCTTGTGTTTGAACAGCTACTTACACTGCAGTCGTCTTTGGCGCAACTGGCGCAACTGGCCGCAATGTCCTGCGCGAGCTGCTCGAGTCTCCAGCATACTCCAAGGTGCTCGAAGCAGGCCGTCGCGTCACCCCTCTAGACAGCCTTCCAGCCGGCGCGAAGGACAAGCTCGTGCAGCAGACTGTCGACTTTGAGAAGCTTGACGCGGAGAAGTTGCAGGGATACGATCATGTCTACATAACGTGCGTACATCCACATCTCACACACTCTATGGACACACAGTCTGATATGGGAATGTAGGCTTGGTACGTCAAGGAAAGCGGCGGGCGGTGCCGAGGCGTTTGAAAGGATAGACCGCGAGTACGTTCTCAGAGTCGCCGGCTTGCAACGCGCTTCTTCCTGACTACGCCCACAGATACGTATTGAATGCGGCCAAAGCCGCAAAGACGCCCGGGTCTACGACTCAGCGCTTGCTGTACTGTTCCGTACGTACCCGTTCCGTTACATTTGTATCTGACCCGCTCATCACTAAATGGTGTATAACTGTCTACAGTCCGTAGGCTCGAACCCGCACTCACACTTCCTTTACACACGTAGTAAAGGCCTGACGGAACAAGGCCTCGCGGACCTAGGATACGCCGAGACTTTCATCTTCAGACCCGCCACGCTCGTTCGGCACGAGCCGCGTCTCGTTGAGCGCGTTCTTGTGTGCGTCTGACATACAACTTCTTTACGGCCCTGTGTCGCGATCCTGACGTTCTGTTTGTCTATGACAGACCCGTACTCTCCGTACCTTCTCTATTCACCGATACCCTCATGATCCAGGTGTGTTTCATCGATAACTTCCTTCTCGATGCGCGGTTGCTAACTCCGCGAAGGTCGAGCAGGTGGCACGCGCGATGCGTACCGCCGGCCTGCGCGGGGCGTCTGCGCTCGCTGGATTCACCGGCGTAGCAAAGGAGACGCTCGATGGGCCCGAGTTTACAGCGATCAACAACTCGGGGTGCCTCGCGCTGTCGAGGGAGGAAGAGGCGAATTGAGTTGGGCTGGTCGGATGGTGACCGCGTCATGGGGCAAACTTTTTGTGTGTGGGCGGGGTTCTCGTTGCTGCGGCCTTCGCGCCACAGATCCTTCTTAGAGTTCTCTTCGACCTTTGTAATAAACTACTCTGCGTTGTAATCCTAGACTTTGGACATTGTTTGGACATCGTACAGAGACAGCGATCCCAACTGTTCAGTTGTCGCCGAGCTTGTGGCCGAGGGGGAACTGCGGGTCGTGAGTGTCAGGAGCGTAAGCTGACGGGAGACCATCTCGGGCGCAAAACGCTCGTTCGTTTCCTCCCCCTTTCGTTTTCGAAGACTCATCAGCGCGCGCCTGTGCTACCCGCATTCTCAAGTCAGGTGGGGCCGAAGGTGGCTGAATTCGTTTTCCAGCTTCTTCGGCCTGCACCGTCAGCGGGTGCAGGGCAGCTGTCCACTCTCCTTTCACAAGTCCCTTATAGCCGTCCTTGCACCCCGACACTCACCATCGCCATGGCAGACCCGACATCGTACGTTGTATTCCCTCCCGGTCTGTTCCCCCTTTCCGATCTAACGACGCAGCAGCAGCCTCTCGTACAGCGTCCACTCGCTTCCACCAGAACTGCTCGCGGAGGTCTTTGTCATCCTCGCCGACTGCGATCTGCCCAGCAGCCGCTCGCTAGGATGGGTCCGCCTCGCGCACGTCGATAGGCGATGGCGCAACGTAATCCTCCAGCTCGCCCCTCTCTGGTCAAAGATAATAGCGGCATTTCCTGCTTCTGATACCGCACACGATATAATCCTCGAGCGCGCCGGCCACAACGCGCCCCTCACTTTCTGGCCGCCCGGCAGGCGCGCTGATGCCGATGCCGACGGCGCCTATGTCGACAGCGACTACCATCTATCGCATCACGCGCGCGAGCTCGTACGCACGCACATCCACCGCACAACCGCACTGGCCCATGCCAGCATCCACGACAGCGAAGACTGGGCGTCTCTTTTGGGTGGACAGAAGCTGCCGCATCTAAGCGCCCTGGAGCTAATCAGCGCCGCGTCGAACATTCGACTCGACTTCCCCGCCTTCGACGCCCCCAAGCTCCGCTCGCTCGTCTTCCAGGACCTGTTTGTGCCGTTCCATGCCCCGAGCCTGCGATCATTATCGCTCTGGATGGGCTGCGACATCGATACAAGGCAGTGCATCCCGCTCATCACATTACTGGACGTTCTCGCGCCGTGCCAAGAGCTCGAAGAACTTGATCTCAACCAGGCGGCACACGCCAGCGCCCAGCCCGTCCCGCCCGACACCCTCGTCTCCCTCCCTCATCTCAAGACCCTCCGTTTCCGCGGCGCCCAACACATATTCGCGTCCCTCTGGACCCACCTCTCCGCGCCCGCCTGCGAACACCTCCATCTCGTCTTACCCTTCGCCGCACACTCACTACCTAATCTCCGACTAATCCGTCCGCTCCTTCAACACCATTCGCACGACACATTGCAGATCTCGCTTACACCGCTCAACCTTCCCGTCGTGAAGTTCGAGCTGTTCGTTGGGCCTTCGACGGCGCGGTACGAGTCGTTCTCTGGACGATGCTCCGGCCGTGGCGTTTCTGTGCTGTTGGAGCACAAGACGCGGTCGTACTACGACAACGAGCCGTTGCATGCGGATATCACGCGTACAGCCGCGCTCGAGGCACTCGTCGCGCAACTGGACACGCGCCGTATCCGCACCGTCGACCTTTCATCGGCGCATCTCAGCGTAGTCGGTCTCAACGAGCACGACCCGCTCAATACCGCGCTTGTCCCTCTCACAAAGGTCGACACGCTCGTGCTATCAGCCACGGACAACGACGTGTCCGACGTCGCGAGGCTCAGGCGGCTCTGCGAAGTCTACAACCGCGAGGCCCCCTTCCCCTCGCTCTCCACGCTCGCATTCAAGCACCGCCCCTCCCAAGCCATATCATCAGCAACCGAATGGCTAGAGCGCAACCGCTCCCCCCTCCGCGCCTACCTCTCCTCCCGCAAAGCCGCCGGTCACGCGCTCGCACACATCGCCACCGCCGGCACCGACCCCGACTCCGATCACGATCTCACGCGTTTCCGCACCGAGATCGCGAGAGACGTGCAGGATCTGCTTGCCTCGCGCATGGCGCCCTTGTTTGGGTTGGGCCTTGCGAGCGGCGGGAGTAAGCTGTTACGCAGGCCGGCGAGGATGTACGGCGGAGTGGGACTGCCGGCGCCGAGCCATGGTCAGGCTCGGAGCGCGCTCGTACACTGACGCGTCGGAGGGTCGTTGTGGCACCTCGGAGCGCCAGCCCTGCCGTTACTTACGCATTTGTCTTCTCTCATACCTTACATACTTACTCGACATGTCTCCATCATAACTGCAGTCATCATTCACGGACTCGTACATACTCAGTGCCTGGCTCAGTGCTCAGTGCTCCGTTATCCATCTTGCTTTCCCGTCGATCAGGAGTTGTGTGAATGAGAGTGTACGATAGGCTACGTTAGCCCTTTACGCGTTTAAGGGGGTTGGGTTGTGCAATAACGATACGTTTGATACCCCCACTGGGCTTCTGCGTCAGAAGGGATTGGCGCGGGGGTGCCGTAGGGTGGGGAGGTCTGCGGCGGTGTTGGTGAGTTGTCGGGGAGGTAAGGGTCCTACGGCATGGCGCCCAAGCTGCCTCGCGCGCGCTTGGGAAGGAGGCCGGGTCGGCCCGACGTCGACGGCGTCGCGTCGTTAGCATACACCGCCATGTCTACACATTTTTGCACCTCTATGGCATCGAGAGCCCTTTCCTCCGTCGTACAGGCTATGGAAGCATGCGCTTCAGACGCGCTAAGAGAACCCAAGCGCAGAGTTCAAGTGAAATCTCAAGCTAGAACTACACAAAGACCAATTGACAAGATGCTCCCCAACCCCTACAGCTATAGCGATGCTACTGATCGTACTAGCGGGAATGCCAACCGCGCTCTACACCGTGACCTGTGGCACCTTGGTCGTCTCCTTCTTCTGCACCTCCACCTTCGTATACGCGATGTTCTGGAACGTGCCGTGCTCCGTGAACGTATTGGTCGTCCCATCCTCGAGCTTCACCTCCACAGTAGCGGTATAGTTCGTCCGTCCTTCACCCCGCTGCACAAGTGCCGTGCAAGTACACGACTCGCCGGGGTCGAGCGTCCCCTTCAAGCCCCAAGTGAACCCAACCGAGCTCGACGTACTGGCCGTCGTCGTCTCCTCCGACGTATGCTGCCACTCGAACCCGCCCGTAGCCTTCGCGCCGATCCCGAAGACTTTGCCGGACACCTCGACGCTGACGCTGGCGCCGTACATGGTGCTGCTCGATTGGGAGTACGTTGTGCTCTGCGTGCGCGAAGTGGTGCCGCTGTAGTCCCAGTCCAGCGGCTGCTTCGAGTCGGCGGGGTTCGAGTAGTCCGCCTGCTGAAGCGCGACGGGGTGGATACCCTTGTCCGTGCCGGCGAGATCGGGGTTGTACACGACGTTGGTGACGGCAACGCGCACAATCGCGGAGCGTAAGAAGACCGCGCCGAGCTGATCGATGTCCCACCCGCTGCGGCCCACCATGCCGACCAGGACGCCCGAGCCGATGTCGATGTCATTGGCGATGTGACCGGACGACCCGACGTCGAACTTCTGGCCTTGGTTGGTCGTGAGACGGAGTCGACCGGTGCGCGTGCGGGCCTTGTCGCTGTAATCCCAGAGCGTCATCGACGTGATGAGTTCTCCGGGGGCGAAGACGATGCTAGAATGACTCTCGGTGGCCATGCCATGAATGGCAGAGCGACTGTCGTCGGAGTATGTGACCTAGATGAACAGTCAAATCCTTATCACTCGCACAGGCATAGTATGAAGAAGAATTACCTGAACACCGCGCAAGTACGCCGAACCGTACCAGACGTCGAGGCCCTTGATGACGAGGGCTTGCCCGTTGGTCCACTTGCAGTCGCAGAATGCGTCGCCGGTACTGCTGGAGTTGCCGACGATTTTGCCGTATACGAAAGGACCTTCTGGTTGGGACATGTCGAGAGTGTGTAGCTGAGAGCAATATTGGTCGTAGATGTTAGAAACCAGCGTATATATACTCGCTCCGAGCAGTATGCTCAGCCCTGTGACTGCTTCTACCATGAGCTTGAATAGCAGGGGCCTGATGGAACTTGAAGCTTGACCTTCCAATCTCCTCAACATGCCAAAGATGCTCACCATCCACTCGGCGGTCGGAAAGCTGCCGTTTCAGTGTGTATGGCGAACCGTCAACCCTAACATTGCTCGTACCTGGGCGTACCCACATGCCTGGACTTTGGCTATCTAGTCCAAACACTCGCGGGGAGCATCGACTCCAATACTCCTTTCGTTTTCGCCCTGGGATCCTTGCCTATGAATTGTGAGCGATCACCGAAGGGAAAGTACCAGATACATACTGGGCGGTGTGGACGGCACTCTAGCGCCACCTTCGAGCCTCACCGTTCGAACAAGCTCGACGCGCGTTTACACGCAGCGAGGGTTTCCTGACTCGCAAACAGCATATATCTAGTCGTGAAGGGGGCAGCACCATACCATGAAACCCGGTGCAAGATGCTCCGGAGAGGTACAAAGGAGACAGGACGGACAGACCTGTCAGTCTTGAGCCAAGCCGCAGTCCTAGTTCTTAGATGAACCTCAAGCCAGCTTCAACTTCGGTCGCTCTACGCGCGCGATCTGTTGAGGGTTAATCAGAGGAGCACGTCAGATAGCCCCTTACGAACGGAGAAGCCTCACGATTTTTGAAACAAGTCCACCGAGGTGGTGCTTCAATGGCCATTTCTGCATTGGGATAGCAACTTATCATGGGGTATCTGCACTAGTGCGGCGCGACCTGCCAGAACTTCACCACGCGACACCACCGTAGGCCTCTGTACGTGTACCGTATCACAGGTCATGACTGGGGTCAATGAGCCACCTGTGCTAGAAATTGGCACTTGACTGGAATGAGAAAGGCTGGTATAGAGCACAGTGTTGGGTACCTGCAGCAACTTTGTGCGTATCGGAACATCCAGCTTGACGACTGACTCCCGAGTGAACGACTGGACGGTTCCTAGTACCTACCCAGTCACCTTATGTGTGAGTATTCTTGGTCATGGCAACGTAGGCATCGAAGAATTAGTCAAGATGCGTTCCATTCGGTCAAATATATGCAGTTTATTGTACGGCATGTCTGGAAACAGCATACAAGCGCCGAGGGGCGTAGTCGAATGTTGCACTTCGACGGTGATCAAGTCTGATAGGTATGGACAAGCTGGGGCTCCAGATCTACGGGTAGCGCTGGAGACTTATGAGAGGGTATGCTCGCGTTGTTGCGAGCTCATAGCATACACTCGGCCTTGGAGCTTGGGTTTGGAAGCCACGAGTTCGCGATGATGGCAGCTGCAGACAAAACTCAACGCGACGTGCAACGCGATCGCGAGACGGCAAAATCGGGCCGACTTGCGGCTCCCACACAGCTGCCCCTTCGGCCCTTCGGCGCATTCAGCGCCGAGGCTTGCTCTTGACTTGTACGCTCACGTCGCCGCCTATGGCCCAAATCTATCCTCATATGCCCACTCGTCGGACGCATATCTTGTCAATCTGATGTAGATACTCGTGATAGACCAATATCAACTCAAAACTTGGTCAACCCCACGACCACTCCTTGGGCTTCTCCAGTCTCGCCTTCAACGCATACGCGCTCTCCTCCAATCCCCTCTGAAGCCTCGCCAGTATGAACCACGATGCGGCTGGCGCCAGCATACCACCGAGCACCTCCCACGTCTCGTACACCGTCTCCTCTCCCCTCCAATTCACCCTCTCGCTACCACGCCAGAAATCAACCGCAGTCGTTTCGCCTTCAGCCTTGGCACCACGTTTCAGGGTGCGAACAACATGCCACCGCTCAGACCAGAAGAGCCAGTGCGCGGGTGAGGAGAGGCGCCAGGCAAGGGTATGCGTGCGGGGGTTGACATGTGTAAGAACCTCGACCGAGTGGTTTACCGAGGGATCGGCGTTAGACGAGGAGAGCGATGGTAGGTGGATCTCTTGAGCTATCCGCACGCCTTCGACCGGGATTTGCGAAGAAAGTGGGGCGCCGCTGGCATCAACTAGAACCTGCGAACGGCTGGACTGAACTTAGTGATCAAGCTACTCTGTTTCGATGTACTGTAAACCCACATGAACGGATCCCTATCATATGGGCATGCAATCAGTACACGCTATTTCCTCAAACAAGACTCAAACGCGTACCATTCTTTGTAAGAAGGGAAGTCTAGAAGCGTCTCCCAGACCTTATTCACCGGCGCGGAGATAGTAACAGAAGCTCGTGCGCAGAGCGCACCCGAAGGGGGGGACGGGGCGGTGTTCATTCGACCAGCAATCGCTATCCGGCGCCGCCTGGCCTGATATATCACTCCGACAATTTCCATCTCGGCTGCGACGCGGATGACGGCGAGCTCGCTTGCGAGCCCGGCGCTGATGACCCGGTTCTCAAAATTGTGTTATAGTGAATCATCGGGGGACGTACAAACTTATATACTGCCGTATGCTGCTTATACAGTAATAGCAAAAGCAGTGCGCCCATTACTTGTGTACATCTACCCAGAAAACGCCCTAAAGGGAGAGTATGATCCGAACAGCGCTGCAGTCAATGGACTGGCACGTAGTACTACTTACAGTCTCGGCTCCGAACCGCCCGCATAGCTCGGCAACTGCTGTAGCAACTCTAATGGCGGTAAGCTACTAGGGGAACCTCTCACTGCAACCTCGTATGAGGGTGTAGCACTGTATGACGGCGCTGTGCCCTGCATTGCCGCCGTCCCATCTGGTAGAACCTGCGACCTCGGGATTCTATCGTGAACGTGTGCCTGGTATCTGGGCGGGGTGTGTACCTCAGGAAGTTCGACTGTACCATTGGGTGACCCTGAGCCCGCGCTGAAAGCTTTCAGGCGGGTAGCAAGTGTAGCGGCCACCGTTTCGCGTAGAAGTTGACGATCGAGAATGTGTAGAGGCAGGCGACAATGATGGTCTTGGGCCCTTCCTGACGCGTCGACGACGGTGATCGTCCACTCTGCGTGGTGCTCAACGTAGATGGGCGCGACAGAGTGCGAGGGAGACGCAGAGCATGGTATAGCGAGATCGAGGATAAGAGAGATCTCGCGTTCCAAGTGCTCTGCGGAAGAACGGTGCATCATGCGTAGCCCACGCGCGATCGCCTCTACCTGCAGCTCCCAGTCTCCGCAGCGCAACATTCGCCGCGTCTGTGTGATGCATGTTTCGACGGCGCGGATAGAGACGTTCCTCGTGTATATCGTGGCGCGGAAGATGGCAGAGAGGGTGTCTCCAGCAGCCCATGCCTTGTGTGGTAGCGACATTGTGTATGAGAGCTGGCCTGGGATCGTCGCTTCATGGTCGAGCGATTGAAAGAATGCGAGCGAGTCGCACGGCAGAAAGCGCAGGACTGGGACGGTGATCATTCGATGAAGGTTCGATCGCTGCTGAGAGCGTACGGCTGTGGCCTGTAGAGTGTAGGTGACATAGGACCCGGAAGTTGCTGACTCGACGGTTGATGCAGGAAGACTTCCGCCAATGAAGGTGTTGAACGGATAGGTGTATGTCCCCGCCTGAAGTAGATCGCCGGCAGCTGTGGCTCTGAAGACTGACCAGCTCTTCAAGCACACATCGTACGACTTGTGGCTACGCGTATGTCAGCCGGCGCCGGTAGACACAGACACAATGATGAACGTACTCAGCGTCGCCTAACGATTCGCTGACGGACGGCACCGAGGCTCGACCTCTGAACCTCACCAAGACCTCTTGGATCCTCGTCGGCTCGAGGAGTTCCAGTACCGCCCTTCCGCGAAGAAGAGTAGACGAGGCAGACGTAGTGAATCCCAGCAGCAAGACTGGATCGGAATCAAGGATGATGCCGATGCTCGATGCTGGCTGAGGGGTGAACAGTGCAAGGATCTTGCTTCCCAAAGACGATGTGGAGGTCATGCTTCCCCACCACGTACAGCCTCTGCGGAGGTTGACGGTATGAAGGTTAGCTCTGGAGGCAAGATGAACAGCATACTTGCGTTCATTGCCAGCGCGTTTTTGTCCGTGTCGACGTCCTAAGGTGAAGCCGCCGCGCGCCGCTCGGCATAGCATTCGACGTCTAATCGCCCTCGAAGCCTTCTATATACCAAGATCAACAGCGTCAGCCCATTTCAGGAATGAAAGTTGTGCGCATTTGCTGGAGGTAGAAATTCGGAGAGTGAGACGGCTCATCCTTGAGGCCATTGACGTGTCGCAAAAGGTCCAATGAAGGACGGTAAAGGAGGTCAACCTTGAGCTTGAGAGACGAAAGTTCAAGATATGCCGAAGTGCGACGCCAGCTCGCTGTGCGAGTCGCGGGGGAGATGTTGACAAGAGGAGACGGTGCATGGCATAGATGGTGCTTTTGGTCTGTGTATGTGTCAAGATAGAGAACCCGAGATGCATACGGCAGCTGTCCGGCCCTGTGAACCGTAGGACGGGTGTTGGGTGGCGTTTGACGGGACCCTCACATGGTCACGCACAATCTGCTGAAGCTGATGCAACTTTATGCTGTGTCAAGCAGCTATTCCCCGTCTGCACGACTGCACGTCAGCTCCAAGTACCATATCTCCATCACATATAGTACTCACCAATGCCTCGAGCGTGGACGTGTCATGCAGGTTCACACGCGCACCCGCAAGATGAAAGGAGTATTATTGGTAGGATATACACACAGCTCAAGGATAGCATGACAAGAACAACACAGCGACATAACACGGACAAGGCCACAACGTCCGACCGAAACCAATAACAAGATAACGTAACCTCGCTAAACTTCTGCATATCTGGGTAACTGCCGCAATAGTTCCAACGGCGGTAAACCCCCAAGGAAGCCCTTCGCCGCATCCTCATACGACGGCGTCGCACTTGCCGGCGGTGCCAAGCTAAAGTCGGCGCTTCGTGGTGGGGGGATGATGTTGAGAAGCGATGAGCTCCGTTCCGCGACCTCCGGAAGGACATACAGTTCGGGCACCCGGTCCTGCACGTGCGCCTGATAACTCGGTGGTGTGTGGACTTCTGGCAGTTCCGTCGAATCACTTGAACTACTCGGACTGCCGTTGAGAGCCTGCAAGCGACTTGCGAGTGTCGCTGCGACGGTTTCAAGGAGTAGCCTATGGTCGAGGATATGCAGTGGCAGGCGACAGTGGTGATCGCGAGCTTTCCCAGAAGCGTCGACGATGGTGAGGGTCCAACTCACGTGGTGATCGACGTAGATAGGGGCGACGGAGTGCGAAGGCGATGTGGATGGAGGTATGGGTAGATCCAGTACGACAGAGATGTCGCGATCTGTGAGCTGATTGACTGGGGAGAGGGTGGATCCCGACGAGTAACCCTCGTCCTCCTCCGCAAAAGCGACGTGGCGCGTGCGCTTCGAGTTGTTTCCGAGGATAGATTTAAGGACGCGGGTGCCTTCCGGTGCATTGTGCACGTAGTGCGAGCCGCTCGCAATCGTCTCGACTTGCCGCTCCCATTCGCCGTGCTTCAGCACCCGCCGCGTCTGCGTGACGCATGTCTTCACTGCCCGGATGGAGACCTCCTTCGTATGCATCGAGGCGTGAAAGATCGCAGATAGAGTATCGCCGGCTGCCCATGCTTTGTGTGGCAGGGAGAGCGAGTATGATAGCTGCCCCGGGATAGTATGTTCGTGGTCGAGTGATTGGAAGAACTCGAGCGAGTCGGACGGGAAGGAGCGCAAGACGGGAACGGTGATCGTGTGCCGGAGGTTAGGCCGCTTATTTGCGCGCACTGCCATCGCGCGTAACGAGTATACGACAGATACACCACGTGGTGAAGAGTCTGTTGTGGAAGCGGGAAGGCTGCCACCGATGAATGTCTTGAACGGGTAAGTGTGTGTCCCAGCCGGGAGTGAGTCGTCGGGAGATGCCGACTCGAATAATAGCCAGTTCTCCGAGCAGACGGTGTATGCAGAAGGAGCGCTACATATGTCAGAATGCATTTGGGCGTCAAGATGTGATTCAACTCACTCTGCGTCCCCCAGGGATTCGCTAACAGCAGGAACAGAGGCCCGCCCTCTGAACCTTACCGACACTTCTTGGATCCTCATCGGCTCTGCCAACTCCAGTATCACCCGCCCGCGGAGAAGTGCGGGAGAGGCGTCCGCCGTCGCGCCCAGCAACAATGCAGAGCCAGAGTCGAGAACAACGTCTATGCTCGAGGTAGGCTGGGGCGTGATCATGGCGAGGATCCTGCGACCCAGAGATAGCGAGGAGGCCATACTTGTATGAGATGTATGTCAGAGATGTCGAGACTTCAGTCACGGCGAACAGCGCAGCCAGAAAGTGCAGAGCCTGAGCGGAGGCGTCGCGGCATCCTCGCGAAAGCGCGGACAGCGCATTTGTACCCTTACGTGCGAGTAACTAACGCCGCAGATTCAGGCATACGTGCCGAGCTCGGGACGGATCGCAAGAAGAACATATGCATAGAGTATCGGGCACGCCAAGGTCGGCAGCGTTGAGCGCCTCTACGGCCAGAGGACATGCCGGTCGGGGCGCAAGGCAGGCCTCGCAGCGAACAGAAAGGCCGGGCGGCTCAATGTTGCACCGATGCCGACGACTCCCACGGTACCGTGCCGCGCCGCCATCAGTGCGCTCATTGTGGCGGCGCGACTTTGCCCGCGACCACGACGATGCATTCGGCGACGTACGGGAATGATCACTTCGCTATCTATAGTCTTCGGCGTGCACCTAAGCTGAGCAGCCTACCACGACAGGATGTCTCGAGAAACAAGCTTGTGTCTGCAAACTTGTATTCTGCTTGCTCGAGCGCCCATCGCCGAGCGCCGAGACCCGCCGAATGACAGCCGGAGGACACGAACATGCACCACCTCGGCGCCTCCCAGCGCTCTTCTCATGATGCCAGAGGACTGGTGACTTGCATGGAGGTGTTTTATCTAGGAGATCGTCCAATCAACAACAGGGGTGTTTCTCAAGCCAAGACCAGTGTATGGCTCAATAACAAGATCCTCGAGCAAGGACGTTCCGGTAGAAGTCTATGTTCAAGTACACACCAATATCTCCTGACTCGTGCTCAATATGCGCGCCACTGCACTCAAATTTGGGTGTATATGCGAGACGGTCGTCTTTTGCACGTCTCAATCTTACAGTCGACTTTTCAACGCGGGTTTCCCATCAAGTCAAGGCGCTGAGGGCAGGAGTCGCGTTGAGTCTGAGCTTGACATACTTGCCAGTGATGCTGATGTCGCCGCGGACCGTCCAGATACCGCTCCTGTCTGTCCCATCACAATACTGACCCTACAAGGGCACACGCTCTGATGACACTCGTGTCATCGTCCATCATGAAACCCTTCTAGCCCTCGACCAGTCTCATCCATCCCAATATGACCTATAGTCCAGTCGATGTGAGAATTCCAACCCTATATTTCAACAGGAGAAGCACCAAAGTGATATTTCAACAGGGAAGCTGCCCGAATGTTCATACTCGTCCCCGCGACGCGCCCGCATCTCATCTGAACCGCACGATCCCGCGGTTCACCACCCTTGATGGGTCCCGAGAAGACCGCGCCGGTCATTTGCGACATACGTTTCGCTTGCACATCGACGTTGGAGTATGCATGACGATCTGCCTACCGCGCGGTCTTCATTCCACCGTGCCTTCCACTTCCCCGCAGTCTACCTCGCGATTCGCCGCGCGCTACCCCGCTTGAAGATTCCTTCTCAGCGAACCTGGTTGAGACCGAGAGCCCTTGCCGTAAACTCAATACAGAGTACAATCAGATCGCTGGAGCAATCATTGGTATGGTGAACCTCGCCGACGGTCGTCCGAATTGGTCAAGCTCTTGAATCAAGCCCACGGCGTTCTCCGCGCTGGCATGTACCCCAAAATAGGTGCGAAAACCTTGGCCTGGCCTTCTCACAGCCTCGGATGGCAGGCGCTTTCCTTGTCTTCCTCTCACATGGGAACCATCAGTATTCGAAGACGGAGTACACCACCGAGATCAACGGCTTTCGCTTGTTTGTGTTGGAAACACAGGCCTCCGCCGTGCGGTGAGGCCGATGATGCATCTCCCCTGCAAACTCATACCCACGGCGTCGCCAGCGCTCCCCGTCGTCAGCCTCCGAGAGACATAAGGATGAAGAAGAAAGTCGATCACCGCCTTTCGGACTTCGTTTCACTTCCCTCCAGCTGCTCCGACCTGCAGTCGCACAGTCAGAGCCACGATGTCCGTTTATCTAACGCTTGGTGCGGCTCTCGCCGGAGGCATGGTGGCCGTAGGGTGCGCATAACGTATTATTCTTCTGCTGGTACTCTGATCTGACGTAGGAATACGACTACCTTCTATGCAGACTCTCCGCCATGGTTGGCTTCCAGACATTTCTGTACTACCTCATATTCCCGCAAGATACCTCTGCGTACAAGTTCCTCGTTGCCTGGATCTGGCGAGTTTTCTCCAGTTATGATATTTGACCCATGCGGCTGAACTCTACGGATACAGGCTTAGCGACGCAACACATACCGTTCTCGTGTGCACTTCGGTCTGGCTCTACACGATCAGCAACTTCAACAATCCAGAAATCGCTTCGCACATCTTCCCGCCTGTCGCTGTACGCGCCATCATTCTTCATCTCCGTCTCACCCCTGTCCGCTTATCACTACCGCGCAGATCAACGTTACCTTAACCGGTTTTATCACCTTAAGCGTCAACGCGTAAGTCTGTTCTCTGATTGCAATTGACAGGCGGGCTGACAGCTGTGCAGTTTCTACGGATACAGGATCCACAGACGTAAGTCGGTCTCCACTTCTTTGAGGGCTCCGATTGAACGGCATCCGCGAACCAGTAAGCAAGAATAACTGGTGGATCACCGGTCCCATAATCTTTCTTTCAATTGCGCGAGTCGGTGAGTTTCTGCATTCACCTTCTATCAGCATGCCCTGATTTCATCCTAGGCATGGGTCTCAGTGAGCGCTGTAGCATATGCATTCCTGACAGGCGACTGATCGAGACATTTGACATGCTTAGCGACCACTGTCGAGATGTTCGTGTTCAGTTCATCCACTGTGGGATGCGTGATCGCTAACAAGCTCGCACTACAGGATCAAAGAGGGCAGTTTCCCCGCCTTCGCGGCCAAGTTCAGGATTTTATTCACGTCCGGTCTCATTCTTTCCGCCGTGACGGATGTCTACGTCTCGATCGCGCGTTACTGGTACCTCCGTAACCTGAAGGATGGATACGTGGTGTACGTGCGAGGCAGCGATCCCATATGATCTCTGCTCACGCACTCTCAGGACACGCGAGATGGTTGATACTACCGTCGTATTCACCATCAACGATGGCCTGCTCACCTGCTTGGTAGTCATCGCCTCCATAGCTTGCGTAAGACTCTCCAACCGTTGAATCACACACGCCATTGACGCCATCCTTTTCTAGTGGCTCGCTATGCCGCATAACTTTGTCTATCTCGGAAGTGAGCGTCTTTATCACGCTGACTTGGGTTGATACTGACCTCTTTACGCAGTTTACTTTACCATCGCCAAACGTACGCTCATACAGCGGTCACGCTCTGATTGATACTGACACATACTTCAATAGTATACTCTAACTCACTCCTTGCAACGTAAGCAACGTCGTGGTCCGTGCACTGAGAGTACGATGCTGACGCCGAGTCCTTCAGTTTGAATCTGCGCAACTGGTTCAGGCATAGCTACAACCTCCCGCGCCGTCAGCAGATGGGCTTGGTGATGACTCGCAGCGGCCGTGTAACTGGATACCCCGTTGGCAATGACTCCACTACTCCACGGTTGCAAAACCAGACCGCCCGGTCCACCAGCAAAGACAGCGAACTCATGGACGCAGAGGCTGTCGAAACAGGCAGAGTGAGTAGCATCTCTTACGGTCCATATGAGTCTAGACATGCGCTGACCCGTCGACCAGGGATCACCTAGTCGACTCGAGGTCATTGTGGACACGACGCACCACGTCACATACGACCAGGAGTTGCAACTGTTCGGCGCTCCGAGAGGGGATGAGAAAGCGCATACCTTCCCTCCGGCGACGTCTGATTGATGCTGCTCGCAGCATACTCACAAGCATCACGATCTGCGTCTTTCCCTCGATGCAACTACCATCTACTCGGATATTGACACTGTTCAATGTAACGCGCCCACAATCATACATTCTAGATGTACACGAGCCGGAGTGCTATGGAAGCATGACTAAATAAGAGAATGTTGAAGGAGATTTCTCCGTTACGTCCCCATTCGAACGCGTCTTCTGTGGCTTCTTGAAGCTTGAAGTAAGGCATCAGGAATATGCCTGTCTAGTCCGTCCCATAACGGCCATGTAACCCGAGTTCCAACGCTTCGCCGTGAGTCCATTCAACGGCTCCGTGGTCTCAATCCATACCGACAAGCATCGTTGTTAGTCGGTTTATGTCGGAAATTGGGTCCAGAAGACAATCAGATACGCGACCAATACACTTCCAGACTGGTATGAGAAGAGCCGGGTTTGCTCAACCCCACCAAATCGTATCAACGGTGATCGAGTCCACCATGCGTATTGGCCCCACATGTGAGCGTATGTATGATGGCGAACTGTTGTACACTTCGCAATTGCGCCTCTACGGCGTTGTGGCAACTGATGCCCCGTGTACGCTGCGCGGTACCGCTTCCGTCGGGACCGTCAAGCCGCTTGGGAATCACTCTTACGATCTTTGACAGGACTCTGACACGCCGCCTCTATCACGACCACACATTCTGTAGTGCATCCTGTAAGCTGCCTCTAGTGATATCATAGATTGCAATCTGAGTCAATAGTCCATTGTCTCCACATCTCGTTTCAATATAAGTAGGGGAGAACCCCGAGAAGACGCGCGAACAACGCGCGAACTTCGACGAGTTCGCCGTCCAATGCTCCATCATATCCTCTGATGGATTCATAGGCGAAGCGCTGAGGATACCCTGCGCGAGCTTCGGGTATAGCGGCCCATCGACGAACTTCGCATGTTCGAGGGGTTCGACTTGTATCAGACTAACCGTGCGGGCACCGGGGCGATCTGAGCGTTTGCGCGAGCGTCTCATTCTCTATCTAGCATGCTTCCTCGGGTCAGGAGCAGGCTCGGATAGAATGGTCCTGAACCACACGCACCAGAAAGAAGGCTGACCTTCCGGTAACTACCGTCGTACTCGCAAACAGCATCGTGACGGCGGCGGCGATGCAAATTTCGATGTATTCACCAGCTGTCAATGGCTCCCACCCAGCCAGAAGGAGCAAAACGAATCGGTCTATGCCGACAAATGTGATTTGAGCAACGGTATGTATAGCGCAACCCGCCGTTTCGTGGCACCATTGGTCCCGGCTCTCCTTGAATCTCTTATACTCGCATCCAAGTCCTCTCTTGTCTTGCTCTAGAGCAAGACAGCACTGTAATGGAATCCCTGAAGTCATCGCGTCGCTTGTTGGGCGCGGTCCTCCCCAGCAGAACGCCGACTCGCTTCGCAGTACACGTTGACTCTGCACAATGTGCTGTACTGAGGGGAGCGACTGTGGATGCGCCACCGGTTACCCTCCGCGTGCAAGTGGTGCTCGATATTCTCGAGCCAACGAGTTTCAACAACGTCCTGTTAAGATTTTGCGGGCGCGTCTCCATTGCGTCAAGACACGACAGGTGAGCGGGACTCCGCATGTGCGCAGTATCGCCACTCTAACTGACCCTCTATGTCAGCCTAGAGACGACCGTATATGACATCTGCAATGAGGAGTGGTCACTACTCGGTTCACCGAGGCTCCTAGGAGCCGGAAGACATGCATTCCCCTTCCAGGTCACAGTCGGCGGAAGCCTGCCTCCATCCACGTGCGAAACAGCCACGCGCCGCGGCGTGTTCGTTCGATATAGCCTGTGCGCGATCGCAGTATGCTGTGATCAGCGCCATTCAGCCAGGAGCCCCGCCGTCCCTCTGCAGCTCATTCGATCCTTCCCCGTCGATTCTCTCGAGTTCCAACAGTCGCTCGAGCGTGAGGCGACCATCCGCGGTCAACTCATGTATTCGTTCTCCGTGCCACATAAGGCGTGGGCCGCAGGGGAGACTCTGTCGGCCGTCTTCAAGGCTTCTATCATCGAGAAGGGCTCAGTCTTACATCGGGCCAGGATAACCGTCAGGGAAACTAGGCGTACGCTAGGCGGAGGACCACAAGTTCTGGATATAGCAAGCGACATCCTCCAACTTCACCGGGAAGCGTCTTCCGAAGGCGGCATACGGCGTATGCTGCGTTCGAAATCGTCGAAATCACTACGTCACGGTAGATCAGTGCATCCCGGGCGCGCGACGACGTCGACTGAGTGCTCTGAGCACGACGTCTCAGTTCTTCTTTCAATAAAGATTCCACCGACAACCGCACCATCCAGCACTATCGAGCCCATCCTCATCGACCATCACGTTTGCTGTTCGTTTTACATCGTCAGCGCGACAGGAGGGACATCGGCCATCGACTGTCGGCTCCCGGTTCACATCCTTGATCGCCGCCTCCTGCCCGAGGTGGTTGCAGCGACGATGGAGAGTAGAGTTTTGGCGCTCGGCCCAGCCATTGGCGAGGCCCATTGCAGTCTTGGGGGACGCGAGCATACGCCACCGTGTTATAGTGCACATGTGCAGGATCGCGTTTTCTGTGCAGCTCGACCATTGAGCATGCGATTACCATCGTATGAAGTTGCCTCAGGCAACTTTGTGGGAGGGCTACCTCCGCTTGAGTTACTACGACAGTTGCCTGAGTATGTAGCATAGATGTTCTTTTGTCCTTGTTGTACGAGTACCAACGTTGAATCGGAGCGCATGCCGATACGCCCATGACGCTTCTCCGACTCATCTGATCACAGAGTGATTGAGTGGGAAGACATAAGCATAGTAGACGAGCCCGCCGAAGTCGGCCACGAGCTCCTGCACGTAGCATCGTCGTGGTTCGTCACAAGAAGTACGTTCAAGTTGACGCGCGGCGATCCTCGTGGTCACGGATGCTCGGACCGAAGGCGCGACGGAGCGCCCCGGACGCCTCCACGTTCTGCAATACACCACCACCTCAGTAGACGTCCCCGTAATCCATCATCTTCCTATCATACCTCTCACTGCTGAAGCTCCAGTCAGCCACTCAGCAAGAGACGAAAGCTGTTGACCAGTCAGGCTATGCGCATCACGATTACGCCAAGAGACCAAGCGTCGCGCGCCTCGGCGGTGAAAGCATAGCACAGCGAAACAACTGTACCGCGATGGCCTGCCGTTCTCCGCACATCGATGGCCTATTTTTATCGGTATACTATGGTTCTCCGACGAGAGAGATGCGGAGTCGTTGCCTCATACGCTCTCACCTGATCAATTGCATGCGTATCTCTATCCCATGGTCAGGGCGATCTCTATCGAATGTGAGCCGCTTCAAGTAGATTTCATCACCATCCCATGAATCGTCTTGCCTCTCCATGTCCGTCAATGTACCCGCGCATACATGAGGCCTAATCTCTACCATTATTTAGCGAACGCTGGCAGCTAACTGCCCTCTGCCGAGCCATGATGGCGAACAGTCCTGTCTAGATCATCGCACCACTCGCAAGAACCTCACCTTTAGACGCGCTTCCTTCACGATGTCTTCTGGGAGCCATCTTCAAAAGAAGACGCAGAGCGCCAAACATCATTCCAAACAGCCACATTGGCCTATTCATAAGCCGGACGAGTTCGGTGTTACCCATGATGCTGGTTTGCGTAGGGTCTCACCCACGGGCTCGTCAATAGGTCCGATCGCTCGTCTGGCAAAGGGTTCATAACCGCGACTCGGAGGAGGGACCGGTCGAGCTCCTTTGCGTGCACGCGCCCATCTCGATACCTTACCACACCTTTATCTGGCGATCGTGATGTCTGTGCATTCAACCCTTGGCGCTGCGCTTGCAGGAGGCATGGTCGCTATAGGGTTGGTGCCGAGTTTATAATCATCTTCACTCTGAGCTTGCTCATGCATAGACAACACTACCAGACTTTCGGCGATGGTTGGTTTCCAGGCGGCGATCTACTACCTCGTATTTCCTCAAGACACGGCCCTGTACAAGCTTCTCGTCGGTGTCATCTGGTAAGACTCCAGCACTACTTGTCAGCTATCTATTCTGAGGCCCTGGAGAATAGGCTCAGTGATGCAGTGCACACCGTGCTCGTCTGC